>CM019068.1:130697616-131246462 GCA_009667805.1 Leptobrachium leishanense
TGTGAGGTTGTGTATAGAGATGCTGATGGGGCTGTGTATAGAGATGCCTTGCGGCGCCGAAGTGCGGCCTAGTTCCGGTGGGGGCTGCCATCTTGGATGGTGGCTCCACCCCCGGATCCCCCTCGCTGCCTGACGTCCTCACGTATAGCGTGATGATGTCAGATAGCCGGGGAACCCCTAGCTGCCCGGAATCCCCTGGTGGAGATATCGGGTTCATTTGAGGGTTCACAGAGATGCTGTGAGGTTGTGTATAGAGATGCTGTGAGGTTGTGTATAGAGATACTGATGGGGTTGTGTATAGAGATGCTGTGTATAGAGATGCTGATGGGGTTGTGTATAGAGATGATGTGTGGCTGTGTATAGATGTATAGAGATGCTGTGTGGCTGTGTATAGAGATGCAGTGTATAAAAATGCTGATGGGGCTGTGTATAGAGATGCTGTGTGACACAGCATCTCTATACACAGCCCCATCAGCATTTTGGCTGTGTATAGATGTATAGAGATGCTGTGAGGTTGCGTACAGAGATGCTGTGAGGCTGTGTTTAGAGATGCTGAAGGGGTTGTGTATAGAGCTGCTGTTTGTGTATAGAGATGCTGTGAGGCTGTGTATAGAGATGCTGTGAGGCTGTGTATAGAGATGCTGATCGGGCTGTGTACAGAGATGCCTTGCGGCGCCGAAGAGCAGCCCAGCTCCGGTGGGGGCCGCCATCTTGGATTGCAGCTCCACCCCAGGCCCCCCCTCACTGCCTGATGTCCTCACGCATAGCGTGATGACGTCAGATAGCAGGGGAACCCCTAGCTGCCCGGAATCCCCTGGTGGAGATAGGGGGTTCATTCGAGGGTTCACAGAGATGCTGTGAGGTTGTGTATAGAGATGCTGTGAGGTTGCGTTTAGAGTTCCTGTGAAGTTGCGAATAGAGATGCTGTGAGGCTGTGTATAGAGATGCTGATGGGGTTGTGTATAGAGATGCTGTTTGTGTATAGAGATGCTGATGGGGTTGTGTATAGAGATGCTGTGTATAGAGATGCTGATGGGGTTGTGTATAGAGATGCTGTGTGGCTGTGTATAGAGATGCTGATGGGGCTGTGTATATAGATGCTGTGAGGTTTCGTATAGAGATGCTGTGAGGCTGTGTATAGAGATGCTGATGGGGCTGTGTATAGAAATGCTGTGAGGTTGTGTATAGAGATGCAGTGAGGTTGTGTATAGAGATGCTGTGAGGTTGTGTATAGAGATGCTGATGGGGCTGTGTATAGAGATGCCTTGCGGCGCTGAAGTGCGGCCTAATTCCGGTGGGGGCCCTGGGTCCCCCCTCACTGCCTGACGTCCTCACGCATAGCGTGATGACGTCAGATAGCCGGGGAACCCCTAGCTGCCCGGAATCCCCTGGTGGAGATAGGGGGTTCATTTGAGGGTTCACAGAGATGCTGTGAGGTTGTGTATAGAGATGCTGTGAGGTTGTGTATAGAGATGCTGATGGAGTTGTGTATAGAGATGCTGTGAGGCTGGGTACAGAGATGCTGTGAGGTTGCGTATAGAGATGCTGTGAGGTTGTGTATAGAGATGCTGTGAGGCTGTGTTTAGAGATGCTGAAGGGGTTGTGTATAGAGATGCTGTTTGTTTATAGAGATGCTGATGCGGTTGTGTATAGAGACGCTGTGTATAGAGATGCTGATGGGGTTGTGTATAGAGATGCTGTGTGGCTGTGTATAGATGTATAGAGATGCTGTGTGGCTGTGTATAGAGATGCTGTGTATAGAGATGCTGATGGGGCTGTGTATAGAGATGCTGTGTATAGAGATTCTGATGGGGTTGTGTATAGAGATGCTGTGTGCTGTGTATAGAGATGCTGTGTGCTGTGTATAGAGATGCTGTTTGTATATAGAGAAGCTGATGGGGTTGTGTATAGAGATGCTGATGGGGTTGTGTATAGAGATGCTGTGAGGTTGTGTATAGAGATGCTGTGAGGCTGTGTATAGAGATGCTGAAGGGGTTGTGTATAGAGATGCTGTTTGTGTATAGAGATGCTGATGGGGTTGTGTATAGAGATGCTGTGTATAGAGATTCTGATGGGGTTGTGTATAGAGATGCTGTGTGCTGTGTATAGAGATGCTGTGTATAGAGATGCTGATGGGGCTGTGTATAGAGATGCTGTGAGGTTGCGTATAGAGATGCTGTGAGGCTGTGTATAGAGATGCTGTGTATAGAGATGCTGATGGGGCTGTGTATAGAAATGCTGTGAGGTTGTGTATAGAGATGCTGATGGGGCTGTGTATAGAGATGCCTTGCGGCGCCGAAGTGCGGCCTAGCTCCGGTGGGGGCCGCCATCTTGGATGGCGGCTCCACCCCCGGGTCCCCCCTCACTGCCTGACGTCCTCACGTATAGCGTGATGACATCAGATAGCCGGGGAACGTTCATTTGAACATTAACAACATTAACCCCTAGCTGCCAGCAATGGTGGAGATAGGGGGTTCCAATGAACCCCCTATCTCCCGATCCTAGGCTAGGGGTTAATGTTTGATATTGTTGGATCGGCCAGAGCATGGCCTTTCCAACGATACCAAACATCACCATGGAAAAAGTTATAAATAAAAATTAAAAATAAAAAAAAATTTAAAAAGAAATTCTAAAAAAATAAATAAACTAACGATTTTTGTATGCGGTGCATTTGTTAAAAATAGCAACATTTTCCCCCAAAAAAATGTAACGAGACCCCATTTCTAATTTTTTTAAAAAGCGCACCTCATAGAAAATATAACCGCAAATGCTCGCATGTTAAAATGTGAAAAAAAAAACACTTTACACTTACAGGGTTATTCAAAGAGCGTGAAAAGCAGGAGAATGACTGGAGAATCACTGGAGAACGAAAAATTCTAGGTCAAAATAGCCAAACCAGAAAAATTCTCACTTTCATCTCACTTTCCAAATCGGCTATTTTGACCTAGAATTTTTCATTCTCCAGTCATTCTCCAGTCTTTCTCCTGCTTTTCACGCTCTTTGAATAACCCTGATAGTAAATTATTGAAAATTCATATTTTATTGCATTTTTTGTTATAATATACAGACAGGACATGACGTATACATATAATAATGACATATTATGAATCTGCCAAGTCTGCTGGAAAGAACGATATATAATATGTCTGGGTCATATATCAAAATATGGCTTCAAAACACGGTTAAACATGATGAGCGAAAGCAGTAAAAATTACCTCAGCACAGAGGTGTGAAAAGCCTCAGCAGCGAAAGGGTTAAGCATTCTTTACACTTTTTTTAAAAAAAATTTTTTTGCAAACTCGAACCGAACACGCTAAAAAGTTTGCGAACTTGCGAACGGCCAAAGTTCGAATCGAACTTCGAACTGATCGAACCGAACAGCTCATCCCTAATCCTGAGGACAAAGAGAAGACTGCGTTCATCTGCCCACTGGGGTTCTTTGAGTTCAACAGAATGCCTCAAGGCCTCACGGGGGCTCCCGCCATGTTCCAACGGTTAATGGAGAAGACAGTCGGGGATATGAACTTGATAGAAGTGTTGGTGTATCTAGATGATATTATTGTGTTCGGGAAGACTTTGGAAGAACATGAGCAACGGTTGGAGAAGGTCTTAAAGCGGCTCCATGAAGAGGGGTTGAAACTGTCCCTGTAAAGTGTCAATTTTGTCTACCTTCCGTTACGGATACTCGAAAGTTGGAAGCCGTAGCTTCCTGGCCTAGACACCCGGAATGTTACCGAACTTAGATCTTTCCTGGGGTTCTGCTCATATTACCGATGATTCGTAGGAGGATTTGCTAAGATAGCTTAACCTTTGAATAAGCTCCTACGGAAAGAAGAAGTGGGAGAAGGCTGCAAGGCCTCTGATCGAAGTTCGGCGGCTCAAGGGCCAAGGAAGGCTCCAGAACCCATCCAAGAAGAATGGACTAATCAATGTGAAAGTGCCTTTATGAAGTTGAAAGAGAGTCTGACTCGAGCTCCCGTCCTTGCTTACGCTGATCCTCATAAGCCGTACGAATTGCATGTGGATGCCAGCAGAGAAGGTCTAGGGGGAGGCTTATATCAAGAATATGATGGATTGTTGAGGCCTGTAGCGTATGTAAGCCGAAGCCTTACGCCTTCAGAGAAGAACTATCCTACCCACAAACTAGAGTTCCTAGCCTTGAAGTGGGCGGTAGTAGACAAGCTGAAAGATTATCTGTATGGGGCTGAATTTGTGATAAAGACGGACAACAATCCTCTTACGTACATCCTTACTACTACAAAACTGGATGCAACGGGACATCGGTGGTTGGCCGCTCTGTCAGGGTTTCGGTTCAGTCTTAAGTATCGCCCTGGAGTGAATAATTGAGATGCAGATGCTTTTTCAAGAATGCCCTACACTACAGAATGGACTCAGCTGACTCCAGACGGGGTGCAAGCCTTATGTCAGGGGGCAGAGCGCCGAGTCAAGGGGGTAGCTGAAGCAGAAGCTATAGGAGTTATGGCTGCTGGCGTTCCAGAGCTTTATTGTAATCCTACACAGCTGAGGGGTGAAAGCAAACCTACTCTCTCAAAACAGGACCCGAGAGCAGATCAAGCTGGAGATTCTCTGATCGCTTTGACAGTGAAAGCTATGAACGCGGGTCAAAGGGAAATGCTACTGCCTAATTTCCCTGAAGAAGCCCGATTGGTATACAAGGAATGGGAGCGGCTGAAGATGCTGGATGGGGTGGTCTACCGAAGGGGCCCCTCGAACAATGCTGAAGAAACGCAACAGTTGTTCCTCCCCACCAAGCACAGAAAAGGAGTGTTGAGAGCATTGCATGATGACCATGGACATTTGGGTGCAGAGAGAACTTTTAAACTGGTGCGAGACCGATTCTACTGGCCTTGTATGAGATCTGAAGTTGAAAGTTATTGCCATTCGTGTTTGAGGTGTATTCAGAGGAACACCCTAACGACCCGAACTGCTCCAATGAGCCACCCACAAAGTCAAGGACCCGTGGATTTGGTGTGCATTGATTTCCTGTGCTTAGAGCCTGATGCTAGTGGGCAGGGAAATATTTTAGTGGTGACTGATCATTTCACCTGTTATGCTCAAGCTTTTTCTACCAAAGACCAACGTGCTCCTACAGTGGCAAACGTTTTAATGTAGAAGTTTTTTATTCATTATGGCCTACCAAAGAGAATCCACTCAGATCAGGGCAGAGACTTTGAGAGCCGATTGGTTGGGCAACTGCTAGAACTGTTAGGAGTTCAAAAGACCGAAACCACTCCATATCACCCACAAGGTGATGCTCAACCGGAAAGATTTAATTGCACTCTGCTGAATATGTTGGGGACACTGTCAAACAAAGAGAAGCAGAATTGGAGTCGTCACATAGCTACGCTAGTACAGGCGTATAACAGTACAAAGAGTGACGCTACTGGATACTCACCTTATCGTCTCATGTTCGGAAGAGAAGCCCGGCTGCCAGTTGATTTGGCATTTGGACTATCTCTTGATCAGACATCGGTGGCCTCTCACAAAAATTATGTGGACTCCGGAAAAATTTGGCTTCTGCGTTTGAACAGGCCCGCTTGACTTCAGAAGGCAGAGAACAGAGGAATAAGCGAAACTATGACTTGAAAGTTCATCTACAGGATCTACAACCCGGTGATAGGGTTTTGTTGAAGAACTTGGGTGTTTCTGCAAGGCACAAGCTAGTGGATAGATGGAGTTCTCAAGTTTACATTGTCTGCAAGCAACTGCCTGGTCTGCCAGTTTACCAAATCCGGCCGGACGGAAAGGCCGGGCCACTAAAGAACTGGCACCAAAATCATCTGTTACCTTTTGAGAGAAGCTGTAAGGATACCAGTTGGAGACGAACGTTCTTTGCCTGTAATGCAGGGTTTGAGACCCCTGAGTATGGAACGCGATGGCAAGCCGAAGGAGTAAGGAATTCAGGAAACTACGTAGAAATAAACAATCTTTAGTGAAACAAGGAAAGTAACTTAAGTCCAGAACAATGATACAGCTGGAATGGTCTTCTTGAGAAGTAGGGATTCGTGGCACGTAGGAAAGAACTGTAAATCAAGTAACAAAAGTTCCAGAATAATAACAAAATAGTAACGAAGGTGGTAGCGTGGTCGATACAGCAATCCGGGTCGATGGGCAGAAGAAGGCAGCGTAATCGGTATGGAAATCCGGGTCGATGGGCGGAAGAAAGCAGTGTAGTCGGTATGGAAATCCGGGTCGATGGGCAGAAGAAGGCAGCGTAGTCGATATGGCAATCCGGGTCGGTGGGCAAAGAAGGCAGCGTAGTCGATATGGAAATCCGGGTCGATGGGCAGAAGAAGGCAGCGTAGTCGATATGGCAATCTGGGTCGGTGGGCAAGAAGGCAGCGTAGTCGATATGGAAATCTGGGTCGATGGGCAGAAGAAGGCGGCATAGTCGATATGGCAGTCCGGGTCGGTGGGCAGAAGAAGGCAGCGTAGTCGATATGGCAGTCCGGGTCGATGATCAGAGAAAGGCAACGTGGTCAGGAATACGAGGAGCACTAGGAGAACTGAAGTGGAAGGCAACAGTAGAACCTGGTTAATGTGTTGAGAAGGGCAGCGGATTTAAATAGGGTTCAAAGGATCATGGGAATACCTTTCACCTGGGTATCGTAGGTGGAGTTGAGGTACCTGAGCCTTTGGTAGGTCAATGGGAGGAATACGAGGATCTCCAGAACAGATGTCAAGCAGTACCCCTAATCGGCCAGCCGAGGGCGCCAGAGTACCAGATTCTACATTACTTAGGAAAGTCTGTACTCGCGCATGCGCGCTTTCAGCATTCGGATCTGGCCGGCGCGTGGGGCGTCTCCTGGGTTCCTCTCTCCATCCTGCGGACCGGAAACTTGGAGCAACGCGCCACGAGGGACCTCGGGTGAGTATGGTAACTCTCCCAGCATGGCGGTCCGGACCGGGAGCGGGGCATGACAGGACCCCCCCAACAAGGCGCGACCTCAGGGTGCACCTCATCGATGGCTTGGACGGGTAACGAAAATGAAAGGCACGAACCTTGGCTGGAGCATGAATATTGGCGACAGGTTCCCAGGATCGTTCTTTGGGACCGTAACCCTTCCAGTGGACTAGGTATTCCAATTTGCCATAACGGAGTCGGGAATCCAGGATCCTCGAGACTTCGTATTCCTCCTCTCCCGACACAGATACGGTAGTGACCGGTTCGGTGTATCGTCCAGGAAAAGGGTTCTCACGCCAAGACTTTAGGAGGGAGACATGAAAGACAGGGTGGATCCTGTAGGAGGAAGGAAGAATTAAACGAGCCGCCACAGAGTTGACCATCTTGAGAACCCGGAACGGGCCGATGTAGCGAGGGCCCAGTTTTTTAGACGGGCAGTCTAGTCGGAGATGAGCGGTGGACAGCAACACCTTGTCCCCAGGTGCGTATGCCGGAGCAGCCCTCCTATTACGGTCTGCATATTTCTTTTGGTTGTCTTGGGCCAGTTGTAGTTGATGGCGTAATGTCCGTAGCTGAAGACGTAGGGCCCTTAGCCGGTTTGATACTTCAGGAACAGGAGTGCTGAGTGGCATGTCGGGCAGGATGCTAGGGTGGTATCCATAGTTGGCGTAGAAAGGAGAAAGGTGAGTCAACGAGTGTACCTGGTTATTATAGGCAAATTCGGCAATTGGCAGAACGTCTAACCAGTCGTCTTGGAGATGAGTGGTGTAACAGCGAAGGTATTGTTCCAGCGTCTGGTTCGTCCGCTCAGTTTGGCCGTTGCTCTGTGGATGAAAGGCAGAAGAGAGACACCTGGTAATCCGTAGGCTACGACACATCTGTGACCAGAAGCGAGACATGAATTGGGACCCCCTGTCTGATAAGATGGAATGAGGGGTGCCATGGAGGCAAAATATTTCTTTGATAAAAAGGGTAGCCGTGTGAGCAGCGGTAGGGAGGCCTATTGCCGGTATAAAGTGGGCCATCTTGGTACAGCGGTCCACCACTACAAGGATGGTTGTGTATTGACGTGAGGGAGGGAGATCCACAATGAAGTCCATCGAGATGTCTTTCCATGGATGCAATGGAGGGACCAGAGGTTGTAGAAGACCGGCAGGATGAGCACGTGGTTGCTTGTTACGTGCACAGACAGGACAGGAAAGAACGAAGGCGGCGACGTCCTTCTTGGTGGACGGCCACCAGAAGTATCGTTGTACGGCGTCTATGGTCTTCTTGACACCCCCATGTCCGGCAGCTGGGATGTCGTGTGCATGTTGTAACACCTGTAGACGGACCTCAGGAGGCACATATATCTGTTTCTCATGGTACAGGAATCCGTTGATGGGGACGAGTCCCTGGATGTTAACTGGTGGATGTAGACTGTGCTTTCGTATATGTTCCATCAGGCACAGAAGAAGCCGCCAGGCAGGATGGGGTCATCTTGGGTTGTGGTAGTGAGGGTGTTTGAGTCGTACTGACGGGAAAGGGCATCTGCCTTTCCGTTTCTTGTCCCAGGTCGATACATGATGTGTAGCAAAAAACGAGCAAAGAAGAGCGCCCACCTGGCCTGTCGAGGTCGGAGCCTTTTGGCGGTGCGGAGGTATTCCAGGTTGCGGTGGTCGGTGAATACTGTTAACGGATGTTTTGCTTCTTCGAGAAGGAGTCTCCATTCTTCGAGAGCGCTTTTAATTGCTAGGAGTTCTTTTTCGCCTATGCGGTTGTTTCGCTCGGTGGGGTTAAGGCGTCTGGAGTAAAAGGCCACCGGATGCAGGAGGTTCTTGACTCCGGATTTCTGAGATAGGCAGTATCAGAGGCGTCCATCTCCAAGTAATACGGAAGGTGAATCTCTGGTTGTTTCAGAATCGGTGCTTGGGTGAAGCTTTCTTTGAGTTTCTCGAAGGCCTGTTGGGCTTCTTTGGTCCATTGGAATCGCACGTCCTTTTTGGTTAAAGACGTGATGGGTGCACTAAGGTGGGAGAAAGATCGGATGAAGCGCCGGTAAAAGTTGGCAAACCCCATGAATTGTTGGACCGCCTTTTTGTCTTTGGGTGTTGGCCAATCAAGGATTGCCCTAACCTTGGTCTTATCCATCTCGACGTGTCCTGGCAACAGGATGTATCCCAGAAATTCAATGGATGGTGTTTCGAAGGTGCTTTTTTCGATCTTTCCATATAGTTTATGTTGGCGGAGGCGAGATAGGACGAGTCGGACGTGTTGTTCATGTTCTTGGATAGAACGGGAAAATATCAGTAGATCGTCCAGGTAGATCACCAGGAAGGTATCTAGGATGTCACGAAAAATGTCATTAAGAAAGTGTTGGAAGGCGGCTGGGGCGTTGCACAAGCCAAACGGCATGACGCGATATTCAAAGTGACCGTATCGAGAACGGAAGGCGGTCTTCCACTCGTCCCCTCGTTTCATTCGTGCCAGATTATAGGCCCCTCGGAGATCGATCTTGGTAAAGATACAAGCATCCTTTACTCGATCCAATAGCTCGGGGATCAATGGTAGCGGGTAGCGGTTACGTATCGTGATTGCGTTCAGTGCCCTATAATCAACGCATGGGTGAAGTCCACCATCTCTTTTCCCAACAAAGAAGATGCCAGCCCAGGCAGGTGAAGTGGAGTGACGTATGAATCCTTTTGGAGCCCATCCTCAATGTACTCCTTCAAGGATTGGGATTCGGGAACGGACAGGTTGTAAATGCGCCCATGGGTATGGGTGCTCCCAGAAGGAGATCGATAGGGCAGTCATATTCTCTGTGTGGGGGTAATGTGTCAGCCCCTTTTTTCTCAAATACATCTTGGAAGTCAGAATATTTAGCTGGTAATTCAGAAGACGGGTAGGTGGAATAGCCGATCTTTTCGGTGGTAGATCCGTTCATACAGAAGTGTCGACAGTGATGAGAGGAAAAAGAGACGATATTCGAGGACCAGTCGATGGAAGGGTTGTGGGTACGATGCCAAGGAAGCCCTAGAACCAAAGGAAACAAGGGGGAAGGTACAATGTCCCATTGAAGTTGCTCTTTGTGCTTGGTTCCGATGAGCAGCAACAGAGGAGTAGTTTCATGAGTGATGGGGCCGGTACGTAGAGTGCTTCCGTCTACCATTTGCAGAGGCGTTGGAGTCATCTTTGGTCACGTAGGAACCGCTAAGGAGGTAGCGAGGGAGAGATCGAAGAAGTTGTTACTGGCATGATGGCGGAAACGTTAACACTTCTATCTCCCCACTGCAGGATGACAGGAATGATCAGATGAGCGGAGGTAGAACCAAATACACATTGTAGAGAAATGGAAAAGGGATGGTTCTTACCTCCGTCAGAAGGAAGCGGTGGTCATATAGGGCAGCTACGTAGGAGATGGCCTGGTTGACTGCAGTACAGGCAGAGGTTTTGGGTGCGTTGTCTGCTTCGTTCAGCAGAGGACAGGGGACCTCGTGCTAGACCAACCTCCATGGGTTCCGGGAGTGAAGGAGCGGAACTGGGAGGTCGGACAGGGATCGTAGAGGAGGTCTCAGATCGTCGAGGAGGTAATGAAGGAGTGGTGGCTGTTCTCTCCTGACGCCGTTCCCTGAAGCGTTGGTCCAGAACCAGGGACTGTAGAATCATGGCGTCCAATGTTGTGGGTACCCCTATTCGGGCCAGTTCATCCTTTAACTGGTCAGAGAGACCGTGACGGAAGTGATCTCTAAGACCCACGTCGTTCAAGCCTGTGTCTGCAGCCACAGCTCGGAACTCGGAGATATAGTCCTCCACTGGTCGTCGTCCTTGTCGTAGGTACCGAATGGTGGATAGTGCAGTTGATGAACGCAGAGGGTCATCATAGATAGGATTCATGGCTCGAACAAAGGAACTCCAGGAAGTAAGTAGAGGGCTCCCTTCACGTAGGAGTTGAAAGGCCCAGTCCTGTGGAGCTCCAGACAGCAAGGAAATGGCTGAACGTACTTTCACGGAGTCTGATCCATAGGTATGTGGACAAAGAGAGAACATAAGTTCACAGGCGGTAATAAAGGTGCGGTACCTTGTGCGATCACCGGAAAACCGCTCAGGTGTATTGGCTCTGGGTTCTGGAGCGAGTAATTCTGCCTGTTGGATGGTGGAACCAGAAGGCGAAGGAGGCAATGCAGTGGACTCGGCATGACTTCTTTCTCGGTGGAGCAGGGTCTTTTGACTGGTTTGTAGAGTCTGTACCACCTTGACTAGGGCAGCCATCTGTTCGGTGAGTACAGCAAGGACTTGAGCTGTGCTTGCGGGTTCCATGATGAACCAGGTTCTTCTGTAATGCAGGGTTTGAGACCCCTGTGTAGTATGAGTATGGAACCCAATGGCAAGCCGAAGGAGTAAGGAATTCAGGAAACCACGTAGAAATAAACAATCTTTAGTGAAACAAGGAAAGTAACTTAAGTCCAGAACAATGATACAGCTGGAATGGTCTTCTTGAGAAGTAGGGATTCGTAGCACGTAGGAAAGAACTGTAAATCAAGTAACAAAAGTTCCAGAATAATAACAAAATAGTAACGAATGTGGTAGCGTGGTCGATACAGCAATCCGGGTAGATGGGCAGAAGAAGGCAGCGTAGTCGGTATGGAAATCCGGGTCGATGGGTGGAAGTAGGCAGCGTAGTCGGTATGGAAATCCGGGTCGATGGGCAGAAGAAGGCAGCGTAGTCGATATGGCAATCCAGGTCGATGATCAGAGAAAGGCAACGTGGTCAGGAATACGAGGAGCACTATTAGAACTGAAGTGGAAGGCAACAGTAGAACCTGGTTAATTGTTGAGAAGGGCGGCGGATTTAAATAGGGTTCAAAGGATCATGGGAATACCTTTCACCTGGGTATCGTAGGTGGAGTTGAGGTACCTGAGCCTTTGGTAGGTCAATGGGAGGAATACGAGGATCTCCAGAACAGATGTCAAGCAGTACCCCTAATCGGCCAGCCGAGGGCGCCAGAGTACCAGATTTTACATTACTTAGGAAAGTCTGTACTCACGCATGCACGCTTTCAGCATTCGGATCTGGCCGGCGGCGTGGGGCGTCTCCTGGGTTCCTCTCTCCATCCTGCGACCGGAAACTTGGAGCAACGCGCCACGAGGGACCTCGGGTGAGTATGGTAACTCTCCCAGCATGGCAGTCCGGACCGGGAGCAGGCCGCGGAGCGGGGCATGACATTGCCGAACCCGCCTGTTCCTCGTTCGGCTCCTGTTACTCGATCTCAGCAGTCACGGGTTGTTGAAGAAAGTGAGGAGAACAGTGAAGAAGGAAGTTTTTGTCTGGACTGGGTGCGCCCGCTTGAGCCTGAAGAAGTCATTCCAGTTTCTGAACGGTGTGTAAGTAACCTGAGGCCCGAGGCTCCTGAATTCAGATTCGAAGTACCTGAGACCTCGGAAGTTCCTGTAGTTCCAGAAGATGCGTCCATAGAATACAGTTCAATGCCTTCGCTGGAAGGCTCATAATCAGAGGAGGTGTCTGCTCCAGCTGTAGATGAGATAGTTGAGCCTGTAAATGTGGCACTTCCACCCGAAGAAGAGATGACTGAACCGGAGTCTAAACGTTCGATACGGCCTCCTCAGAGACTAACCTACGATTCACCGGGACATAGCACTGAAGAAGCTGTTACCACTGTGCGAAGGCTGCCGAAGTGTCTGCTACGCTAGCTGAGGTAGTCAGGGACATGAGTCAGCTTGAGGATGTATATCTGACCCATTATATGTCTGCTACTGAGCCTGAATGTATTGCTTAATCTAAATATTGCAATGTTATGTATCTGTTACACTCCCTTGGAGGGACCCAAGAGTTTAGGGGGGGAGAGTGTAGCGCAGCTTTAAAAACACTGTATTCTGGTGCATTGAACTATTGCTGCCACCAGAGGGAGACAGAGACATTGTGGACTATGCTAACAAAAACCAAACTACATGTACCATCACCCTTTGCGTGAGGACAGGAAGGAGGTGGCACAAGGAAGAGGATATAGATCAGCAACCTCGTGCAAGGCAGGGGCAGAGTGAGCGGAGCAGGGAAAGGTGGAGGACGCACGTTGGAGCTGTCAGGGATCGCAACCAGGCCGGAGTACAGACGCTGTCTTACTGGTGCTGGAGATCAGGACATTGACCATGTTGAGACCTACCTACGCTGCGCTGAGAGGTCTGGAGGACAAGCTGGATCCGGCAGGACCCCGAGTTAGGAGACCGCGCTGATCGATTGGGAGTGCAGGCGGCAGATCGTTGTTCCAGTTGCGGAGATTTGGGCAAGCAGGGAGCAGATTCAGTGGCACGTAGTCCCAGTACACAGCGGAGAAGATCTTTTGATCAAGTGCTGGACAGTTTCATTCATCGGATGGGTAAGAGGCCTCCAGGCCACAGTTCCAAAACAGAAACGCACGCTGCAATATTGTTTAAATCCACAGGGCCCCAACGGTAACTAGTCGAAGATTGCTCTTTTCGTTCACTGGCCAGTTGAACATAGTACCCAGGTACCCTAAGCAACACACGTATATATATATATTTTTGAGCTATTATTCACGGGACTTACACTCCAGAACTGAGGGGGTTAACCGTTTTTTCTTTTACCGCCGCGTGTTTTTCCCATGTTACGAATTCTTGTTACTCAAATACCGTATATGCGTATTATATGCTGCTTTATTGGGATCAGTAAAGAATATAATATGAAAAAATCCACAACAGTGCTGGTGTATAGTTATTTCCTCGTGCGGTGAGACTATCCCGAGATTTATTCAGCGGCTCCTTCGGAGTGAGCGCTACAATCTATTTCTTTGTTCTCTAAATAACCCTTTGAGTGTTAGCCGTTTTCGCCTGACATTTAACACCCGTATTACTACCGAGTCACTTTCTCAGCAGTTCATGTCATAATACTTTGCAGCCGCAACATAAGACCAGTATCGTTCCCTTGTAATGAGAACATGTGCGGATTCTATCAAAGCTTCAGGATTACACTCGCCCATTACGTCATCTGTCCCTTCATAGACCAACAATCACTCATGGGACGGTATGCAGCTTCCAGACTATCTGACAGACAGCCCTGGTATTGCAGAGAAGCCTCACAATCCACAGCCTGAGCACTTGGAGTGGGAAAATGAAAAGGTTTTAGAGTAGAAAAATATTACTTCCATAGAAATTATTGACGAAACTGAAGATCAAGCATGGATAAAGTATAAATGTTGCAGAAATCCCCATTGTATAGCAAGGGCATATAGGGTGAGGATGAGTATATAGTATGCGTATATAGGGTAAAGTTAAGTACATAGTAAGGGCCCTATTACAATCTTCGCGTTAAAATGCTCGCGCAGCGCGTGAATTTGTGCGCCAAGCGTTAACGGGCGTAAATCAACGCTGGAATTACAATCCTCGCACATTTTTTCATCTGTCGAGAAATAATGCGAGTTAAACAGATGCGCACAAATGCTCGCACAGTAACGTTGCGTGCAGAATTCAGTGTGCGGACTGTTGTGTCACGCGAATCAGTCAACCAGAATTAAGAACCACAATTATCTCACGTAACAGTCAATCTGAGTATATATGCTGCAGCAATAATAAAAGCACACAAACCTCTCCATTTTATTGGTTTGGTATGTGTAGAATGTGTAACTGTACTTTGCAGCATTTTTTTTTTGGCTGTGTATTTGGGTTCGGCCAGGCTGTTCAGATTTGACATTAACAGCAGCTTTTTGCAGTTGCTAAAATTATGCGCGCAAAGGCTGTGCGTTAAATCCTGCGCATAGATTGTAATACCATCTGCGTACCAGCTCACAAACGCATTTGCGCTCACAATGTTAAGTATAGGACGCACACAGTTCAGTACGCTCACAAAGGGTTTGCGCAGGTTCACCCGCGGTAGACGATAACGCGCGTTTGTTGCGTGCACTATGTACAGTAATACGACGTTCAGTGCAAAGAGTTTTTTACCCATTGCGTTAATGTGTTTTTGCGCCGGCGCAGACATTTGCGCGAAGATTATAATAGGGCCCTAAGTGTATATTGGGTAAGGGTGTGTATATAGTGACTGTATATAGGGTGAGCACGGGTATATAGTAAGTGTATAGAGGATGGATATATAGTAAGTGTATATAGGGTGAGGCTGGGTATATAGTAAGTGTATATAGGGTAAGGGTGTGTATATGGTGACTGTATATAGGGTGAGGACGGGTATATAGTAAGTGTATAGAGGATGAGGATGGATATATAGTAAGTGTATATAGGGTGAGGGTGGGTATATAGTAAATGTATATAGGGTGAGGGTGGGTATATAGGGTGACGGTGGGTATATAGTGACTGTATAGAGAGTGAGGACGAGTATATAGTAAGTGTATATAGGGTATGGGTGGTTATATAGTAACTGTACACCTATGTTTCAGGCTTGTTTGACCCCTGCTCATCGTCTCACACGCATCACTGCCTACAGCAACACAGTGGGGCAGGCGCGCTGTGATGACATCACAGGTCATATGATTGGCTGCAGAGATCAGGTGGTGCTGGGCAGGGGAATGGCGGACAATGAGTTTTGAGCTGTCTGGATCCACTGAAGCACAGGGAGGGAGACACAGCACGATCAGGTCATTCATTAACCCTTTTTCTGCGTTATGTGCAGTCCTGGCCCGGGGAGATGCCTCAGGTGCAGTTTATGGAGCTTCTGCCCTCAGTGTTCCTATTTTCACACTTGTTTGTATTGATCTGGGATTCTATGTAACTCCTGCATCTCCTTTATTCCCTGTAGCTCCATCCCCTTGGTCCTTTGTGTTCTGAGCCCTGTGAGGCCGCAGATCCAGCCTGAGGGTCCTGGGAGTGAGCGTCCTTCTTGTAAGTAAATCCATATATTGCTGATTTATAACCTGTATCCGCTGTATAATGATGTGTGTGAATTCAGAAATGATTTTTTTTTTTTTTATTGATATAGGCCACCGCGCTGAACAACAGGTACAATATAGACCGTATTAGAATACATTAGGGATATATATATTCTGTCCCCTCATTTCGGTGTTCTCTCGTTCGGCGCACTTTGATGAATTCAGCATTCACCTCAAGGTCCCCAAAGTGTGCCAAATCGATCTGCTAATAAACCCGCTGAACAGACCACAGAACGCTGCCGAAAAAAGGCGAACATGGATTAAAAAACCCTGCAATGTTTTAAAGGGGTTAAAAAAAAAAGCGTGGAAATAATATTTAAGGTTCTAATGATTAACAATAAAAATGTCTGTTACAAAAAGAAGCCTTTTTTTTTTTTTTTTTTTTTTTTTGCTGAGAACCTAAGAGACCTTTTTGATGCAAATGAAAAGAATAAATGATTGCATAAATATTTTAATAAAACAGGAAATTCTATTTTTACATTGAATCCGATGGTATTCACCGGTTTTTAACTGGTTGAACGAAACACCTGAAAATCAGGGCATTTCACTGACCTTTCTCAGCTGTTCATTCTCTGAATTAACCATTACTTCTCTAGGGGGAATTTCACTGGCAGTTCACCAGTAGTTTTTTGAATAGCTAAATTGGCACGAAATTGCACCGTACAGGGAAATTCACTGTTTGGTGCATTTCGGTGGCCAATTCATTGCATTTCGAATAGCACCTATTGAGACCAAACTTTTGATTAACCAACACAGGAGGACATGAGGGCCCTATTCCCATGGGAGTTTACAATCTAGAAGGGTTGGGGGTGGCAACAGGAGGAGAGGTCTGCAAGGATGAGCGTGATGGACTGGTTGGGGCAGTGAGGTGTATTAGTGAGTCGGGTGGTAGACTTCCCTAAATAGGAATGTCTCAATGAACCGTTTGAAGGAAGGGAAATTAGGGGAAAGTCTGACAGTACGAGGGAGAGCGTTCCAGAGGATGGGAGCTGTGAATGAGAAATTCTGCAGTCTAGCATGAGGCGATGCGGGGAGAAGCTAGGTGCAGGTCACTGTTTGACCTTGGGGAGCAGGCTGGGGTGTATTTGGTGATTTAGTGAGGACAGGTAGTGGGGAGCTGAGTTAGTGAGAGCTTTGTAGGTGGGGGGTAAGGAGTTTGAATGTAATTCTGTAGTGGATAGAGGGCCAGTGAAGGGACTCAGAGTGGCAGGTGAAGTGAATAAGCCTGGCAGACAAATTTAGGATGTACTGTAGGGGGAGGGAGGCCATGGAGAAGATTGTTACAGTATTCATGTTGGGAGATTAGAAATGGCCACATTTTTTTAAATATGTAATTGGTTGCGGCAGGAGGAAGAGAGAGACTGGATGTGGGGGAAGAAGGACAGAGCAGAGTCAAATGTTACTGTGGAGGCTGTGGCTCGGTCTCCAGCCGAGTTCCCGTGGGAGTCGCGTCACTGCCCTGCGACCACTCGGTAACGCAGGCAGATGTAGGGGATCGCTGACAAAATGCTTTTACTGCATCCAGCCAGCTGGCCCAGTATCTGGTCTGAGGTCTGTATACATGTGTGAGGGGAGTGTGTCTGGTCTGAGGTCTGTACATGTATCTGACTGGGTATATCTGGTCTGAGGTCTGCAAGTATACTTGTATCTGAGTGGGTATACATGTCGGGCTGCAACTAACGATTATTCTCATAATCGATTAGTTGGCCGATTTTTATTTTGATTAATCGATTTCATCGGATGAAAAAAAATAGAAAAAAATGTGTTTAAGTAAAAAAAATGGATAAGTAATTTTTAAGGATGCACCGAAATTTCAGCTACCGAAAAATTGTCGGCCGAAAATGGTGTTTCCATTTCCCGGCCGAGCCGGGGGCTCGCCTGAACCTGGAGGCCGGCCGAGCTGCCTGCTCGGCCAGCCTCCAGGCTCAGACGATCCCCCCGGCTTGGCCTGGGCCTAGAGGCCGAGCCGAGCTGCCTGCTCGGCCAGCCTCCAGGCTCAGACGATCCCCCCGGCTTGGCCTGGGCCTAGAGGCCGAGCCGAGCCGGGGGCTCACCTGAGCATGGAGGCCGGCCGAGCTACCTGCTCGGCCGTCTTCCAAGCTCGGGTGAGCCCACGTATATGGGGTATATGTGGTGAGTGGGCGTAATATGTGGTGAGTGGGGGTGTGTGAAATGAAAAGAGTGGGGGGTGAGTGACATTAAAAAAGTGGGGTGAAATTAACACGAGAAAAGTGGGGTGACATGGAAAGAGTGGGAAATGAAAAGGAAGCCGGGTGAAATGGACTGAAAAGGGAGGTGGGGAGATGGACATGATAAAGGGAGGAGGACATGAAAAAGGAGAGGCTCCTTGCCTTTACCATTACAGGTCTATGGCTGTGGATTCTGTGTACGTTCATACTCCCTGCCTTTACCGTGAGAGTTCTACTGCTGTGTTGCTCTGGTATGCTTAACCTCCCTGGCGGTATTCCCGAGTGTGACTTGGGGTTAAATTTCGCTACCATGAACAGTAACCCCAAGCCACACTCGGGCTGCATACTCTCCTCCTCCTGCGCTCCCTCGCTCTCCCCCGCAGTGTGATCGCGGCAACTTACTTCCTGGTAACGCTCCCTGCGAGTGTTACGATGCAGGGAGGCGGGACCAGGCAGCAAACTTAAAAAAAATTGTTCATTGGAATACAGTGTATTATAATGTCATGAACGGCCACTAGGTGGCACTACAGGATAAGAAACAGACCATACATACAGGGTTATCCAAAGAGATCCGAATTGCTTGAGAAAGGTAACCGAATGCTGAAAATCAGCGTTCGGTTACCTTTCCTGGCCATTCGGCTATCCAGAGAGCAGGCAATTCGCCAAATCCTGGCGAATTGCCTGAACATACGGTGCCTGTTCGGTGCCTGTTCGAGGGCAGTGAAATCCCCATGAAAAAGCAATGCTTCGTCTATTCAGAGAACACAAACCAGCAGTGAAAGGTTCCCCTAATGCCCTGCCATTCGGTGGTTTAATTCGGCAAATTTATTCAGGAGAATCCCATAGACTTCAATGTTAAAAATATTCCCGTTTTAATTCAATATCTAATAAACCGTTCATTATAAAATTCTGCAGCAAAAAGTCTCTGCATTTATAGATTTTTTTAGGATACTTTAAGCATTTTTCAGATTTTTTTTTTTTTTTTAAAAAAAGTCCGATTTTTTTTTTTTTTTTTTTCAGTTTGCTTATTTTTTCTGTAACAGCCCTCTTTATTATCATTCCCTGGACCTCCTGTGAAAATTTCAGACATTTTCGCTCAGTAGTTTCTTTGCAAACAGAGTTTCTTTTTCCCAGATTCATACAAATGGTTTTTCTAATTTATTCACTGCCTCCTCTACGTCACAGCTGCTTCGGCTCTGTGTGATTCGGCTCCTGTTCGGCTTTTTCGAAGGTTAATCCAGATGTTTTTGCTTGTTTTCAGCGTGCATTCGGTTAGTTTTCGTCAGGTTTTCGGCAGCTTTTCCCTGCAATTCGGGGACCCTGTGCTCTTTGCTGAATACACCGCAGGGTCACCGAAATGCAATCGGCAAAAGGAACCGAATTGAAGAGAACGAAAAGTCACCGAACGTGCGGTGACTTTTCGAATCTCTTTGGATAACCCTGCTAGTCTCACCCTTGTTTTCAGACAGATTTCAGTGTTTTTTGTTTTGTTTTATTTACTTATTTTTTTATAAAGGATTTTGGATAATTATTTTTGGGATAATAAATTATTATGCAGTGTTTCAAACTTTATCGGAATCAGTGTATTTACTATTTATTTATTTTATTTATTTATTTATAAAGGATTTTACCAGTAAGGACTCTTGCTTGCACGGATTTCAGTGCGTGATTCCTAATTATTACAGGCCAACTATGTACAAAAACACGTTTCCTTTACAAAAAAATTGAGACGCTTTTAGACACAAAATTTTGAAAAAATTAGACCGCCAGGGAGGTTAACTAGTGCACATTACTGTGAGTTCTATTACTGTGGTGCTCTGTGGTATGCTCATCACAGTGCAAATTTCTGTGCGTTTTATTGCTGTGCAGCTCTGTGATACACTCATGCATATTGCACAATTCTGTGAGTTTTAATGCTGTGCAGCTCTGTGATACGCTCATGCGTAGTGCACATTTCTGTGGGTTTTATTGCTTGCGGCTTTGTGATACGCTCAAACACAGTGCACATTTCTGTGGGTTTTATTGTTCAACCAATTAGAGCAACTGTGATCCAGTATAGGGCTGCGCATCTTCACTGGTCTCACGATTCGATTCGATCACGATTAGCAGGTCAACGATTCGATTCCATGCGATTCCGCGATGCATCATGATGCATCTCGATTACTGCCCAATTTGCCCAAGGTTTTAGACTCCCATATTCACACACTCCCAGTAATGTGCGGTGTGTATGAGCGTATCACAGAGCTCCACAGCAATAAAACTCACACTCATACACACCGCACATTAATGTGAGTTTTATTGCTGTGGAGCTCTGTGATACACTCATACACACTGCACATTACTGTATCACAGAGCTCCACAGCAATAAAACTCATAGTAATGGTCTTTAGTCGGACAGAGGTAATTGTGAGCACACAGGTCAAAGAATGGTGGTTAGAGAGGGAGGGTGCACATTGAGAGGTAACACATTTTTGGGGCTATTTTAGAATGGTGATAGGTGTAATTGAGTCTCCCAAGGGTTTCTGAGACTTGGTTACACAGTGGAATGATTGACAAGTAGGAGAGAGTTAAGTGTGGGCACATAGGTCAAAAAAGGTGGTTAGAGAGGGAGGTGATAGTTGTAACTGAGTGTTTCCAGTGTGTGGCACCTGCTGTGACCAGATTGTGTATGTTTTATGGAATAAAATATATTCTGGTAAGCGTATGCACGTGAAATTTAGTCATATTCTTAAGCACAAGCATGGCTTTAGAAAGACACGTTTATTTTAATTTAATTATACAAACTGCATTTAATATATATTTTATATATAGGAAAATCTTAGAAATGTATATACACACATGCAGTAAAAAAATATGCAATTGATGAAATAGTTTTACCTTGAAGAATTTGTGTGTGTGTGTGTATATAATTAAAATAAATTAGTAAGGGATAATGTTTAAGTCAGGGCTGCAGGGTCTTAGAGGTGTTTTTGTATAGGGGCTGCAGTCAGTAAGGGTTAAATATTGGGACTGTGGATGAGCAGGTTAATTCGTGTTCTGCTTTGGTCACACTCTCATGCTCCCAATGGACTTAACACATAGAGCAGCTGTCACTTTAAACAATGGGAGGAGCCGCTTCTCTGCACGGATGGGCTTTCAGCTCTACAGCAGGGGGGGAGGAGGTGGGGAAGCAGACCCAGCTTGATGCTGCGAGTCTCCCAGCACAGACGACACCAGAGAGGGGAATTCAACCAGGGAGGAATAACGGAGGAGCTGGAGGGGGCGTGGCCAGTGATTCGATTAGCAGATCGATGCAGCATCATGGAAGGAAGCATCGCGATGCATCAGGGAAACGATTATATTTGACAGCCCTAGTATGCAGTTCTGATATTTGTAAAAATGGTTGAATTTAGGCTGGGGTCAGACGAACGTGCGTTTAGCCGCACTTTATTACGGCCATGGTTAGGGATGCACCGATACTAGTATCGGTATCGGGGCCGATATTGCCGTTTGCACGAGTACTTGTTACGCGTGCAAACGGCCCGATACATCCCGCCGATACCGGAAGCCGCTGGGCTGGGGAAGCTGGCCGTGTGCATGAAAAGCACGCGGCTAGCGTTCCCTTCCGGTGCGCCGCGATACTCACCCTTCCTGAAGGTCCGGTCGCTTGGCAGTGATGCGTTCCAGCGGCCACTGGGCGCTCCTGTGACGCTGCCTCGGCTGGAGGCAGCGTCACAGATGCGCCCGGCGACCACGTGATCGCATCACTGCCAACAAGCGACCGGACCTTCAGGATGTGTGAGTATTGCGGCGCGCCGGAAGGGAACGCTGGCCGCGTGCTTTTCATGCATGCGGCCAGCTTCCCCAGCGTTCGAGCTGCAGGCAAATCCATGAGACCTGGGGGCATAATCCATGAGAGCTGGGGGCATAATCCATGAGAGCTGGGGGCATAATCCATGAGAGCTGGGGGCATAATCCATGAGAGCTGGGGGCATAATCCATGAGTGCTGGGGGCAAATCCAGGAGTGCTGGGGGCAAATCTCATATAAATTTTTATGAGGTCTGTTCTTATTGGAAAGCGTCACATGACATTAAATAAAAGTATCGGTACTCGGTATCGGTGAGTACTTTTAAAAAGTATCGGTACTCAGCCTTAAAAAAGTGGTATCGGTGCATCCCTAGCCATGGTAGCAGCAAATAACATCCAACGCAGGCCCACACACGACATACGGCCGCACGAAAGTTCGGCCGCGCAATGCAAGCGGCAAACGAACGCATTTTTGAAAGAACGTCGAACCGCTAGTACTGACTTACAGAGTGCGCTGCGTCCGCATAGCGGCGTGTGTGCGCGTGATTAGGAGACGTCAGACGCTGCTCAGGTCCGGCCAACATCACCTCCAGACACCCAAAGTTTCCTGGTTTGGATCCGTAAAAAAACAGCCGAAATTGCGCATCGTATGACCGCTATCGCGTCTTCCATGGAAAAAATGCATCCAGACGCATCAACGCACTTTTTGACGGTAGACGTGAAATATGCGTTCGTCTGACCCCTAGCCTTAAACATTTCATAATTTTATCACCATAGATACATTTGAAATGGTATACAAAATATACAAGTAGGAACTTTGTATCCACTTTTAATGTACAGAGAGGAAGAGGCGGAGCTCAAAGAAGAAAAGGTGGAGCCTAACGAGGAAGGGAGGAGTTTAACCAGGAAGAGGTGTGATCTTGACAGGAAGGGGCATGTCAAATTTTAATTATGGGGTGCACAAGTTTAGTCAGGCCTAGGGCAGCACAAAACCTAACTACACCACCGGTTGGTGGTGCGGGTACGAGGAACTGATGACCTCAGTTCATTGGCAGAGCGAAGTGGTCGGGATGAGATATACCTGTTAATAAGGGAGGAGGTGTAGGCAGAGGCGCGGTTACGGAAGGTTTTGTACATGAGCACCAGTATAATGAATTGGATTCTAACGGAAACAGGGAGCCAGTGTAGAGATTGACAGAGGGGTGACGTGCGGGAGGTGAGGTGTATGAGTCTGGCACAGGCATTCATTATAGACTGCAGAGGGAGAATCTGGGACCTCTTAAGGACAGAGAGAAGGAGGTTACAGTATTCAAGGCGGGTGATAATAAGCGCTTGGATGAGCATTTTAGTAGAGTCTTGATTTAAGAAAGGGATGGATGCGTGCAATGTTTTTTAGGTGGAAGTAGCAAGATTTGGTGAGTGACTGAATGTGAGGAGTAAAGGATAGATTGGAGTCCCAGAGGACCCCGAGGCAATGAGCCTGAGCGGTAGAAGTCCTGAAGGGAAATGGGCGCAGGAATAGCGGTCTTAGAGAGAGGGGAGATGTTCAGTTTTCGAGAGGTTGAGCTTTAGGAAACGGGAAATCATTAAGTCGGAGACAGCTGACAGGCAGGCTGTAACACGGTCCAACATGGGCGGAGAGTGAACGGGAGAGGAAAGGTAGATTTTGGTGTCGTCAGCTTAGATATGATAATTGAATACATAGGATGAGGTTATCCAGAGAGGTGGTATAGATTGAGAAGAGTATGGGACCCAGAACAAAGCCTTGAGGTACCCCAACTGAGAGAGGCACTGGTGGTGAAGAGGCAACGGCAAAGCGAGAAATATACACAGGAATTGAACAGTACATCTTCTACCCCTGGAGGAAGGCCAGTGTTCCGAAACCTTGGGGTATTTCACCGGTTTCCAGACACCTTTTTAACCCTTGGTAGGTTATTGCATAATAGACCAACAATGTATTGTATTTTGATTGTGGGAAAGAGTGTGTATTTGCAGTCTTGTGGCTTTTATGTGATCCAGCAGGTGGAGCTGCTGGACGTGAATTGCCTGATATTCTTTGCTGTTTCTATTTCCCATAAAACAAGTTCATGATACGGAGTTGCGGGTTTTGTCCAATCTTATATTCACAAGAGATGAATGACTTCTTTTTGTGTTGCTGCTTAGAGAATCTTAAACATGTAGTTATATATGTATCTTCTCTCTTTTGATATAAAGTGATTTTTCTATTGCATAAGATTCTGGATGCGTAGCCTCTTTTCTAATTTGTGTATGCTTATATGGCTATGGGAGAATAACCACTAGAGACAGCGCCATTGCATATGTTTTTAGGTGTATATTCTCTTATTTCAGACACATTGTGCCTTCTCTAATTGATCCTCCACAAGATCCGGGCGTCCAGGTAACCTGTGATAATGGATCCAGACACAGCCAGGGATCCGCTGAGCCAGAGGATCCTGGATCTAACTCTGGAGATGATCTTTCTGCTGACTGGAGAGGTAAGAGATTCCATGAGATTCCATATTCCTGCTGATATTAAAACCCTCTGGAGCTGTGTGACCCAGGAGACATTTCAGAGGCAGATCAGTAGTAGATTCATGTTAATGCCTGTCATGTGTGAATAAAGGTTACCTGACGTTCTCTCTTTCTACTAACATTCCAATTGATGATGCTTCTGCCCCTGCTGCCTCCAAACTTCTTTCACTCACATCCTCCCTTGGACTTGCACAATCTTCCCTACGCATCATGAAGGTCGCTCTATTGACCTTGTTTTTTTTTTTTTTTTTTTATAACCTCTGCTCCATTTCTGAGTTCGCCTGTCGCTCTTTCCCCATCTGGATTACCTAAACACCCTGCTTCCCCATCCTGCACACGCACTTTCAGAAATCTGCATGCTGTGGATCCCCATCAATTCTCCAAACTCCTTTATCTCACCTCAACCTTCAGCTGCCCTGACGCTGCCACTGACCACTAGAACGCTACTCTTAACTCTGCTTTAGACACACTTGCTCCTCCTCGACTCTAAGGTCCCACACCGCCAGCTTCAGCCCTGGCACACCCTGCAGACACACTAACTGCAAAGATGCTCACGCACTGCAGAGAGTGCCTGGAGGAAATCCCGCTCTGAAGTTGATTTCATTCATTTCAAGTTCATTCTACGGTCACACACCTCGGCCCTTCACTTGGCCAAACAAGCTGTCTTCTCATCTCTTATATCTACTCTATCCTCCAATCCTAAACGACACCGGTCCACTTTCAACTCTCTCTCCTCTACCCACCCGCACCTCCCCCCTCATCTGCCTTTAGCGCTCAGGACCTGGCAGATTATTTTTTTTTTTGTAATTCTTTATTTTAGAATAAAAATTGCGTCAAACAATACACTCAGAGATATAGTAAAGACTGCTGAGGGGGCTTAAAACCCACAGAAACATCACCGTAAATATCAAACGTAAAAACACCCTGAAGCCACGGCCCAGTTTGCGTCAGCAATTAGGATACAGCAATGGGGGGGGGGGCTCTCTCCAAAAAACCAAACAGGAACAGTAAAAAAGATAATAATAAAAAAAAATATAAGAGCTGCTGGCCAAGTCCAAATCTCGAATCGGTGTCACGACAGATAACGAGTAGGCTGAATAGTACTATCACACTGCATTATAAGGAGTCATTTCGACACATCAGCCCGGCTCACCACTGGGAGGTGCCGCCACCTCGCCCTTCTGAGAATTCGAGCCCAGGGAGAGTCCCAGCGATGTCATAAGGGGCCACGCAGCATCCAGAGAAGTAATTGTGTGAGGCACGTTATCGAAAACAAAAACGAGGGTACCGGCCAATCCCCATCTATAGCGCACCCCTCTAGCCCGCAAACAAGCCGTGACATCCCTTAGTTGGCGACGGGCCATCAAAGTCCCAAATGGCAAGTCATTGAAGAGCGTCACGGATGCTCCCTCAAAGTCAACAGCGCTGCGGGCCGCAGGCAGAGCCATCAATTTCTGGCGCACAGAAACCACCGCGGCAATCGCTATAACATCACGTGCTGCCGACTGCGGGGCAGCGGCCGATTTACGTACACGAAATGCCCCACCAAAGACCTCCGGGGACCCAGCAGGAAGCTGCAGCAGCATCTCGGCCAGACGGTTAATGAAGGCCAACAAAGTAGCGGGCAAAATCTTCTTCTCCGGGATTCCTCGCAGTCGGCTGTTCCGTCTGCGATGCCTGGCATCCAGCGTCTCCACGGTTCGGGACAGCCCATCCACCTGCACCTGGTGCGCATCCACCACAGTGTTAAGGCATGTCTGCGCCGTCTCAGCAATCGTTGCCTTTTCTTGGATCGCCGACACCTGCTCCTTCACTAACGAAATGTCCTGTCGGACCTCAGTGACATCTATGTGCCAACGGGTGCGCATACCCGCCAGCATTCTGCGGATATCCCCCTTAGTCGGGGGTAGCATGTCGTCTGCTGGATTCTCCGCGAGCGGGTCCGTGTCGGCGTCCTGGGACACTGAGGCCGACAGACCTGTAGAGGCCTGGGGTACCTGCGATCTCCGGTTTGTTGACGCTTTCTTAGGGGCCCTCTGAGGTCGATGAGGCAGGTCCTGATCATTGTCGCTTTCCCAGTGCCAGAAGGAGTCCGCTCCATCCGAGGGTTCATATCCCGGTGGCAGGACCGGCATCAGTGGCACATCACGAGGGAGGCGGCCGCTGCCCAGGGAGTCACGGATATCTCTCTAGCCGGATCCCTCAGTTCGGCTGTGCCATTTTTAGCAGATTTCTTGCCCATCAGGAGCTCAGAGGGTAAGCTCTTCTGCGTGTAGAGTGCCGTCGCAAAAGCAGGAAGGATGTACAGGCTCACAAAATGGCCGACCTCACCAGGCCGCAATCACAGCCAGTAGCTCCAGCGTGTACACCGCACGCCTCCAGGTCCCAAACCTCTGGCGAGTAGAAGCAGTATAGTCTCTAAAATGTCCCGGGACAAGTGGCGAGAGGTTCACAGGGCGAGGAGGTCACAGAATAGTCTAAGGTATATCTCCATCACGGAGCTCAGTCGAGTGCGACCTCTCTCGTCCGCGTCTAGCTCTGCCCCTGGCAGATTACTAATTGAATAAAAATCTCCCTATCAGAAGCATCATCCTGACACAAACCAGTAATCCTCCACTTCCACTCCCAGAAGCTCCCTCTGCTGCTTCCTCACAGCCGCTGAGGAGGAAGTGAATTCCTTACTATCCTCCTCACGTCTCACTACCTGCCCGTTCAATCCCATTCCCTCACATCTAATTCTCTCCTCCTCCCTCGCTCCTGATCTTACACATCTTCAACTTATCTCTCTCGGTATTTATTTATTTATAAAGGATTTTACCAGGAAGGATACATTGAGATTTCTCTCGTTTTCAAGTATGTCCTGGGTTCAAGTATGCAGAGGGGGTTTATCAGTAATTTACAGGTCGGGAACACTGAGCGAAACCAGAAAGCGCTGAGGGATGTGAAAACCACATCATGGCACTGGAGTAAAAGAGATGCTGTGCTTTAAACCCGGTGGGCACCGTGTCATCAAGCCGCGCCCCGCCCCATGGCATCTCACGTGACAACATCAATCCTGATATTCACTCGGCGTCTGGCCAGCAAGCAGCGATCAGGACGCTGCGGGGT
This sequence comes from Leptobrachium leishanense, assembly GCA_009667805.1. Lineage (NCBI taxonomy): Eukaryota > Metazoa > Chordata > Amphibia > Anura > Megophryidae > Leptobrachium > Leptobrachium leishanense. The sequence continues at coordinate 130,725,049 of CM019068.1, forward strand.
ACTGTGGGACGTGACACTCTTTGGAAAACTAGTTTTCAACTGCCTCTCCCTCTCCCTGTCCTCTAATTCCCTACTTGACCCACTGCAATCCGGCTTCTGTCCCCTACACTGAACTGAAACTGCCCTCCCCAAAGTCACCAATGACCTTCTAATTGCTAAAAAATACGGCCACTATTATATTCACATCCTACTTGACCTCTCAGCTGCTTTTGACACTGTTGACTACCTCCTCCTTCTACAGACTCCCAGCTGTCTTGGTCTCTGTGACACTGCGCTCTCTTGGATTCACTCTTATCTGTTATGTCCTTCTCTGTGTCATTTGCTGGTAACTACTCCTCTTCAATGCCTTTTCAGTTTGGTGTACCCTGAGGCTCTGCTTTGGGTCCTCTGGTCTTCTCTATCTACACCTCCTACCTGGGCAAAATCATTAACAGTTTTGGCTTTAATTACCACCTCTATGCTGATGATACTCAGATCTACCTCTCCACCCCTGATCTTTCTCCTCCTGTCCTTTCCAAAGTCAGCGACTGTTTATCTGGCATTTTCTCCTGCATGGCCTCTCGCCAACTAAAGATTATCATGTCCAAGACTGAGCTCCTACTAATTCCTGCCTCTAATGCCTCCCCACCTCCTATCTCCCCATCAAGCCAGGTTTGCTGTCTGAGTTACACTTAACTCGACTCTTTCCTTCATCCCCCAGATTCAGTCTCTTTCCTCTTCCTGCCCCTACCAATTCCGTAATATTTCCAGAATTCAGTCATTTCTTGCTGTTGACACCACAAAGGAACTCATCCACCCCCTGTAACCTCTCGACTTGACTATTGTAATATTTGTCTAGCTAGCCTCCCTCTCTCCCGCCTCTCCCCCCTACAATCTATTATGAATGCCTCTGCCAGGCTCATCCACCTCACCCGCAACTGTCTCTGCCACACCTCTCTGCGAGTCCCTTCACTGACTCCCCATCCACTGCAGAATTAAATTCAAAATCCTTACCCTGACCTACAAAACCCTCACTAACTCAGCTCCTCACTACCTGTCCTCATTAATCACCAAATACACCCCAGCCCGCTCCCTGACATTAAACAATGACCTGCGCCTAGCTTCTCCCCGCATCACCTCTTCCCATGATAGACTGCCGGATTTCTCACGTATAGCCCCCATCCTCTGGAACATTCTCCCTCGTACCGTCAGACTTTCCCCTAAAAGACGTTCCTATTCAGGCAAGCCTACCACCCAACTCCCTAATACTCCTCACTGCCCCAACCAACTGTGGACATGTTTATACCCCTAAAAAGCAAAACTCTCTATTGGGGTCACTCTCAATGTTTTAGGGTCATATGATGGTGACGATCCATGAGACGGTCAGTGACGGCAGCCATCACCAAATATCAGAAGGACACGGCAGGAGCCAAAGCTTCAATATGGAGCCTCCACCTCACTCAGGAATCCATGATCAAAACCATGAGAAGATCCTGGAGCTGAGCAATCAGATCATCCGTCTGCTGACTGGAGAGGTGAGGCTGCTGGGAATGGGACATCAATCGCTAACACCAAGGCATGTGTCTGGATGGTGACTGTGTCATTGTTTGTGTCAGGTTCCTGTACGCTGTGAGGATGTCACTGTCTATCTCTCCATGGAGGAGTGGGAGTATGTGGAGCGACACAAAGAGCTCTATGAGGACATCATGATGGAGGATCACCAGCCTGTTATTACACTGGGTAAGAGATGATTTAATTCTCATAATGTTGGTGTCCAATCCCAGAGCAACGTGTCCCAATAATCCCCTGAATCGTTAGCTGTGCCGTGTAATAGACGTGTTCCTGAATGAACGTCTCACGTGTTAATGTGTTTTTCCCTCCAATAGATAAATCTGTATCCGGTGAATTTCACCCTTCGGTTTCTTTATGGGATATTGGATGTGAAAATGGAAGTGAAATTATAAGCAATAATGTGGAAAAGGATCTGAACGAGACGAGAACAGGGCGAGCTGAATCTGTAACCTACACAGAGCGAGAATCTCTGGCTTCTGAAGAAAGACACGTCCCAGAGAAAGAGATTTATCCAATCACAAAACCCACAGAATATTCACCCACTGATATTAAGGAGGACCCAGCTTCATGTGACGAAGGAAATCTCAGACACCGACATGTATGAACCCCCAGAACATACACAATCTACCTCTACTTATAGAGGAGCAGAATCCGGGTCACATGGAGAAGGAGATATCTCACATCCTGACATTTCTCCCCACCCAGAACATACACAGACTGAATATCCATCTGCTGATATTAAGGAGGAATCACCCACATATGGAGAAGGAAATCTCACAGACAGCGACATGGAAGAACCCCTAGAACATACACAGACTGAATGGTCAGATGATAATATAGGAGAATATATAAAATCCAATCCAAACCCAGTGGAAATAAACCATAACGAGTCCTTAATAGAATCCAGAAAGCAAGATCACAGTATTTATTATACAGATCTTACTCATAATTCAGTTTATAAAGGACGTGAAATGGGGAAAGTCTCATATTCTGAGTCTGACCCTGTGTTTCAGGAAACCAGTTACATAGGAAACAAAAATTTTTCAACAATGTTTAGTGGAGAGAATTCCACCAAAAGGCTGGCCGTTACACACCAACGCGATTCCACTGAAGAACCACCATTTTCATGTCTTGATTGTGGGAAACATTTTACAGACCACATTGCTCATAAAATGCATCAGAGGATTCACACAGGCAAAAAACTATTTAAATGCACTGAATGTGGAAAACGTTTTAACAATGTGTTATCTCTTGGAGACCATGCAAAGATTCACAGTGAAGAACAACCATTTAAATGCAGTGAATGTGGGAAAGGTTTTACCAAACTTTCATATCTTGCTATACATGCAAGGATTCACACAGGAGAAAAACCATTTGAATGCAGTGAATGTGGGAAATGTTTTACTTATGCTTCATCTCTTTCAGGACATAAAAAGATTCACACTGGAGAAAAACTATTTATTTGCTCTGAATGTGGGAAATGTTTTATCACGGCTTCAAAACTTGCAAAGCACAAAGTAATTCACACTGGAGAAAAAACAAATAAATGTAATGAATGTGGGAAATGTTTTGCCCATGCTTCGTCTCTTGGCGATCATAAAAAGATACACACGGGAGAAAAACCATGTAAATGTAATGAATGTGGGAAATGTTTCATCACGGCCTCACAACTTGCACAGCATAAAAGAAGTCACACAGGAGAAAAACCTTACTTTTGTATTGAATGCGGGAAATATTTCATCACGGGCTCAGGTCTTACAAGACATAAAAGAATTCACACAGGAGAAAAGCCATTTAAATGCTTTGAATGTGGGAAATGTTTTACTCAGGCCTCAACACTTGGAGATCATAAAACGATTCACACCGGAGCAAAAACAGTTATTTGCAGTGAATGTGGGAAATGTTTTATTCGGGCCTCACAACTTGCGCAGCATAGAAGGATTCACACTGGGGAAAACCCATTCATTTGCACTGAATGTGGGAAATGTTATGCTCTGGCCTCATCTCTTGCAAACCATAAAAAGATTCACAGAGAAAACCCATATATTTGCACTGAATGTGGGAAATGGTTTTTTTGGGCGTCAAGTCTTGCACAGCATAAACGAATTCACACAGGAGAAAAACCATTTCAATGCCCTGAATGTGGAAAATGCTTTACCCAGGTTGCAAATCTTTCAAGACATAAAATGATTCACTCCAAATAAAAATTTAATTGCTTAGTTTCAGTGCTTGTAATGGGAAATGTTTTACTTGAAGGATATTTCTTATTGAGCATGTGAGGCCTCATAACGTGAAAGCATTTATAAATTGACAGATTTCACTATTACACGTATATGTCATGTCCTGTCAGAATTCTCTAACAAAAATTGTAAAATTCAATTCGTTTTGCATGTAAAATGATTTTTTTTCACATTGTATCACTCAAGCCTTTTTGTTTATATATTCTTTGGGACACTTGTTAAAAAAAACCTTTGAAGTGGAAACCTACTGCATTTTTTTTTGAAAAAAATTACGCAATTAACGTAATTATGAATAAAATGACTGTCATGCGGCGGATGGGGTGAACAGGATTGAGTCCGGTAGATGGTGATTCAGAGGGGAGGCCAGACAGGTTCCAAGGCACAAATAAAGTTTAATTATAAAAAATAAGGGCAAATTATACACAGGACACAGAACGAATAAAGGAGTGACTGGACACCACAGGAAAAGGGTTAGAGAGCAAGACAAGGAACATAGCTAGGTGCAGGTTGCTCTGGAACATAGCCGAGACAGGAAAGGAACTGACCAGGTAATTGAACAATGGCAAAGGAGCAAGAAATAACTAAACTGTGGTAAGACGGCCTGGAAACTGACAATGAACAGGCATAAGTAATGGCGAGACAATAAGGAGACTGACCGGAAATAACCTAGGAACAATACAAAGAATACTGAGCTATAGAGAGTAACTAGAAAACAAGAGAACCTAGGGAAACTCCAGGCACAGTTATTGACCAGACATAAAGGAAAATAAACTAATTAACGACATGACGGGGCTTCAGCAACAGGGAAAACAAAAGGATGTGGCTGCAGGCTGTAGCGAATAGTCCATATACAGTTGCGCTCATAAGTTTCCATACCCTGGCAGAATTTATGATTTCTTGGCCATTATTCAGAGAATGAATGCTAACAAAAAAACATTTCTTTAACTCATGGTTAGTGTTTGGCTGAAGCCATTTATTATCAATCGTTTGTGTTTACTCTTTTTAAATCATAATGACAACAAACTACCCAAATGGCCCTGATCAAAAGTTTACATACCCCAGTTCTTAATACCGTGTATTGCTCCCTTTAACATCAATGACAGCTTGAAGTCTTTTGTGGAAGAGGCACTTTATCTTCTCAAATGGTAAAGCTGCCCATTCTTGGCAAAAAGCCTCCAGTTCCTGTAAATTCTTGGGCTGTCTTGCATGACCTGCATGTTTGAGATCTCCCCAGAGTGGCTCAATGATATCGAGGTCAGGAGACTGAGATGGCCATTCCAGAACCTTCACTTTATGCTGCTGTAGCGAAATGACAGATTGACTTGGCCTTGTGTTTTGGATCATTGTCCTGTTGGAATGTCCAAGTACATCCCATACGCAGCTTCCGGGGTGATGAATGCAAATTTTCCTCCAGTATTTTTTTGATAATGTGCTGCATTCATCCTATCATCAATTTTGACCAAATTTCCTGTGCCTTTATAGCTCACACATCCCCAAAACATCAACGATCCACCTCCGTGTTTCTCAGTAGAAATGGTGTACCTTTCATCATAGGCCTTGTTGACTCCTCTCCAAATGTAACGTTTATGGTTGTGACCAAATAGTTCAATTTTGATCTCATCACTCCAAATGACTTTGTGTCAGAAGATTTGAGGCTTGTCTCTGTGCTGTTTGGTGTAGTGTAAGCGGGATACTTTGTGGCATTTGCGTAGTAATGACTTTCTTCTGGCGACTCGACCATGCAGCCCATCTTTCTTCAAGTGCCTCCTTATTGTGCATCTTGAAACCGCCACACCACATGTGTTCAGAGAGTCCTGTATTTCACCTGAAGTTATTTGGGGGGTTTTCTTTGCATCCCGAACAATTTTCCTGGAAGTTGTGGCTGAAATTTTAGTTGGTCTACCTGCCCGTGGTTTGGTTTCAACAGAACCCCTCATTTTCCACTTCTTATAGTTTGAACGCTGCTGATTGGCATTCTCAGTTCCTTGGATATCTTTTTATAACCCTCTCCTGTTTTATACAGTTCAACTACCTTTTCCCGGAGATCCTTTGACAATTCTTTTGCTTTCCCCATGACTCAGAATCCAGAAACGTCAGTGCAGCACTCGATAAAAGATGCAAGGGTCTGTCAGGAGTCCAGAAACTCATTGACCTTTTATACACACACTAATTACAATAAAACAGATCACAGGTGAGGATGGTTACCTTTAATAGCCATTCAAACCTGTTTGTGTTAACTTGTGTGCATGTTATGAGGCCAAAATCACCAGGGTATGTAAACTTTTGATAAATGTCATTTGGGTTGTTTCTGTTGTCATTATGATTTAAAAAGAGTAAACACACTTGATTTTAAAATAAATGGCTTCAGTCAAACCCCATGAGTGAAAGAAATGTTATTCAGGGTTATTCAGAGAGAGGTGAAAAGCTGGAGAATGGTAAATTCCAGGTCAAAATAGCCAAACCAAAACAATTCTCCCATTTATCTCACTTTCCAAATCGGCTGTTTTGACCTAGAATTTTCCATTCTCCTGCTTTTCACCTCTCTCTGAATAACCCTGATTGTGTTATCATACATATTCTCTGAATAATGGCCAAGAAATCATAAATTCTGCCAGGGTATGGAAATTTATGAGCACAACTGTAACATAGGTCGTGGCAGGCATAGAGCAGTGTCTGTAATCCGAGGCAGGGGTTCAGTACACAGTAGTCCAAATATGGGAAAACCAGGAAAGTCCAAAGAATAGTCTTGATCCAAATCATGAGGTCGGTACACAGTAAATCAGGGATACAGATGAACAGGAACTCAAAGCACAAACTCTCAGGTGGTTAGAAACATAGAAAAATGTCGGCAGATAAGAACCTTTCGGCCCATCTAGTCTGCCCAATTACATGGATACTTTACCTGGATTTATCTTTTGTTTAGGATAGCCTTATGCCTATCCCATGCTTGCTTAAATTCAATTACTGTTTTGGCCTCTACCACTTCAACTGGAAGACTGTTCCATGTATCCACCACCCTCTCAGTAAAATAATGCTTTCTGATGTTACTTTTAAACCTTTGCCCCTCTAATCTAAGACTATGTCGTCTTGTTTTGCTACTTTGTTTCCTTTTAAATATACTCCCTTCCTCTACCTTGTGGATTCCCTTTACGTATTTAAATGTTTCTATCATATCTCCTCTGTCTCGTCTTTTTTCCAAGCTGTACATGTTAAGATGATTAAGCCTTTCCTGGTAACTTCTCCTTCAAGCCGTACACCATTTTAGTAGCCTTTCTCTGAACTCTCTCTAAGATGTCTATATCCTTCTGGAGATACGGTCTCCAGTACTGCACACAGTACTCCAAGTGAGGTCTCACCAGTGCTCTGTACAGTGGCACAAGCACTTCCCTTTTCCTACTGCTAATACCTCTCCCTACACAACCAAGCATTCTGCCAGCATTTCCTGCTGCTCTATTACATTGACTACTTACCCTTAGATCCTCTGAAATAATAACCCCTAAATCCCTTTCCTCAGATGTTGAGGTTAGGACTGTTAGCAAGGTGGGTATCGAGACAAGACTGTTACGATCCCCTCCCCACCAGGAGGGGAATATTATCCTTGTACGCAGAACCTATCCTTTCCCTCCGATCCTTTAATTTAACGGACAACGTTTGCGCGCATAATGTTAACGTCTTTGAAAAGCTGGTGGTAACGGCAAATCTGAACGTCCTGGCTGAACCCAAATACACCAGCCCAAAAAAAAATACGCTGCAACATATAGTTACACATTCTACAGATACCCAAACAATAAAATGGAGAAGTTGTGTATGTTTTTATTATTGCTGCAGCATATATATTCAGATTGATTTTGGCAGGCGCAAAAACTTAACGGAAGACAATTGTGGTTCTTTATTCTGATTGGCTGAATCGCATGAAAAAACAGTCCTTCAGAGGTGGTGTATCCTGTCCGTGCTGCGGCCATGGGGCTGCTCTAGGAAGGAGTCCAGCCACCTGGTGACCAGGGGCCCACGGAGGGTGGGTATGTGTCGCCATTGATCACAGCACCTGATCTTTACCCGGGACGTGCCTCGGGCGCACAGCTTTCCAACGGACTTATGTTTGACTGACATAAACCCTCCCAGTCTTCCTGCAGATTAAGCTAAAGCCATGGCGCAAATAGAAAAGAAAGTGGGGCTTCTGCGGAAGTCTTCAGGCACCAAGAAACCTCTGAAAGAAAAAGTGGTCTTGATGTACGATGAGATCTTTGCGGAGGAAGATCTGACTCAAAGCAACCCCCAGTTTTGGGATGAACTTTTTCTTATGAAGGTAAATCTGGAATACCTTGAGGGAAAGCTGGAATCTCTCGATGGTGAAGAATTAATGAAGATAAAGGATAACATTAACAGCTTGTTCCAGCACTGTATTCGGGCTCTGAGAGCCGACCACCAAATCCGAGTAGGGATGTGCGTTTCGGGTTTCGGAATTTCTGAATTTTCACGAAATTTCCCGATTCGTGTTTTCGGATGCGGCCGATTTTCCGAAAATTTTTAGATCCGAAAATGGCAGATCCGAAAAGTTTTCCGAGCCGAAACTAAATATTTTCGGAATTTTCGAATGTACTTGAAATGTGTCAAATCGAAATTTATTGCTTTGAAACGAGGAGAACAGACGTTCCGAAAAAACGAAAATTTGCGAAAATACGAAATGTCGATACAAAAAACGAGCTAAGTGACACGAAAATACGAAAAATGGTCGATATTCCGAAACCATTTACAATTCCGAAAAACGAAAATTTCCGAAAATACGAAAAGTCGATACAAGAAACGATCCAAGTGACACGAAAATACGAAAAATGGTTGAAATTCTGAGAAAAATGTACACGAAAAACGAGTCGAGCCGAACCGAATCGAAACAGAAATCGGTCGAAACGAGCCGAATCGAAAAGTTTAAAAATCCGAAAAATCGCTGCAGACACTCTGTGCTTTAATTCAGAGAGTTCACCAGAAAAACAAACCTACCTCTTGGCTTCGATATCAGCAATATGCTGATGGGGTTTGAAAAAGCGGAACTGCGAATGAAGAATTTAATGGAGAGTTTGGATGTCCTCCTGTGCGGGGTAGGCTCAGAAAGTCTGAAGAGTTCGTGTCTGAAGCTCCGTCTCTGCTTAGTGACAGTAACCGATAACATCAGCCAAAGCACCATCCTGGAATATGTGATGATCAACAGCATATTTGAAGCAATACTACAGATCCTTTCAAATCCTCTCAGCAAAAGAGAACATGGCTATGATTCAGTTGTTTTACTTGCCCTTCTTGTTAACTACAGAAAGTATGAGTCGGTGAACCCTTATTTGGTGAAGTTGTCTATTGTGGACGATGAGAATACGCTTAATGGGATGGGATTGGTAATTGCTCGGGAATTATTTGAATACAAAACACAATACAGAGACAAAGAAGAAGAAAACCAGACAGGTTTTTTCTCTGCCTTAACAAATATGGTAGGCAGCATGTTCATACCGGATGCCGATTAAAAGATCTCTGTGCAAACAATGAAGCCATCTTATACATAAATACAGAAAAAATGGCGTCGCGCCCATACTCACTTATTTTTGGAGCGGCGGCAACTGCCAGGAGTAACAGCCCAGTAAATGTATAAAACATAACAAGGAAGGAACCCACCATCTTTGTCTCTCCTTGCTGAAAAGCAGCTGGAGGGGCTTGGAGCTGCTCAGTAGAGCGGCCTTTTGGTTACAATTGTTAGGTACCCACTCTAAAGAGGTGCCTTGAAGTGGCGAGTGGGCTTACGTTGCAATGGCCATTGAAACAAACAAAACCTCATTTTTGTTGTACATGGAACACATAGGAATGAGCGCAGATGACACTCTCCTTCCTTGTTATGTTTTATACATTTACTGGCTGTTACTCCTGGCAGTTGCCGCCGCTCCAAAAATAAGTGAGTATGGGCGCGACGCCATTTTTTCTGTATTTATGTATATCATGCTTGTAACACCAGTCCGTCGTTTTGCAGCTGTTCCTCTTTCCATGTTTTTGTTTTTGATCCCAAATGGGAAGTGCTTGGTGCGTGTATAAATAAAACCCACCATCTTTGTCTCTCCTTGCTGAAAAGCAGCTGGAGGGGCTTGGAGCTGCTCAGTAGAGCGGCCTTTTGGTTACAATTGTTAGGTACCCACTCTAAAGAGGTGCCTTGAAGTGGCGAGTGGGCTTACGTTGCAATGGCCATTGAAACAAACAAAACCTCATTTTTGTTGTACATGGAACACATAGGAATGAGCGCAGATGACACTCCTTCCTTGTTATGTTTTATACATTTACTGGGCTGTTACTCCTGGCATTGCCGCCGCTCCAAAAATAAGTGAGTATGGGCGCGACGCCATTTTTTCTGTATTTATGTATATCATGCTTGTAACACCAGTCCGTCGTTTTGCAGCTGTTCCTCTTTCCATGTTTTTGTTTTTGATCCCAAATGGGAAGTGCTTGGTGCGTGTATAAATAAAACCCACCATCTTTGTCTCTCCTTGCTGAAAAGCAGCTGGAGGGGCTTGGAGCTGCTCAGTAGAGCGGCCTTTTGGTTACAATGTTAGGTACCCACTCTAAAGAGGTGCCTTGAAGTGGCGAGTGGGCTTACGTTGCAATGGCCATTGAAACAAACAAAACCTCATTTTTGTTGTACATGGAACACATAGGAATGAGCGCAGATGACACTCTCCTTCCTTGAAATGAAGCCATCTTGCTTGCTCTTTATGAGGCTGTCCACCTCAACAGGAACTTCATCACTGTTTTGGCACAGAGTCATCCTGAGATGGGTTTAGTTACTGTGCCAAGCAGCCCAACTCCTACAACACCAACCACTCCACTGTGGACAACATCTCCTTCCTCAGATGTAATGAGTCCGAATGAGCTGCCCCTGGACGCCGACGTGCAAACGAGCAATCTGCTCATTACCTTTTTGAAGTACAGCTCCATTGTTATCAAGAGATGAAAGATGAGCACAGACTGAATAGTGGCAAACTTTGCTTCATCATCCTGACATGTATAGCGGAGGACCAGTATGCCAATGCCTTTCTACATGACAATAACATGAATTTCCGTGTGAACCTGTTATGGATAGACTTATACCAGTCTCTTGCTTGAATGCCTGCTGCTGCCAAATGGTGGAGAAGCCAATCAATTCAAGTGCGCACTGAAAGAAACCACACAGACTCAATGGATAGTTGTCTATGTAGTCTTCCTCGGACCAAGCCGGGTGACTTCCCTTTTCTTTATTGAAAGATATATGCTTTTATGCCAGTTGGTGCGGAAGCAGGGGCGTTAACTAATATTTATTTAACATCAGCAGTAAAATTGCAAACGAATTATGGATTAGATCATAGAAACGAAAGTCAAATATCAGCTGTTTCCAAATGTCAATTTATTTTGCGTCGTTGACAAATGTCAGTCGTTTTTCACCATCATGGGTGTATGGGCAAAGTCCTGTTTCAGATACAGCGTGTTTCAGGACACCGGATGTTCCGTGCCCTGTTCCTGGTACCGAAATAGGAATCCTCATGACTTGCAGTTAGCTATTCTGTTGAAACAGCGGAGATACGCAAGATACATTTTGATTCTCTCTGAAGAGACAGTTTTATTAATTCAGTTCTTAAAGACATATTAACTACTTAAATGAGCATTTTTCTAAGCCTTTGAATATTATTAAAGCAGATACATATTCTTGTCCATAACAGTCCCCCCTAAAAATGCACATTTCTCAAGTGTCCCCTTGGAAACAAGCTGCGCCTTTATCCGTTCCCCATAAGGCTCGCCAGCCATCCCCTTTCTTCACCGAAGTTTGAGACGAATAGCCCCTATTGGACTAAACCCCTTTGTAATTCGGACTTGGACTTGGTCGAAACTGGTGGGTCAAGATTCGGGCCTACAACTCGTCTTGCAATGGGTCACAAACCTTGTCCATAGCCAATTCAGGTACGGGTTTCCCGAGGGGGGGTGTATGGACTCGTAACGCTGTGGTTGCTGCATCACTGCAGGGTGTAGCTTTCATAAGTCATTTTTAGGTATCTCCATAAATTGTAGGTTAGCATAGGAGGTGTCAATGTCCTCCCCAGTTTCCCCACATAAGTGACTAAGCATAACAGGGGTAGTGGACTCCACAGTTCTTTCTATAACTTTTTTAATGCAGGGTAAAACACAACTGCAATCACTGCCAACAGAACCATTACTACCAGCATAACTATCCCTATTTGTGTGAGGAGCTTCTGCCAGCCACTCATCCAACTAAAATACTGATCCCATGGATCAGTAATACCATAGTTCTTCTTCAGTTCCTCAGACAGGTCTTCCAGTTGTTTAATGGCTTTTGTGACCTTACCTGTAGGGCCTGTGTTATCCGGAAATAAAGGTTCAACAGGAGTCACCTGTACCTTTTCTGCATCTTACAGACCCCACCCCTCTCTACCAGTAGCATATCGAGGGCCATGCGGTTCTGGAAGGTCATTGCAGAGGTCGGGCCTAGCTGGTCGGCCAAACCCTGGAGAGCATCGCGGGTATAGTTTACAAACCTCTGCTGATTGTAATAGATGTAGTTAATCCAATCAACATTTTTATTGATGGTTATCATGGGGATTAAAGATTCGAATCCCGCCTTTACCTGGTCTCTAGCTTTGAACTCATCAGGCACCCCCCTTGGGACTCCTATGACATCGATGTAGACGTGTGGGTCGAAACTGCCAGGTACGGGTTTCACCTGTCTCCTTTGTCTAGTGAGTCCGGGGGTGTGGGCTATTGGCAGATTATCATCAAAGGGCAGGATATGGAGGGGCATGATGGCTTTAGCCAGAGCACACTCACGGTCCCATGCACCTACCAAGTGGGAGCGGACTCGCAGGTCACCACAGATACAATAGACATCTCCCAGGGATATCACCTGGTTTTGCACTTTCTCCTTCTCCACAGCGCTGTACCGCGCACAATAACCTTCTGTGAAGTTCCCAACCACCCGGCCACTGGTCCCCCAAGTGGAGTAACAGGTCTAGTTCAATGGGTAGATAGTGATACTCTCTGAGGGTCTGGAGTTTTGTGTCTGGAGGGGGTATTTGGACTTCCATTCTTCACAAGTATCGTGATTTAGGGTGTTGTTAATAAACAAACTGAGAAAACATTCCTCGATATCCTCGGGGATATTATGAGGTACCATACCTAGATGAGGCCTAGCACTGCCACACACATAGCAATTGGTTCTGTTGTGGGACTGAGCGCTATATTTCATCTATTCTAACCAAACATTCATATCTGAGTATCCTGTTTCAATGGCCACAGTATCCTAGAACGTGGGATTAGCGATGGCTACTATACCATTGGAAGAGAATATATATGGTGCTTAAGGGGGTTGGACTGTTGATGTGGAGGGACCCAGTCCGGGGCAAGGTACATGTCTCGCAGGTGGAATTTTCCCAGGCTCCGAGGATTCTCTGACCCCCCTTTTTTCCCACATACCCAGAATGTAGGTCCCTGCATCCCCGGGTGCAGGATTTTCTAGGGTTAGGATTAGTTTCAGTGCCGTTGCCCCTGTTCTAGGCTTAAATACCTTGTCATCATCTGACTTCTGTAAATCTTGCTTGGGGGCATGTGTTTGGGGCCATTTTTAATGTCATGAGAGTAAGAAGTGATTTACCGTTTTTATCTTTCTTGTCTATGGCGCTTTGTGGTTTGTGTCCCGGGAAACCCCAGTATTCCATCCCACTGATCCCCAACTACCACACTCCTGTCCCCAATAGTCATTGGTAATGCACATATATATATCGTAGTTGTGTGGGATCCCATTTCTCCGGATACACTGCAAGCAGGGGTCTGGACAGGGGTTTACATCACAATAGTTAAAGGTATAAGTTGCCACTCGAGTGTTAGAGGAATTGTACCAGAAAGTGGTTAGTTTGTTTTCCTGGGCGGTAGCAATCTGACGTCCCATGGTAACCTGTGGAATTATGTCAATGCCCACCTGTTCCCCCACGACCTCTCGCACCATGGCAACAGCCGCCTGTTCCATTATGATAGCAACATTTTGCCCCTTAATTCCCACTCCCCAAATGAGAAGGATATACACGATCATGGCTGGGTTGCTTTCTGGTCTGTCTCCAGTGCACAGGTCTTTTTACAGTGGGAAGCGTGGATCCAAGTGGTCTTTCCTTCCAGCTTTACTGATGTCGTTGTTGTAAGGAGGACCTGGAAAGGTCCGTCGTATCTGGGCTCCAGTGGAGTTTTACGAAGGAATTTCTTAACTAGTACCCAGTCTCCTGGGACCAATTGATGCATGTCGTTGGTACTTTCGGGATCTGGAATGGAAGAGAACACCTGACCATAGATATCAGTTAATGTTTTTGAAACACTGGTGACATATTTTACCAGACTGTCAGATTGTAATTGCAGTTGCTGGGGAACAGATTACCCTAGTCTGGGGGCCATGCTGAACAGTATTTCAAAGGGTGACAGATTGTGTAGACCGATGAGGGCATTCATCAATGTTTTTGAGAGGTGTGAGTGCCCATGTGCCCATTGTACCACAGCTGGATAGAGAGCCTTAGGTAGGCACACCTTATTTCTCATGCAGAGGAGTCCGTGTATGCGTGTGGCCCCCCTTTTCTCCCATTCTCCCTTTTCACTGTTTGATGCAGAGCCCTGCAACTGTGTTATTTGTAACTCTAATCTGTACTAACGATGGAACTGGCTGCTCGAGTTCCTTTTCCTGTGCCTGTGCCGCTAGGTGTTTTCCTCTGGCTTCTGGGGTATTAAGCTTGCTTTTACTTTCATAAATCAGACCAAAATCATGAGTGGCTCTGTGTAAATAAAGGAAACAGGCTGCTTATGTGAGCGTAGTTCCGCTTTTTTCGGCAGAAAGGGTGGGGGCGAGGGGGGAAGTGTACAGGATTCAAAATTTATTTGTGACAGCGCAACCAGTATGATATATATACCAAGTGAAAAAAACAAAAAGTGGAAAGATTTTTTCATAAAGGGGGTAACCCTAATAATTCAAAGTGTTTTCAAAAGTAGATAAATTTTATTCAAAATTAAACACACAATAAACAAAAATGCCGTTTAAAACCAATGAAGAATGAAAAAATATCAATTTTTCTGGTAACAGGTAGATATCTTAAGTCGTTTAGGACAGAGACTCTTTTGTTAGGTCTTTTAGGGTCCACATTTGAGACTCAGCACGTCATTGCCTCAATGAGTTCAACAGTGCCCGTTTCAATATTTAGTGAATATATAGATTAAATTGACACCATATAAAGGCACAGAGGTTTTTGAAGTCGGACAAGTTTGCCCCTTCTTTTCCCGAATTCTTCCACAACACAGCAAAAGCAGTAATTAGTCACAAGATATTAATGCAGCAGCTTTTTAAATTTAAGCAAGCAAGTTCAGTCATTTAAGAAATTGTTAGAGAAATTCAGGAAGGAGTCATAGGGCACCAAATCAGCCCATCAAGCCAGAGTCAACTCAAATGTAAATATTCAAAGGTAAACCCATTATTTAAATGCCAGAATCCAAGACATATAGACAAAGCAGTTTAAAAGGTAGAACACCCAACGCGTTTCGTCGTTACTCAGAACGACTTCATCAGGAGTGATCCTACTAGGTGTGTGGTCCCCGTTTAAATAGTATCCCTGAAGAGGAAAACACAGATGCGTTCAATTGACGCATGTATTGCCGGATTTCCGGCGTGACGTTAGAACCGTCACTTCCGGTTCTGCGGCTACTTCCGGTCGGTCAAGGGACTCCGAGTGTCAAAAAAGGCAAAACATTCACAAATCAGGCCCCGGATATATGCTACTCCCTCCTCACATTCAAGGAACACAGTATTTTCCCATTATTATCGATTGATTCTTGCTGATGCCCGTTCGTATAAAGTATCTCAGAAGACAAAAAACGGATGTTTTTATTATACAACTTCCGGCATAACAAGCGGCATCATTTCCGGTCGCCGGAGTTTCCGGTTATTCTTAGATGGTCACAGGAGTGGATAAAGGTGTAAGAGGTTTTAAGTGTATAGCGTTCTAAATTCCTTAGGATGGAAGCAAAATTCAAATGGGGCAAAGCCCCAATCCGAGCATTCAGAGAACATAATTTGAATTACGAATTAGGCAGAAAACCTCATTATAGGCTATACCCTCAGTTATTTCAAAGGGACATAGTCCATCACTTAAATAAATATTGAGGGAAGAGTATAGGAAATTATTTATCTCTTCTCCTGTATCAGTGGATAATATACAGTTGTGTTCAAAATTATTCAACCCCCTAACTGCCACGGATCGGGAGATAGGGAGTTCATTGGAACTCCCTATCTCCACACTTGGTGGCAGTTAGGGGTTAACTGTAGGACTGGCGTCATCGTGCTACGCACGATGACGCCAGTCCTCTGGGGGAGTTCCCGGAAGCTTGGCCGACATCCAAGATGTCGGCCAGCTCCGGGAAAGGATCGCGAACCGGCGCTTTTCAGCGCCGATTCGCGATCCAGCTCCCCAGGGGTTAATGCCAGGCATCATTTGGAAGGGCAGGCTGTGCCCTTCCAAATGATGCCTGGTTAAGCCCCTGTGCGCCGCCGATCGGGAGGGAGAGAGGTCCGAAGGACCTCCCCCCCCTCCCTTTCAGGCGCCTCCTCCGCACATGCGGGGGGCGCCTGAATTAGGTGTCATCGCGCCCCCGCGATGACACCTAATAATGGCGGCTGCTGGTCCGGATGCGCGGCTGACATCCAGGATGTCAGCCCGCACCGGAGGGGCCAGCGATCGGCCGGAACCCGGCCGAACGCTGACCCCGATGGGAGGACGCGCTCAGCGCGTCCTCCGCATACCAGCGCGGAATGCTGAGGACGCGCTGAGCGCGTCCTTAGCATTCAAGTGGTTAATATCTTGTGACTAATTACTGCTTTTGCTGTGTTGTGGAAGAATTCGGGAAAAGAAGGGGCAAACTTGTCCGACTTCAAAAACCTCTGTGCCTTTATATGGTGTCAATTTAATCTATATATTCACTAAATATTGAAACGGGCACTGTTGAACTCATTGAGGCAATGACGTGCTGAGTCTCAAATGTGGACCCTAAAAGACCTAACAAAAGAGTCTCTGTCCTAAACGACTTAAGATATCTACCTGTTACCAGAAAAATTGATCTTTTTTCATTCTTCATTGGTTTTAAACGGCATTTTTGTTTATTGTGTGTTTAATTTTGAATAAAATGTATCTACTTTTGAAAACACTTTGATATATATACCAAACTTGTCCGTGAAGTGGGAGCCATCCACATACAGTGTCAGGTCGGGGGGGCTGTGAGAGGAGTATCGCACACAGAGGGCAGGTGTGCTGTTTCTGGGAACATGGCTTTGAGGCAATCATGCGGGCCAGAGGGGTATGGTACCAGAGGTCATATGGGCCTCGTGACTATCAGCATCGCCACCACCCTCCTCAGGAAAATGAAGGAGAGCAGCCAGGTGAAGGCACCGGCACCGGACGAGGGTGACGTTATCTGTTATGGGAGCAGAAGGGAACGGGACATCCGTCCACCGTGCTGCTGGGTAAGGATGCCAGTGGCATGGCCACTTTCCTCAGATACAAATAGCTTGAAAGTTTTTTTTTTTTTTTTTTTTTTCCTCTGAGACAGCATGTTTTAGTTTGTCAAAGTTGGTCACAGCGTCTGCAGGGAGAGAAAAGGGGTCGGACTTATTGCTTCCTACAATGGTTGCATGAGGGCTGAGGCATCAGGGATCCATGATCTACAGGTTATAATGAGACCTAGGAAAGCCTGTAACGGCTTCTTCGCTGGGGCAGGGGAACGGATGATATAGTACGTACTCTGAACTCAGTTAGGGGTCTGATGCCTTGTGAAATACAGAGGTCAAGGAAAACCAGAGGCTGGAGGCACCACTGTAATTTGGCTTCGGAAGCTTTGTAGCCTTGTTTAGTCAGATACTGCAGAAGGCTGATTGTCTTGTGCTTTTTTTCACATCATATTCTGCACTCATACTATTAGTCACCTACATGTCCTTCGTAATGCTCTCTACCAGGAAGCAACCTGTAGTTGCCATAGCTAGGATAGGCTTTCCTAACTTTTTTGGCCTCATCCTATACCATCATGTCTCACATTCTTCTTCCAAACAACAATCTTTAAAACTTTTTTCAAAACTCCGCACTATTACTTCATTCATTTGTCTACATGCCATTTTTCTTTCACAATGTCTCTCCATACACTTTCCCAACCTCTTCTCACATTGACTCATAAATTATCATCCGCATCCTTTGGATGATCATGTTCTGTGTGTCTTGAATAGCTTTGCACGTTCACCCTCACTCTCAGGCATACAGTACTATACATTCAAACCAGATCAAAACAGTTGCAGCTTTCACAAGTATCCTATCTATCCACCATTACGTATTCAGCTTCTAGCAACACATCTGCCTATACATTTACCCGGGCCTGAAGGCCACCAAAAAACCCCGTTATACTATGTGGAATACGCAACCACCACCACAGCATGGAGCTCTCAGCCCACTCCCAATATTTCTACTCCCTTTTCCTCTGAATTACCCATGGACTTATCAATCCCCTTCCTCCGGCCCAGAGGAAACTTGACTCTGACTGAAGACAGTGCAACAAAATGTGTGTCTTCCGAACTACAGACACAAATATTTATTAAATTCTATATAAAATACACATTTTTCCTTAGCAAGAACAACCTGCGATTCCAGATACAGCTTTCATACTATTATATTCTATAAACCACAATAAGTGGTATTTAAAAACCTTTTCAGTTTCAACCTAAATCCAAATCTTGCTTCCCCTTTTTTTCTTTACAAACTTAGTTCCTTTTTTTTTTTTCTTGTGCTCACTTTCTTCGCACTAAAAGCGATAACGGGCTTTGCAGCGCTGCGCACACCAAAACATACATTCCATCTTCAAAAATAACAGTAGTTCTGCATACTGCAATGGCCTATATTTCACATTTCTACAATACATACAATACAACAGCGATGACTCCTTGCATTACGATTGCAACGCAAGGGAAAATCACCCTGCAACGCAGGGGAAATCACACACATACACCGAACAGCATTTCAATTAACCCCATGCCGACATCTCAGTTTAACCAAACCTATTTAGCTTGCGCCAGAAACGAGGTTACCGTGACCCAGTGCGTCCCAGTCGTTACTGGACGGACAGTCCCCCGCCATGAGCGGAGATCCACAGAGCAGGAATTCTTGCTGGGCGCCTGGTAGATTGTCAGCTCAACGGCAATGGATGTTCCATCCTGGAATATGCGTGGGGAACTTGGGGGAGGCCTGACACAGGGTTGCCAGTTTCCTAGCGCAGGGGTGGTGGGAAATTATCAGATACAATGGCAGTGTCCTGCTAAGGGCCATTGTCTGCATCCGCCCGTTGGGGGGGGGCTGTCACCTGCGGGGTGCTTGACAATCCCGTTTGAAATGGCTGAATTTTCCACAATTAAAACAGGATCTTGGTGGGCGCCCCCCTCCCCACCAGGCTCCCCTTCCACGGTACCAGCTGTTATACTGAAAGTGGGCTGCTGTGTCCAGGTGACATTATTCTTGGGCGTAGGGGGTATTTCCTGGGCGTTTTGGTGGGAAGGGTAGGTGGGGTCGGTTTGGTGGGGTGGGAACGTCGTGAGATCTTGGTTCTGGGGTGGAAAGGTCGTGGGTCGAGTACGGGCAACATGGGGCGTGGGCATACCTATATGGGATGTCAAAGACTCATCTGTACAATTTACAGAGTCATATGAATGGCTGGACAGTGATGATTGACCAAAATTACCGGTCATGTCTACCGTCTGTAAGGAGGTGTCCAGATTGGGCATAATAGGGGCTATGGTCGGTTCATGGCTTGTGGCTGTTAATGAGGACATGACAGGACGAGGGGTGTAGTACGACCCATCGATACGTAAGACAGGGTAGAGACCCGTTGGCTGATTTTGGGCTGTTGTCGTTGGGGTTGGGTTTATTATTTTCCTTTTTGATATGTCACCATAAGAAGGGGGTTCGGATTTTGGGGTGAGGTAATAGTAATAATTGTTTTTTCCCTTCCTGTTTTCCTCTGTTTCTATCCACCCTTCTTTCTCAATCTCCTTTGCAACCTTATACCATACTTGTGCTACATTCCATAAGCCATTGTCAATCAACATTCCTTTTCTATTCTTCAATAAACTTCTCCATTCCTCTGTTTTCTACTGAGAAGTTTCAATTTCATAACATTCCTTTTACCTGCTCTGTCTTCAACTAACTTGCGTGGAGTCATCCATCCCGCATGGTTACTCTGTTCATTACCCATTCCTGATTGTTAGCTCTTTTCCTGATCAATTTAAGCAATTCACGTAGTTTATCAACAGTCAGAAATGAGGATAGACCTTTACCTGTTGTGTCTTATCTGCCAGATCATGACGATAAGCGTCTCGTCCTCCCCTATATTCCAAATATAGTATCCTGTTAGCAGGTGTAGCTAGCACCTGTTTACCGCAGCATATATATCCTACAGGTGCTTGCTTTACCGCGTCACCTGTTACTACTAGATATACATATGTATAATGTGAGCTACTACTAGATATGCCTTATGCATCACCTGTGTACCGCTACTCACAAAAACCCCCTGACTGTCAAACTATACTTCAATCAGAGATATATCGGGTCTGTCTACCAGGGATGTCTAGCCTGCATCACCTGTTCCTGCTAGACCCCGATAATCTCTCTGATCACCAACCAAACCACAATTTCTATCAGAAAATATGCCATCAATACAAAGAACCATGAACAGACGTACAGACAATCAGACAACAGGCATGCGATTCGTGGGTCAGTAAACGGCATCTGGCCAAAGTTAAATAAAACACACTTTTGGTGCCTCCCCCAAGCGCCACGCTTGGATTCCCAGGGCGGGGACCGCAGTCCAGAACACGTCACCGGTAGGATATCAAAAAGGTATCTTACCGTGAGGTTACGAAGTTGATCAGGCTCCGGTTCTGGTGTGGTCCCGCCAGGAAATCCTTGGTGTTGGCAATCTGGCAGAGGCGGAACCCAGATACCCCACGTGGGCATCAATTGTTATGGATAGACTTAAACCAATCTCTTGCTCGAATGCCTGCTGCTGCCAAATGGTGAAGAAGCCAATCAATTCAAGTGCACACTGAAAGAAACCACACAGACTCGCTGGATAGTTGTCTATGTAGTCTTCCTCGGACCAAGCCGGGTGACTTCACTTTTCTTTATTGAAAGATACATGCTTTTATGCCAGTTGGTGCAGAAGCAGGGGCGTTAACTAATATTTATTTAACATCAGAAGCAAACTTGCAAACGCATTATGGATTAGATCATAGAAACGAAAGTCAAATATCAGCTGTTTCCAAATGTCAATTTATTTTGCATCATTGACAAACGTCAGTCGTTTTTCACCATCATGGGTGTATGGGCGAAGTCCTGTTTCAGATACAGCGTGTTTCAGGACACCGGATGTTCCGTGCCCTGAAATAGGAATCCTCATGACTTGCGGTTAGCTATTCTGTTGAAACGGCGGACTTAAGCAAGATACATTTTGATTCTCTATGAAAAGACAGTTTTATTAATTCAGCTCTTGAAGACATATTAACTAGGGATGAGCCGAACACGCCCGAGTTCGGTTCGTATTCGAACCTGAACTTTTCAAATGTTCGAATCCGAACCCGAACTCAATACAAGTCAATGGGGCTGAAAATTCGGTTTTTAGAGTGCCCTCCAAGGGGGCATATATGCTAGATATTTGCCATAAAAGGTGTATGGGGGTCTGGGTAGTGCCCTGGGGGACAGGAAACAAGGACAAAAAGTTTTTAAAAAAAACGTTTTTAAAAGGGACAGTGAGTTTTCCATGAAATAAGGGTTAAAAGTAAGGATTAGGAGGTCCCCATAACCTGCCCGTGAAGTGGCGGATTTCTAGGATGTATAGAAACACTTAAAAACAAAAAAAATTACATTTCAAAAGACGGTAAATGCTTTTCCTTTGATCTATCCATAAACAACTGCTTGGGGCAGCAGTCTGTATGAAAAGAGGAGACATTTTCAGACACGCAAAAAAAGTTTAGTGATTTTTTGGCTAAATTATTGTGAAACTTATGCAGGCTTTGTATGAAAGTAACAATAGGTGCTTTAAAAGTGGGCCTTTAGCGTCGGCAAAGGTGCCATCAGACCGTAACCCCTCTGAGGATATGAATCTGATATAGGCGTCAGTGGCAGTGCACCCAAATATTGTGCTTTTGGTGCCAGGCCTGCAAGTACTATCATACAGTATCCCCTCTGTGGTATTGTGGAAGAATGCAGGGGTGGACCATGTGGTCCTATTTTAAAAAGATATGATTCTGGTCAAGGCGTCAGTGCACCCAGATATTGTGCCTTTGGTGCCAGACTGCCAGGCCAGCATGTATCATCATACAGTAACCCCTCTGTAGTATTGTGGAAGAATGCAGGGGTGGACCATGTTGTCCTATATTAAAAAGATATGAATCTGGTAAAGGAGTCAGTGCACCTAGATATTGTGCTTTTGGTGCCAGGCCACCAAGTGCATTCATACAGTAACCCCTCTGTGATATTGTGGAAGAATGCAGGGGTGGACCATGTGGTCCTATATTAAAAAGATATGATTCTGGTCAAGGCGTCAGTGCACCCAGATATTGTGCCTTTGGTGCCAGACTGCCAGCAAGTACTATCATACAGTAACCTCTCTGTAGTATTGTGGAAGAGTGCAGGGTTGGACCCTGCGGTTCAAAAATTTAAAATTATATAAATCTGGCACAGGCGTCAGTGCAGTAAAATATTGTGCCTTCACACCGTAACCCTTTTGTGGTATTGTGGAAGAGTGCAGGGTTGGACCCTGCGGTTCAAAAAATTAAAATGATATAAATATGGCACAGGCATCAGTGCAACCAAATATTGCGCCTTTCATGGCAGCAAGTGCCTTCACACCGTACCCCTTTTGTGGTATTGTGGAAGAGTGCAGGGTTGGACCCTGCGGTTCAAAAAATGTAAATGATATAAATCTGGCACAGGCGTCAGTGCAGTCAAATATTGCGCCTTTCATGGCAGTATGTGCATTCACACCGTAACCCTTTTGTGGTATTGTGGAAGAGTTCAGTGCTGGAGGTTTTGTGAATGCAGAAGACATCCCCGATCTATTCCGTTACGTCAGCATCAGGGGATTGATAACTTCTAATCCAGGACTGATTCATTTTTATAAATGTCAGCCGGTCTACAGAGTCGGTGGACAGATGCACTCTTTTGTCTGTGACAAAACCTCCAGTGGCACTGAACGTCCTTTCAGAAAGCACGCTAGATGAAGGGCAACCTAGTAGCTGCATAGCATATTGGCTAAGTTCTGGCCAGTGATCCAATCTCAACACCCAGTAAGCCAGTGGATCATCTACTGGAAAGGTATCCAGGTCTGCCCTTGCCCCTAGGTAGTCCTGCACCATATGGTGAAGATGCTGGCAATGGGTGCCTACATTTGACGTCCCTGGGCGTCGTGGACTAAAAGAATTTAAAAATGCATTAGTCAAGCGGCCCTGGCCTTCACCACTATTCCTCTGATCATCCGCAGCCTCAGAAGCACCTGTGTCATCACTTGGTAACCTACCAGTGCCTGGAAAGGTGTTACACAAGTGTCGCTTTAGAGCGTTCTCAAGTTTTTTCATCCTGTGCTCCCTCTGTGTGGGCAGGATGAGCTCTGCAACTTTACCCTTGTATCATGGATCAAGAAGGGTTGCCAACCAGTAATGATCCCTCTCCTTGATAGCACGAATCCTGGGGTCCTTTAGCAGGCTTTGGATTATAAGGGAGCCCATGCAGCATAGGTTGGAGGTGGCATTAGCTTCCGAGTCTTCCTGGTCAATGAGAATGACCCCATCGTGCACTTCCTCCTCCCAGCCATGCACTAGCCCTTGTGTTTCTGGGCACACAAAACCCTCCCTTAAGGAATCCCCACCTTCAATGCCCCCACTACTTAAATATTCCTCCTCCTCCTCCTCCTGTCGGATCTGAGTAGGACCCGCTGGAATGCTGTCTGTGGAAAGACTGGGGCCTTGAGAGCTAGGGAAGGCCTCCTCTTCCTCACGCTGCTCTGCCTCTAGAGCCACATCTATAATTCCTCACAGAGTGTGCTCCAGCAGGAACACTAAAGGAATTGTGTCACTGATGCATGCACTGTCCCTGCTCACCATTCTCATTGCCTCCTCAAATGGTGACAGTACAGTGCATGCATCCTTGATCATCAGCCACTGTGAGGGGGGGGGGAAAACAAGTTGACCTGAACCTGTCCTTGTGCCATACTCACACAGGTACTCGTTGATGGCCCTCTGCTGCTTGTGCAGACGCTGCAGCATTGCTAATGTCGAGTTCCACCTGGTGGGCATGTCACAGATCAGACAGATTGTGGGAAGGTGGAATTCTCTTTGAATTTCTGCCAGGCGGACACTTGCTGGGAATGACCATCTGAAGTGGCTGCAGACTTTTCTGACCTGGCTGAGAAGCTCTGGCAGCCCTGGGTACTTGGTTAGGAAACGCTGTACCACTAGATTTAGGACCTGTGCTAGGCATGGTACATGCGTCAATTTACCCTTGCGTTGGGCGGGGAGAAGGTTGCTGCCATTATCAGACAATCATTCCCAGCTGAAGCTGGCGTGGTGTTAACCATCTCTGCACCTGGCCCTGCAGAGCTGACAGAATTTCTGGCCCGGTGTGGCTCCTGTCCCCTAAACAAACCAACTCAAGCACAGTATGGCATCTTTTTGCTTGAGCCAATGCGTAGCCCCTGCATGCGTCGGTTTAACTGGCACTTCACCAGAGACAGAGAAGGAGGAGGAGGAGGAGGTGGTGGTGGAGCAGACAGACCTCATACAAGCAGCTTTCTGGAGGCATGGTGGATGAACAAGCTCCAGCACAGAGCCCCGTCTTGGATCCCTCCCAGCTGCAATCAGAGTTACCCAGTGTGCCTTGAAGGAAATGTAACAACCCTGTCCATGCTTGCTGGACCACGTATCTAAAGTCACATGCGCCTTGTTGCTGACTGCCTTTCCCAATGACTGGATAACATTATCTTCCACGTGCTGGTATAGTGCTGGAATGGCCTTGCGTGAAAAGTAATGGCGTTTTGGAACTTGCCACTGTGGTACAGCACATTCAGTAAATTCACGGAAGGGAGCAGAGTCCACCAGCTGGAAAGGCAGCAGCTGCAATGCGAGTAATTTTGCTAAGCTGGCATTTAGACGCTGTGCTTGGGGGTGGTTGGGACTATATTTTTTCTTACGCTGCAGCAGCTGCGGCAACGTAATCTGACTGCGTAAATCTTCATCTGATGGGATGATGTCACATTGTGAGGAAGGACCTGGTACATCCATTACTGTAGCATCATCCCTGTCAGTGGAGGTTGTAGGCAATGACATGGCAGGGAAAAAAATGTCATCTGCGCTTACTCCAATTATACCGTGTGAAACTAAACACAATTAGAGGTTTGGTTTCTTATTAATGGCCATTATAAGACTAGCTCGCCCGCCAACGTCACGGCACCTCTATAAGGGCGAGTCCTAACCAAAATGAAACCACAGGCTGCTACATAGCAAACCATACCTGCTCATGCTGCTTGTCAAACATGAGATAGACTGGTGGGCCTTTATTTATGCTCCCCCAGAAACAAAATCCACTTTGGGATCAAAACAAAGACACGGAGCGGAGTCTTGGTGCAGGGATGACCTGGCTGGAAGTACATTGAAACATATATAGTGCAGGAGGTAGTACATTTTTTTCTTTGTTATGTTCTACTCATGATGTTGGGCTGGATGCATTTGGTGGTTGCAGCCAACCCTTCGGGGAATAGGCGCGACCCCACCCCTCCTGCACAATGACATGGCAGGACATACAGTGGGGGTAGAGACAGATGAGGAGGAGGAGGACCTACGCAAAGTTTTGCGCCAACGGGATGTGTGGCAGGTGTTCATATGTCGCCTCAAGCACGCGGTACCCAAGTGTCCGGTGTCTTTCCCATGCTTCAGCCTCGTCTGACATAGATTACAAATAGCAACGGTGCGCTCTGCTGCACATTTCTTAAAGAACTCCCAAACAGCAGAGTTCCTGCATGTGTGCTTTGAGACAACAGCGCTCTGCACCGGAGCAGCTCTGACATCTGATGCCTTGGACTGGCTAGTACTATGGTTGGTCATAGAGGATGTTGTGCCTTGTGTTTGCTGTGCCTCCTCCTCCCCCTCCTCCTCACTTGATTCCTCTGTTTGATCTGGCACCTAGGTGGAGTCAGTGACCTCATCATCATTGTCATCATCACCCCCTATCTCCTCGTCACTGGAGCCAACTTGGCAGTATGCTGCAGCTGCTGGGGCAACATGAGTGCCAGTTATTTGTGTGTCATCACTGGCAGCCCCTTCCTCTAGGTTGATTATACTCCCTTCCTCAACCTCAGAGATTGAATCAGAGCACTTTACTTGCTGCGTATCCTGAAGCAGCATGTCACTGTCATTGTAGTCAAACAATTCAGCTGACTCCTCTGTGTGTGATAGCGAGGCTACGGCAGGAGTAGCTGTGGACATGGAGGCTGCATTAGATGCTTTGGCAGCTGAGGTGGACTGTAAAGCACTACAAGCCTGGCTGGCAGAGGACTCGGAGGATGAGGATGGCCTGGTTAGCCAATCCACCAAATCCTCTGTATGTTGCTGCTGCTTAAGACGGCCAGCACCAGTTAGATAGGACAAGCGTGCCCATGCAGAGGATGAACCACGTCCACCACGACCAGAGGCACAGCCTCCCGACACAGGGGCTGCTTGCCCTCTTATCTGTGTCTGGGAGCGTCTGCCTGTCCTTTTTGTTCTTTCAGACATGGTGAGTGATATATAGATTAAATATATACAGAACTCGGATTCAACTCTGGTATAAAGATTTAAAGAACTCTGGTATAACTCAGTGAGACACACTGATAGCTGGCAGCCAGTGACAAGAGACAGATCACCTTAATTCACAAATGTTTTAAAGAAATTAGTGAGCCCCAAAATACAGCGTGGTACTGGATGTGTGACGAGACACAGATCACCTCAATTCCCAAATGTTTTGTAGAAATTTGTGACCCCCAAAATACTTGCTGGCAGTGACAAGAGACAGATCACCTCAATTCACAAATTTTTTAAAGAAATTAGTGAGCCCCAAAATACAGCGTGATACTGGATGTGTGACGAGACACAGATCACCTCAATTCCCAAATGTTTTGTAGAAATTAGTGAGCCCCAAAATAATGCGTGGTACTGGTTGTGTGACAAGAGACAGATCACCTCAATTCACAAATGTTTTGTAGAAATTAGTGAGCCCGGAAATACTGCGTGGTACTCACAGGCGTGCGCACGGGGTGTGCCGGTGTGCCTGGGCACACCCTAATCAGCCCAGAGCCGAATCAGCCTCGAGGGTGTTCTCTTGCACCCGCGCTACCCAGCTGCACGCCTGGCCCGCCGGCCGCATATAAAGGATCATCGCACTAATGAGGTGGAGAGAGCATGTCCCCCCGTCCCTGTTACCCAGCCTGAACGCGGTACCGGGCTCTTCACCAGGCACGCACTGAAGAGGGATCCGTGGCCGGCGCTCTGTAACTCGCAGTCGCTCCCACTGACGTCAGAGCGACTCCCATTAAGGAAATAGACCCGGCCGGCTAAGGAGCAGGAATATCCTAGTTTGAGGCTAGTGATGGGACAGACCGTGCACTCCGCTGCTTATACATGTGTTGTAAGGGGGTTTGGGGGCACTGGTCCAGTGGCTAGTGGACTATTTTAAATCTCCTACACCAGCTAGCTCTGTTTTCCTGCGGGTGTGGTAATCCGAAAGAAAACAGAGGTAGCTGGTGTAGGAGATGTAAATTAGACCATTAGCCACTGGACCCCCCCCAACACATGTATAAGCAGTGGACTGTCACATTACTTGCCGGCGTTGCTGCAGGATCGTATGTAAAGCACACGCCTGTTGCTTTCCCGGCCTGCCGGATCTATTTTGTTAATGGTCACTGACCGTCTTTAGTAGGGGCGACAGCGTCAGCAAGTTGTAGAGCGGGAAGCCGCGGATCGCTTTCTCTGCGTGCTGAGTTCCTCACAGAGGTGCGGTCTGCTCTGTCAGGGTGAGTACAGCTTGGCAGCAGGTGCAGGTCCCTGATCTGTGGTGACCAGCTGGCGGTGCTCCATTGACAATACAAAAATAGGAGGCAGCGCTCCCAGATCACACAGCACTGTGAGCTATCAAATCACAAATAAATTCACAAACGTTCTGTGTAAAAAAAATAAAGTCATTCAAAGGAAAATCTTCTTATCACATAACTTGTCGGCTTGATGAGATGAAGTGATGAGAAGTTTTTCCTTTGAATGCCTTTTTGTACACAGAACGTTTGTGACTTTGTGATTTGATAGCTCACAGTGGTTTGTGATCTGGGAGAGCTGTCCCTTATTTTTGCTATTTTTACCTTTTTTGGGGTGATAGGACTCGGACAGATCCTCCTTAGGGAATTCAGCAGCAAACCAATTGAATGGACTATCTCAGCGCCACGTTATCTGATATACTTTTGTGTTCGCTCCAATGACAATTATTTACTTGACCTAATCCTATATCCTCATCACACATGCTGGCTCATCCTTTCTCACAGGATCCACAGTAATAAAACTCAATTAATGGGCAGTAGGTGTACACAAGATACACCGCAATAAAACACACCTAATGGGTGGGAAGTGTGTGTGACCGTAAACAGGATATTGAGCAATCAAACTCACGTAATGGTCAGTGTGTGTGAGCGTACACAGGATACACAGCAATAAAACTCAATGGGCAGTGTGTGCAAAGTGTACACAGGATACACAGCATTTTTTTTTAAAAAATAATAATAATCCATCCTCTGTGGCGCTGTAGGGGCAGCTGGTGACGTTCAGCCCATTGCTGAAATGTGCTCCTTCAACTCAGTCATGGATCTTACTGGGCCGTGCCTGCCAGGCAGCTTCTGAACACGTCACTTGTTACGCGCAGCTCTCACTCTAATGTGCAATCTAATGTGGCAGAGAGTGAAGGCTGAGTGGGCGTGTATGAGAGTGATACGCTCAGAAGCTGCCTGGCAGTCACGGCCCTGCAACGCTGGGCGGATCAGTAAGATCCACGCCCCAGCCAATAGGGCAGATTTCAGCAACCGGCCAAAAGTCACTGGCTGGAGACAAGTCTCCAGCCGGTAACATTAGGCCTGTGGCCCAGTGTGTGAGTTCGGGGGCATTTTTTGCCGTCCCCCTCCCTAGACAAACGCCTTGTTTGCCTCGTGGCAGATACGCCCCTGTGTGGAGGTGGGCGTATGTGTAGGGGGGTATGTGTGGACGGCATTTCACTATTAAAAATATAGTTCCTATTTTTGTCCTCAAATAATTGGGTGGATGCTGCTGACAGCAGTGATGTGTGGTGAGGTCAGTGGCTGGTGAGGCACTGGCTAGTATCAGAGCCAGATATACACAGGTTACATAGGTTCAGGTTCAGTGCTCCCCAGGATCTGGCTGCTCTCAGTGCTCCCCAGAATCTAGCTGTTCAGTGCAACCCATGATCTGGCTGTTCTCAGTGCAACCCATGATCTGGCTGCTCATTGCAACCCATGATCTGGCTGCAAATTGCAACCCATGATCTGGCTGCTCATTGCAACCCATGATCTGGCTGCTCATTGCAACCCATGATCTGGCTGTTCATTGCATCCCATGATCTGGCTGTTCATTGCATCCCATGATCTGGCTGTTCAGTGCAACCCATGATCTGGCTGTTCAGTGCAACCCATGATCTGGCTGCTCTCAGTGCAACCCATGATCTGGCTGCTCTCAGTGCAACCCATGATCTGGCTGCTCTCAGTGCAACCCATGATCTGGCTGCTCTCGGTGTTCCCCAGGATCTAGCTGTTCAGTGCACCCCAGGAACTGGCTGCTCCCGGTGCTCCCCAGGATCCAGCTGTTCAGTGCAACCCATGATCTGGCTGCTCTCAGTGCTCCCCCCGCTTGCCGCCTGCCTATTGATCCCATTGCTTCTACTCAGACCCTACACGATCGCCGCCAGCCTCCACACCTTTGCTAGAATGAACCTCACTCTCTTCCAATGAATACAGCAGCTCCTCACATCTCCTCGGATACCACCTATTTCTTCAGAAACTACTAAGCAAGTACTCCACCTGGCGTCACAGACACCAAATGTCGGGTAGTGTTATGTATATATACAGTATATTCCTCCCCAGCTTGGTGTCTGCCCCGCATAGGCTAACCATGCTGCATGTCTGGCTCCACCATTTCCTGTCCACACCTTACAGAAAGCCAGTCCTCAAGGATAATGGGCATAAGTGAGGACCTAAGGGTTAATGAGTTAAATGTATTTCTCTCTTAAATCTGTTTGTATTTTAGGAGTTGGTTTGTGTTAGTTATACAATGTAGATTTATTGTTGTTGCAGTTTGTCCTTAGATTGATCTGACAGTGTGTTGCTAATCCCGTCTAGTGTGTATTCATTAGGTTTCTGCATCTCCAGAAGGAATTCAACCCCCCCTCATGTAGACAATGTATTCTGCTGATTTATGTCAGGTTACCTCCCCCACTCTGTTCCTCATATAATGGACCCTATTTCCAATAAAGTATATTCATCCCCCTACATTAAGCTGTGTCTGATGTTTGGGGAGAGATACAGTACATAGAAATATACTGCACTCCCTCAAGTTCTGACTGAGGATTGCGAGAAGGAAAGCTGCTGCGGATCAGCTTGGCTGAAGAGAAGGGATGGATGCTGTAACCGGTTCAGGTCTGGTCCCCAAGCCAGAGACCAGTAAACCCCAGTTGCTGTTACAGGGGGCAACTGAGGAAAAGCCTTGAAGGCAGGAATGAATGAAGGGTGCGGGTACAAGATTATAATAGCCGGTCACGTGGAGTAAAGTGACCAGAAATATACCTGCTAATAAGTGACCGTACCTGCTAATAAGGCAGGAGATGTGGTGTATGTGGTTTGTATTAGAGGACCAGGATTTCAAATTGAATCCTAAAAGAAACAGGGAGCTAGTGTAGTGATTGACAAAGAGGTGAGGAGTAAGAGACACACTGTAGTGCTGACTGGGCAGCTGAGAAGATCACAGAGCTCTTGACAAGCCGTAATGCTGCAAGAAAGCACGTAACATGTGCCTGTTGCCCTGTAACCATATACTCCTGCTGGCAGTTTAACCCTCTTAAGGACGGGGCAATTTTATAAGTTCAGCACTCTTCTAAAAGTAGAAGTGTGCTGATCTCATTTTGACCGTTTTTGCTCATCATGTTTAAACACGATTTGAAGTCACGTTTTATTATATGACCCAGACATATTATATATCCTTTTTTTTTGGCAGACTGAGCAGATTCATAATCTATCTTTATTACTTGTATACGTCATGCCCTGCCCAAATGCTATAACAAAAAAAATGTAAAACAATTATGCGAATTTCAATCATCCACAATGTGTAAAGTAATTTTTTTTCACATTTTATCATCCGAGCCTTTGCAGTTATATATTCCATGGGGTAGACTTGTTAAAAAAAATTAGATCTGGGAACTCGTTACTTTAATTTTCTGAGAAATTATGTGATTTTAGCTAACCCCCCCTCAAAAAAAATCATTAGTGCAGCATCATTGTTCACATTATAATTGAAATGTGAACAGTAGTGCTGCATTAATAAAAAAACAAAAAAGTTTTTAAATTTTATTTATTCTATTATTAATTAAATCTTATTCTTACTTTTAACCTGGTCATGTTTGGTATCCTTGGAAAGGCCATGCTCTGGTCTTTCAAATGATAGCAAACATGACCCTCTAGCTACCACCGATCGGGAGACAGGGGGTTCAAAGTACCCCCCTATCTCCACCATATGATTATTGGGCAGTTGGGGTTACCCAGTTAACTGAAGTCATCACGCCATGCTTGATGAGTCAGTTGATGAGTGGGGAACTGGATGGTGGCTCCCACTGGAAATAGGCCACAATCCGATGCCGATTGGTCAGACTGTGACCCATCCAGGGATGCCAGCCATTAGCCTCTACCCCCCCGGCAATGGGGAGATAAAGGGATCCAAAGGATCCCCGCCTCCCCTTCAGGCACTCCCCCTGCTCCGGCTGGGGGGGGCACCTGAAACGGACGTCATTGCGCCAGAGGGTATAAAAACAAAAAAAGTCAGAT
The DNA here is from genome assembly GCA_009667805.1 of Leptobrachium leishanense. Taxonomy (NCBI): domain Eukaryota; kingdom Metazoa; phylum Chordata; class Amphibia; order Anura; family Megophryidae; genus Leptobrachium; species Leptobrachium leishanense. The sequence goes on from CM019068.1 coordinate 130,757,073, forward strand.
CTGCGTTGGACCCGCTGGGAGAGGTGAGTATCGGTGAAAGGCGCGCTTCAGACGCACAGGACGTACTATTTTTCCTGCGGCGTTAAAGCCCACTTGATGCAGGACATAATAGTAAATCCTGCATCTTTAAGGGGTTAAGCGCCATCATCTTTTTCCTCTAGACTGTCCTGCTGGTTAATCTGTTAATTCTCCTATAGCTCGCATGTATTCAATATAGTTTGTTTTTGTTTACAGGCTATGTACTCTCAATAGATTTCCCTCTGGAGTGAGAAGTGCTGTAATTCAATTTGATCTGTGGAAATCAACCAAACCAAAGATTAACATAATTTATAGAAAGTAGGGTTGCACCGATACCGATACTAGTATCGATATCGGTGCCGATACCGGGTACTGCAGGAGTACTTGGTACTCGTGCAGTACCCCCGATATTTTTTTCCGATACCGGAAGCCGGCATTGAGCCGGCTTGCCGGTATCCGAGGGGCTGCGGCGGCTGTCCGAATGCTCTATCGGCATTCAGACAGGCCCTGCAGCTGCTCTCCTAACTTTGTTTAATACTTACCTTCCTTCAGCGCCGCCGGGAAAGTCTTCGCGCGCGCGCTCTCCTTGGAAGGACCCCAGCCGCGACCACGTGGGACCATGTGATCGTGGCTGGGGTCCTTCCAACGAGCGCGCGCGCGGAAACTTTCCCGGCGTCGCTGAAGGAAGGTAAGTATTAAACAAAGTGAGCAGCTGCAGGGCCTGTCCGAATGCAGATAGAGCATTCGGACAGGCCCTGCAGCTGCTCTCCACTCATACTTACCTTCCTTCAGCGACGCCGGGAAAGTTTCGCGCGCGCGCGCTCGTTGGAAGGACCCCAGCCGCGATCACATGGTCCCACGTAGTCGCGGCTGGGGTCCTTCCAAGGAGAGCGCGCGTGAAGACTTTCCCGGCGGCGCTGAAGGAAGGTAAGTATGAGCGGAGAGGGGGGGATCTATGAGCTGGGGGGGCATATCCATGAGCTGGGGGGGCATATCCATGAGCTGGGGGGGCATATCCATGAGCAAGGGGGGCATATCCATGAGCATGGGGGCATATCCATGAGCAGGGGGGCAAATCCATGAGCAGGGGGGCATATCCATGAGCAGGGGGGCATATCCATGAGCAAGGGGGGCATATCCATAAGCAGGGGGCATATCCATGAGCAGGGGGGCATATCCATGAGCAGGGGGGCATATTCATGAGCAGAGGGGCATATCCATGAGCAGGGGGGGCATATCCATGAGCAGGGGGGGCATATCCATGAGCAAGGGGGGCATATCCATGAGCAGGGGGGCATATCCATGAACAGGGGGGGCAATTATCCATGAGCTGGGGGGCAATTATCCATGAGCTGGGGTCAGGATATCCATGAGCTGGGGTCAGGATATCCATGCGCTGGGGCAATATCCATGAGCTGGGGCAAATCCATGAGACCAGGGGGCTTTATAGGAGGTCTGTTCTTATTGGAAAGCGTCACGTGACATAAAATAAAAGTATCGGTAATTGGTATCGGTGAGTACTTGAACAAAAGTATCGGTACTCGTACTCGGTCTTAAAAAAGTGGTATCGGTGCATCCCTAATAGAAAGAGTTTCTAGTGAAAAAAAGTAATTGTATGACTTACAAAAAATGGATCGGTTTGTTATAAGGAAACCAAAAAAGTCTAATACCTCAGACGCAGTGGCTGAAACTGCGCACAGGTATGCAGAAGGCAAAGGCTTAAGGGCATATAATGAATTCAGTAATATTCTTTATCCAAGTTCTGATCAGCACAGTGAACAAGCACAAGCATCAGATGTGCAAACTGATGACCCAGTGTGTAGTTCCAGTGTATTTCATGCAGCAAGTAGAGACAATGCAGAAAATAATACTTCTCATTCAGAACAAAGCACTTCACATTCAGCAAAGCCATCAAATGTAGAAGCTGATGATCCAGTCTGTGGTATTCCAACAAACAGATTTGAACGTCAGAGTCGTGTAGCTAGAGGCCCTTATCAGCCAAAATTGAGCATGTTTCCTAGAACCAAAATAGGGGAAAAACAAAGAAATTTCCATAGTGAATGGTATGAGAAATATAGATGGCTCGAATATAGTCCAGCAAAGGATGCAGCATTTTGTTTCCACTGCCGTTTCTTCTCTTCTAATGATTCAACTCAAAAGGGTCATATTGATCCAGCCTTTATTGAAAAAGGATTCAAAAACTGGCACAGAGCACCTGAATGTTTCAGAACTCACCAATTATCAAAATCTCACCAGCTAAGCACATCAGCATGGTCAAGCTTTAAGGAAGGAAAACCAATTGACGTGTTACTGGATGAGAGCATGCAGACTTATATATCAAAAAAAAGAAGAACGGTTCCAGAACAGAATTGTTATGGAGCGACTAATTGACATTGTTCGGTGTTTGGGAACAGGTGGCAGACCATTCAGAGGGCATAATGAAAAAACAGATAGTCGCGAGAAAGGCCTGTTTCTAAATATTGTCCATCTATTAAAAAATTATGATCCTGTCATGAAAAAACATTTGGAAAAATCTCCTCGAAATGCTACATATCTGAGTAATCGGATACAAAATGATTTAATTATGTCCATACATAGCTGTGGTCAGGTGCAAGGCTGTAGCCAATTACGAGCTTCAGGCCAGTGTAAAAGTGCATTGTGGGCCATTTTGTTGCATTGTGGTCGAACTTTCTCCGAACACCCGGAAATGATCGGAGTTTGCGAGCAAAACGAACAGGCTATGTTCGGTCCGAGCTCCGAACCGTCCGAACCGAACAGCTCATCCCTAATATTAACTACTTAAATGAGCATTTTTCTAAGCCTTTGAATATTATCAAAGCAGATACATATTCTTGTCCATAACAAACCTACACAGAATGCCCATGAGGCTGGACTTTATGTGCAAATTAAAACACAACAAACTGTTATCTTTGTGTAAAAAAAAATGTTTGCGTGCAACGTTAATGCGCGCGTGTTTTTGCGCATCCGTTTTCCGCGCGTTATTTTTTGACGGATGAAAAAACGTGCACAGATTGTAATACCAGCGTTAATTTACGCGCGTTAACGTTTAACACTGTGGGCAAAAAATCACGCGCTGCGCGAGCGTTTAAACGCGAAGAATGTAATAGAGCCCTAAGTGCAGATGAGGAGGAAGAACAAAGGAAGGCCCAGCTACTCGAGAAGCCCCACCAACAGCTGGCAGGTCAGTGCCAAGCACTGCAGGTAGAACTCCAGGTTTCCATCACTGCCTGGGAAAGAGCTGTAAACAGATCCAGGAGCAGCTGGATGCAGAAACTCAGCAATGCCATGGTATTGGTGAGCAGCTGTTACAATCTGAAAGCAGGCTGTACGCTACCCAGCAAAAAGCTGGTAAACAAGAGGCTCTAGACAGAGCATCACCAGCAGATACAGGTCGAGCTGCAAGCTTCAGTTGCTGAACTCAAAGCCAAGACTATAAATGTTACATGACATTATAATAGTGAGTTAAAAAACAAAAACTTCATTGAGTCCCTCCTTTTACGGTGTTAAAATATGTGATCATTTTTATTTTGAATGTCCTGCATTCATGAGAGTCATTAAAATTTCCTTTGAGGATTTTAATCCTGAGGTTGTGGATGGAGAGGCCTGTCAGATTAGAATGATGTCCCACTGGGGTACAATATTTATTTTCCTGATGGTTCTTGATGGAGTAACTATGCCAGGCATATATGTTTGCAGCGGAACTTGTTGCAGCATTTGGTCCAATTCTGTATATCGTCCTGTTCTTGGGTGAAGAAAGGGAAAGTCTGTACTTATGGCGCCACCTGGTGGCTCTATATGAGAGAGGCAATGCTATTTCTGGCAGCAGTGATAAAATACATATCGGATATAATCTCTGCACGTGAATACAACATGTTATATATATTGGACTTCTCAGCCAAGCTTCCAATATGTCAGGGATTATTATTTCATAAGAAATCTATACGAGACACAAATATCAATCGTTTATATTTCCTAGAAATTCTCCTAAATTCTTTTAATTGTCTGTGTTTTGCTTTGAAGAATACAATAATCAATAATCGGATAAAAACATATATATATTTATTACGTATACAAAAAAGTTTCAAATCTCATATCATAAACAAAAATTTATAAACCACAATCCATCAGCATATAAAAACTAGCTTCACAATATATGTATCTCCGGTTAGTAACTGCATATATGATTAATATCATTTACCTTATCAGTTAGTAACTAATACACAAATGGTTAATAAACATTTCTGCTTAATACAACATGCATTTCCCAGCAAACAATGTTTAACCAGCCAGCTCTTATAGATATATATATATATCTCTAAGCTACATGGATCAACAAAAGATGAGATAATTTAAAAGGATAAATAATAAAACTTATTTAGTGAATCCTCCCCTAATCTCGAGAAATAAACTTCTAATCTTTTGCTTTCTATTTTGTAGTTATATAATTCCTTGCTTATTAATTTTAATCACAGTAATTTCCAAATTCAATATATATTGGTATCAATCTTACAACAATTCTTTTAGGAATATATCCTTATGTCCACTTCTTCATATCTTTATCTGCAGAATAAAGATATTTAGAATTTTTGGAGCTACCAGGAATCTAAGAAATCTCAGTCTACGTTGCAAGAATATCTACAAATATATATAATTACATTAATTCCTTAATTTCATAAATTACCTGTCCAATCTGGATTTTAATGAGTCTGCCTTGGAATTCCTGTGTGATGCTTTGTTTTGGAATATGTGAAGATTATCGATATCAGATAATCAATGCATGTAAGTTAGAGATTTGGTGAGAGTCAGAGTTTTGGTGATAGTCTTGATTGCCTCATGTCCTGGGATCTACCTGCATCGTGGTGTGAGTTCCTGAATGTTGGAATCTCGGACTCTTCTGCGGGAATGCCCTGACTGCATTGTCGGATCTTCAATTATAGTCAATTTGACCTCACTAGCAATATTTTTGATACATCAAATCTAATATTTACTATCCTCTAGAGGGCAGTATTGCACTTCTTAATTAATTCCACCATTTCTTTTTATTTCTTATCTCCCAGTGTCAGAGGTCAATCTATACACAATGACTTCTTCTCTCAGTATAGACACTGTGTCTCTACCTGTCATACCTAATTTATATCCCTAACTCCTTTCAAAATTACTTACTGAGTCCTATCAGCTGAATTCTTTTCTGGTTAACTCAACAGAATCTATTCTTTGGTAATTTTTATTATTTTCCAATTATATACTTTCTACAATATTTATTGGAGTATACATTTCCTACTGTAAATATAATAAAATATACCTTGATTATAAACATATATTTTGTGAATATATATTACCTTACAAAAATATTAACTCTTATATTCCTATACCCAAAATACAGAATATCTTTTGTTTTAAAACTTAAGACAGACCAATAAATTTAATTATGACAGGTCTTAGCAATTAGCATTATCACACAAAAACATTTTAGATTCCTTCATGTCTGGCACTTCTAAAAAAAATATAAGAGACTTCACCCAGGAATGAATTCTGTAAAAAAAATCTCGTTCATTTCTAAAACTAGAGAAAATTGAAAGAAAAGACTGTCTTTAAAAACAAAATGGCTACAGGCATCCATTTTACCTTTTTCCTTTCTGTAATATACCCGACATACAGCAGTAGCAAGCAGCAAACAAAGTTGCATAAAGTGCAATATAAAGCAATGGCAAACAAACAAATGTCATAAACAATCCCTGTAAAGTTAGTTATAGCAGCAGTGTTAGCAGCAATACATAACATCAAGTGTATCCACTTGCAATCTTATATGTGCAAAACTTGCAAGCTGATGTGCAAACTTAGCAAAATATGTGCAGCATAAAGTGCAATATATAGCAATTATAAAACAACAGATGTCATAAACAATCCCTGTAAAGTTAGTTATAGTAGCAGTGTTAGGTAGCAGCAATACATAACATCTACAGGGTTATTCAAAGAGAATTGAAAAGTCACCGCACGTTCGGTGACTTTTCGTTCTCTTCAATTCGGTGCGATTCGGCAATCCCATTTCGGCGACCCTGCGTCGTATTCAGCAAGCACCAACAGGGCCGTCGTAGTGCAGGGAAAAGTCGCCGCAAACCCGCTGAAAACTCACCGCAAAATCCGGCGTAGGCACATCGAAACCCGCAAAAACATCTGGATTAATCCCGCTGAACACACCGGAGAAACCCGAGCAGGAGCCGATCACAGGGCAGAGCAGTCGCCGGAAAACCCGACACCGCAGACGAAAGGAGTGGAAAAAAAAAACCAGTACGCTTGAATGTTTTAACACTGAAACGCTGTTTGCAAAGAAACTACAGAACGAAAATGTCTGAAATTTACATATAAGATCCAATGAATGATAATAAAAAGGGTTACAGAAAAAAGAAAAAGCAATTTTAAAAAACGGGAGAAAAATGTTTGCAAAAAAATCCCAAAAAATGCCTAAAAGATCCTAAAAAATCTAAAAATAAAGAGACTTTTTACTGCAGAATATTATAATAATAATATTATCTATATATATAAACGCGAAAGTCCTGACTGACTGACTGACTCATCAACGCCCAGCTGAAACCGTTTAACCTAGGAACGTGAAATTTTGAAGGTGCACTGTTTTTATGATGTAGGCACCCACTAAGGAAGGATTTTTGGACACTCTGCCCCTAAGGGGGTGAAAAAGGGGGTTGAATATTTTAAACAGGATACCTATAGCTCAAAAACAGAAGATGTTACAGATGTGAAAATCGGTATTTAGATTCGTCTTGAAAAATAAAAAAAGACATGTTTTACCGTTTTTCAAAAATTCGACTGGGGGGCGAAAAAAGGGGGTTGAATATTTTAAATATTTTAAACAAGATACCTATATCTTTAAAACAGAAGATGATACAGACGTGAAAATCGGTTTTTAATTTCTTCTTGAAAAATAAAAAAACACGTATTTTACCGTTTTTCAAAAATTCAACTGGGGAGGCAAAAAAAGGGGGGTTAAATATTTTAAACAGGATACCTATATCTTATAAACAGAAGATGGTACAGACGTGAAAATCGGTATTTAGATTCATCCTGACAAATAAAAAAACACTTATTTTACCATTTTCTGAAAATTCCTTGGGGGGGCAAAAAGGGGGTTGAATATTTTTATCATAAACGCGAAAGTCCTGACTGACTGACTGACTCATCAACGCCCAGCTGAAACCGTTTAACCTAGGAATGTGAAATTTTGAAGGTGCACTGTTTTTATGATTAGGCGCCCACTAAGGAAGGATTTTTGGAAAATCCACCCATAAGGGGGTGAAAAGGGGTTGAATATTTTAAACAGGATACCTATATCTCAAAAACAGAAGATGTTACATACGTGAAAATTGGTATTTAGATTCGGCTTGAGAAACAAAAAAACACCTATTTTACCATTTTCCAAAAATTCAGTGGCAGGGGGCAAAAAGGGGGTTGAATACTTTTATCAGTATATCTATATATCAAAAAACAAAGATGTTACAGGTGTGAAATTTGGTATTTACAATCTTCGTGAAAAAACCAAACATGTGTTTTGCCATTTTCCACAAATCCAAATAAAGGGGGGGGGTCGAGGGAAAGGGGTCTGAATACTTTTATCAGTATATCTATAGTTCAAAAACCAAGATGTTACAGGTGTGAAGTTTGGTAATTACAATCTTTTGAGAATAAAGAAACACGTGTTTTACCATTTTCCAAAAATCCAAGTGGGGGGGGGTAAAAAAAAGGGGGGTGAATACTTTTAAACAGGATACCTACGTCTCAAAAACAGAAGATGTTACAGATGTGAAAATTGGTATTTAGATTTGTCTTGAGAAACAAAAAAACACCTATTTTACCATTTTCCAAAAATCCAGTGGGAGGGGGAAAAAGGGGGTTGAATACTTTTATCAGTATACCTAGATTTCCAAAAACCAAAGATGTTACAGGTGTGAAATCTGGCACTTACAATATTCTTGAAAAATAAAAAAACACATGTTTTACCATTTTCCAAGAATCCCATGTGGCGGGTGAAAAAAAGGGGGTGAATACTTTTCAACAGGATACCTATATCTCAAAAACAGAAGATGTTACAGATGTGAAAATTGGTATTTAGAGTCGTCTTGAAAATAAAACAACAAGTATTTTACCATTTTCCAAAAATCCAGTGGGGGGGGGGCAAAAAGGGGATGAATACCTTTGTCACTATACCTATATTTCAAAAACCAAAGATATTACAGGTGTGAAATTCGATATTTAAAATCTTCGTGCAAAAAAACCCCATGTTTTACCATTTTCTGAAAATCCAGTTAAGGGGTGTGGGGGAAAGGGATGTGAATACTTTTATCAGTATACCTATATTTCAAAAACCAAAGATGTTACAGGTGTGAAATTTGGCACTTACATTCTTCTTGAAAAATAAAAAAACACGTGTTTTACAATTTTACAAAAATCCCAAGTGGGGGGGGGGAGGGGGGGTTCTACCAAAAAAAACTCAAGTTTCTTTTAAAAAACAATTTTAACAAATCCTAAAATCCACGCGAGCGAAGCCGCGGGCAAAAGCTAGTAATATTATAAACGTTTTATTAGATATTGGATTAAAACGGGAATATTTTTAACATTGAAGCCTATGGGATTCTCCTGAATAAACCTGTCGCATGAAACCACCAAATGGCAGGGCAATTCGGCAACTTTTCATTGCTGGTTTTTGTTCTCTGAATAGCCGAAGCATTGCTTCTCTATGGGGATTTCACTGTCCTCGAACATTCACCGTATGTGCAGGCAATTCGCCAACATTTGGCGAACTGCCTGCTATGTGGATAGCCGAATGTCCAGTAAAGAATCCCCTGCACCTTTAAGGAAGGGGGACATGACTGATGGCCTGGGCCGGATGGTCAGAAAAGGAAATGTGGAGCTATTGGTCATATGTGTGCAACATTGTTTCAATTACCTATATATGCATCTGTGGGGGTGGGTTCTGTCTCTTTGTTCCCTGCCAGCTTCAACTGTGCATCAAGGAGATTCTGTGAGAGACCAGGAAACTTGGTGATTGAAATGGCTGTTATTTATTTTGTTTGTTGGATCAGCTTAGGGAGTGTGTCCCACATATCAGCTTATGAGATGTTTTTGTGTCCCACATATCAGGATATGAGCTGCTTTTTGTGATCAGTCCATTTGTGTGTATCTAGGCCTGTAAACACAAGTTTTATCAGCTCCCTTTAGTTTGATTAATTTTCTGATATGTTCCCTGATTCTAAATCCAGGGAAGGAATGCTCTTTGTGTTTCTGTTTGCTGCTATGTCTCTCTAACCTCAGGGTACCATGTGATGAATCCACTGAAGTATTGGCAGACAACAAGGAGCTTGATAAGAAAGATTTTACTCAGCAGCATCCATCTTACAATGGCTGCCACTCCCCGCCCCGGATCACATGACTGTTAACTGTTTCCTAACATGCTGACTGAACTAGGCATAATTATGATATATATAATATATAATATGAAGCATACACATCATTACAGGGAGCATTCTGCTGCTCGAGGTTTCATTTTGCAGGACTTGCTGTACAAGACTTTGGTGCCGGCGCATGAACAGTCTCCTGAGGACGCTGAGGAGCCCCACCAGTGGCAGAGGGAACGGCACTCTAAGCCCCCAGTTCGGTTAAGCCCGAGGCCTCGGAGATCAGAGGCGTGATGATGAAGCTGAGGTGCAGGACGCCGTTTCCCTGGTCATCTGAGGGGTTTATCGTCTTAGATACGCTGCCTCGTGAGCTGCGTTCTGGATTGTGGCGGAGGGTGAGCATGATGCGTGCTGCTGCTGCAGGTTTTTTCCCCTCTGGTTTTAGGTGCAGTGGTTGGTAGGGAGCAACAAGCAGATGGTGCTGGCCATGCTGGTGAGGACCGCTGACATACCGTTAGGGATGTGCGTTTCGGGTTTCGGAATTTCGGAATTTTCACGAAATTTCCCGATTCGTGTTTTCGGATGCGGCCGAATTTCCAAAAATTTTTAGATCCGAAAATGGCAGATCCAAAAAGTTTTCCGAGCCGAAACGAAATATTTTCGGAATTTTCGAATGGACTTGAAATGTGTCAAATCGAAATTTATTGCTTTGAAACGAGGAGAACAGACGTTCTTAAAAAAACGAAAATTTCCGAAATTACGAAAAGTCGATACAAAAAACGAGCAAAGTGACACGAAAATACGAAAAACGGTCGATATTCCGAAAACATGTACAATTCCGAAAAACGAAAATTTCCGAAATTACGAAAAGTCGATACAAAAAACGAGCAAAGTGACACGAAAATACGAAAAATGGTCGATATTCCGAAAAAAATATGTACACGAAAAACGAGTCGAGCCGAACCGAATCGAAACAGAAATCGGTCGAAACGAGCCGAATCGAAAAGTTTAAAAATCCGAAAAATCAAACCGAATCGAACCGAAAAAAAAATCGGTGCACAAGCCTACATACCGTAATTGGCTGTAGACAGATCAGCGCCCCTTACCTAGCACTTCGGTTGGTGGCTTTATGGGTCGGAATGGTCGTTTACAGCGCTCTCTTCCGAGGGGTGGCTTGGATTCTGGATCTGGAGGTTTGCGGTGGATGCCTAATATCAGTGGAGGTGCTGTTTCTGGGCGACCATCGCTGGATCCACCTTTGACTGCTGTCCCAAGGGCTGCTGGAGGATCATCCATGCTGGCGGCTGGTGAGTCGGGTTTTGAGGGTGCGGTGTTTGGATCGCTGGGCCTTTCGGGCACTGATGCGTCTGGCTGGGCTAGTGGGGTGACGACGGGGTTAATAGAGACCCTGGTTGCGGCTATTAGGCACTGGCAGGATGGGTCGGTTGCTGCGTCACGTGCGCAAGCGTCGCTGGGTTCAGCTGGGCATGCTGTTGCTGGGGGTGCGACGTCTGTGTTAATTTTGCGTCTGGTTCCGCTGTGATGGGAGCCCCTGAGTCTGCTCTTTCACAATGTTTGGGGCCTGCTTCTGCTCCTGTGCAGGATCCTGCTGTGCTCGGTGGAGCGGCACTTGCAGCTGGGGCTTTCCCGTTGGATGCGGTGGTTGGACCTTCGGTACCTGCTGTGGTAAAAGTTCCTGCGCCACTCGCTAGTGGTATTCCTGTGCCTGGTGCAGTTGGTCCTGCGGTAGGCTCTTATGGGGCTTGTGATTTATGTCCAATGGGCCTACAGGTCTTTAATGACATTAAGGAGAAAATTTGGGAAGGTGAATATGTTGATGTTATGACTTTGGTTTTCTTCGGATAGGGAGACAATTGATCGTCCAGGTGTTGATTCCTTGCCCGGGGGCAAAGATAAGGACCAAGCGAAGACTTTGCCACAGACCTTTGGTAACTGGATTCAAGGTTTTTCTAGCTTATAGCGCAATTTTGTGCGAGGGTTTCCCCGACCACAGCGTGTCTTTGTTTGCGAGTTTGGGAGGCTTGCAAAATTTACGGGGGTCTATTTTGTTTTGTTACGACCAACAGTTTTGGCAGAAGATGGTGGTGCATCCTGGGCTCTGCTTGTTTTGCAGGACGCCAATCTGTGGCTATTACTCATGATGCCAAACTGCCCAGTGGTGTCACCCTTTCCTGCATCCGCGGTGCCCGGAGCCCCTGGAGTGCCCGCGGGTGCAGAGAGGGAGTGATGCTGGCTCTTTAATGAGTCCCATTGCCATTGGTCCTCTTATTGCAGGTTCAAGCATGAATGTTCTTCCTGTGGGGGGGTCCCAACCGGCATTTCGATGTTTCAGAAGGGCTATGGCTCGGCCTTTAGGGCTGCGGGTCAGACAGCCTGATAGAAGGGATCACCCCGGTGATCGTGCAGGCCATGGCTCCTTGGCTACACCGGTACCCCAATAGGCGATGCGCTGCGTTGTTATTGTGGGTTTTCATGAGGGTTTTGCTATTCCACATGTGCCTTCTGACTTTTCTCGATTTGGTGGCTGGACCTGGTTGTTATTGGCAAAAGCGGACATGGAGTCGGCATTTCGGTTGTGTCACGGCTGGTCAGGGGCTGGGGCGCCTGGCAGCAGATTCCTCGCTGCTCGCTGGCCAGGCGCCGAATGATGAACGCTACCGGGTGCGCTCACGTGGGACGCCGAGGGGCGGGGCCTGGCGTTATGACGCGGACCCGCCGGGTTTAAAGCCCAGTCTCACTACCATGCCGGTGCCCTGACGTGGTATTCACTTCCCGCAGAGCTCTTGTGTATTTTGGCGATTTCTGTATCTAACCTTGCTTCTGACAAACGAACCCTCCTGTGTATGACCCTTGGCATTGGCAAACGAACCCTCCTGTGTATGACCCTTGGCATTGGCAAACGAACCCTCCTGTGTATGACCCTTGGCATTGGCAAACGAACCCTCCTGTGTATGACCCTTGGCATTGGCAAACGAACCCTCCTGTGTATGACCCTTGGCATTGGCAAACGAACCCTCCTGTGTATGACCCTTGGCATTGGCAAACGAACCCTCCTGTGTATGACCCTTGGCATTGGCAAACGAACCCTCCTGTGTATGACCTTGGCATTGGCAAACGAACCTCCTGTGTATGACCCTTGATTGGCAAACGAACCTCCTGTGTATGACCCCTGGCATTGGCAAACAAACCATTCTGTGTATAACCCCTGGTATTGGCATTTACTCTGCTCTTGGTTCTGCCCTTAACGTTGGTACCGAGGTCAGTCTATGTGGCACCCTAAGCACACATCAGATTTCCTCTGCTATAACTAAGGTCCTAGGGAGAACGTATACTCTGGTCTGTACCCCTGTCTGGTGTTTCCCTTTGTTTATCTATTACCTGGTTAATTGTCTTTCTAGTTTTGCCGACCATTCAAGGATCGGAAGGGTAGAGAGCGGTCTGCGTAAAGGGACCACTATTTTGGTAATCAGAGGGATCCGTGACATTACGTCAGGGCCAATGGATCCCGCAGACCTCTCTAACCAGCTGGCACGTATCGCAGCCAGACAAGAGGAACAGGACCATAGGATGGACCAGATTTCTCTCGCTCTGCAAACCCTGTTAAATCGGTCCAATACAGGTACCTCAAACCCTCCAGATCCAGCATTACCTAGGGTCAGTTCGGTCTCCCCTGAGGGACATAGGCTTAGTATGAAGGCACCCCTACGCTATGATGGTACACCAAACTTATGCCGGGGTTTTTTGACTCAACTCGAGATCTTGTTTGAGAACAACCCTGGTTCTTGTATGTCTGATAAAGCCAAAGTAGGATATCTGATTAATCATTTAACAGAAAAAGCTTTATTGTGGGCTACGCCGTTGTGGGAAAATAAGAAACCCATCATCTACGATTATGAGGGCTTTACCTCTCAGTTAAAACGTACCTTTGATCCCTCTAGAAGGGCTACCAATGCGGGTAGGTCTTTGTTTCACATCAAACAAGGCAATAAGAGGGTTGCAGACTATGCCATCGAGTTTAAGACTTTGACTTCTGAGGTGCTTTGGCCGAACGACGTTTTAACCTTAGCCTTTACCGAAGGTTTGAACGAGGCTTTTATGTTTGAGCTGGCTCCCTTAAAATTACCAGAGAATCTAGACCACCTGATAGATTTTTGTATAGCCATGGACGACCAAATTAGGGAAAGGAGACACCCCAGAGACAGACCCAGAAGGGTCTTGCCTCCTTTACCCTCATTACCCAGACGCACCAGTACGTCAGGTACCTCGGATAATGTGAGAACAGATTTACCAGTTGTTGAACCCATGCAAATAGGGAAAACGGGTATTTCAGAAGCAGAAAGAGCGCACAGAAGAGAAAAGGGGCTCTGCTTCTATTGTGCAGGGGCAGATCACTTCCGCCTTCAGTGTCCTCAGAGACCCAGGCTTAGTAGGGGTGAATATGGCAAACTGGGTCAAAGAACAGCCAATACCCAGGTTATTGGTTCTCTGTATGCCTCCTTTGTGGACAATGAAAAAAAAAAATCCAGGATTCTGTTACCAATCTCCCTAACCTGGGAGGGGGTTCACCTCAAGACTGAGGCGTTCCTAGACTCTGGGGCCTCAGGCAATTTCATGGATAAGAATTTTGCTGCCAAAAACCTCTTACCTCTGGTTCTTAAAGAGAGACCTCTAATGGTGGAAGCCATAGATGGTAAACCCCTGTCATGCCCACATATCACTCACGACACTATCGATGTATGTATGAAAACAGGAATTTTGCACCAGGAGACAATAAGATTTCAAATTATTGAATCACCCTCATGTCCTGTCGTTCTTGGGTTTCCATGGTTAACAGAGCACAACCCGGTTGTCGATTGGGTCCTGAGAGACATAAAATGTTGGGGTCAAAGTTGTCAGTCTAAGTGCCTAGGCAGAGTTAATGTGATTGGTAGCCTCAATATTGCCACAGCCCCTCCTTTGTCCACAGAGGTCCCTGAATGTTACCTGGCATTAAAGGAGGTGTTCTCTAAAGCCAGGACTGAGGTCCTACCATCACATCGTCCATATGACTGTGCTATTGATTTACTCCCCGGTACGATGCCTCCTAGGGGTCACGTATACCCTTTATCACAAAAAGAGAACGACATTATGGAGGAATACATAAGGGAGAATCTGGAACGAGGATTCATTAGACGGTCCTCTTCTCCAGCAGGAGCAGGTTTCTTTTTTGTTTCCAAGAAAGAGGGAGATCTGCGACCTTGCATCGATTATAGAGGTTTGAACAGGATAACTATAAGAAATGCGTATCCCATACCTCTCATAACAGAATTGTTCGACCGATTAAAAGGGGCCTGTGTTTATACGAAGCTTGATTTACGCGGAGCGTACAACCTGGTCAGGGTTAAAAAGGGAGATGAATGGAAAACGGCTTTTAATACACGTAGCGGGCATTATGAATACCTGGTGATGCCTTTTGGGTTGTGTAATGCGCCAGCCGTTTTCCAGGACCTTATAAACGACACCCTAAGGGATTTTTTGCAAGAATTCGTTATAGTATATCTGGATGACATCCTGATATACTCTCCGGATGTAGACACTCATCATGTCCACGTCGTAAACAAGTATTGGAAAAACTATTGAAGGCTGGATTGTACTGCAAACTAGAAAAATGTCTATTCGACATAGTAACTGTGCAATTCCTTGGTTATATAATAACCCCTGAGGGTTTTCAAATGGATCCTAAAAAGCTCTCAGCTATTCTTGACTGGCCTCTACCCCAAGGGCTTAAAGCCATCCAGAGGTTTCTGGGATTTACGAACTATTATCGAAGGTTCATTAAAGATTTTTCGGCCTTGGTAGCTCCCCTCACGGCTATGACAAAGAAAGGGGTGGGAAATCAGAAATGGACACCTCAAGCCACTCAAGCCTTTGAGGCACTTAAGCAGGCATTCACTACTGCCCCTGTTCTCCGACATCCAGATCCGGCTCTGCCTTTCCAAGTAGAAGTTGACGCCTCCGAACTAGGTCTTGGCGCAGTCTTGTCCCAAAGGGAGGCACCCGACAAACCCTTGCATCCATGCGGCTTCTATTCTCGGAAATTGTCCCCGGCAGAGAAGAACTATGACATTGGAAATAGAGAGTTGTTAGCAGTCATCGCGGCCTTGGCCGAATGGAGATACTTATTAGAGGGGTCTAAGGACCCCATCGTTATCATAACCGATCATAAGAATCTCACGTACATTGGTGATGCTAAACGTTTAAATTCCAGACAAGCGAGATGGTCGTTGTTTCTCTCAAGTTTTAATTTCGTGCTTACCTATAGACCTGGGTCCAGAAACATTAAAGCAGACGCATTGTCGAGACAGTATGAATCTTATGAACACAATATCCAAGATCAGCATCCATTGTACCCCAGGAAAAGATTATAGCCTCTACCACGATTAGTGTCTCGTCTCCCCTAATGAAAAGGTTGCAGACCGTCCAGGGTGCAGCTCCTGGGGGAAAACCTCCTGCGAAACTCTTTGTACCTGAGAACGAAAGAGAGGAAGTACTTAACATCTATCATGATAATAAAACTTCTGGGCATATGGGTATCACCAAGACTGTGTCTAATATCAGTAAACTCCTCTGGTGGCCCACGTTACGCCGAGATGTTAAAGATTACATAGCTGTGTGCGAGGTGTGCTCAAGGCAGAAAAGTCCCAAAACAGCACCCATTGGGTTACTCCAGCCTTTGCCGATCCCCGAACGACCATGGTCACATGTAGCCATGGATTTTATAGTAGATTTACCTGAGTCAAGGGGGAATACAGTGATACTTACGGTCATAGATCGATTTTCCAAGATGGGTCACTATGTTCCTCTTCGGAAACTACCTTCGGCAGCCGAACTGGTGCCCATATTCATTTCCAACGTGGTCCGCATACACGGTGTCCCTCTGGAGATTGTCTCTGATAGGGGGACCCAATTCATCTCCAGATTCTGGAGAGGGTTTTGTAAGAATGTGGGGATAGACCTCTCTTTCTCTTCGGCCTATCACCCCCAGACCAACGGAGCAGCAGAACGAGCAAACCAAAATGTAGAGAAATATCTCAGGTGCTTTATATCAGAACAACAAGATAACTGGTCAGACCTGTTACCATGGGCCGAGTATGCCTTGAACAGTGCAGCGAGTGAGTCCACAGGACATTCTCCTTTCTTCGCTGTTTATGGTTTTGATCCTCCCGTGCTCCCCGCTACGTTTCCTGATACCACGATTCCTGCTTTGGATGAGCAACTGGCATCATTGAAAGAGACTTGGGGGAGAGTGAGACGGGCACTAGAGGAGAGTAGTGCCATCCAGAAAACCAAGGCCGACAGACACAGGAGGCAGGCACCTGTGTATCAAGTTGGGGACAGGGTTTGGCTTTCTTCACGTAACATTAAGCTCTTAGTGCCTTCCATGAAGTTGGCTCCTAGGTATATCGCCCCTATAAGATTCTGCGGCGAATCAACCCTGTCTCCTATGCTTTGGCGTTACCCTCCCATCTTAAGATACATAATGTGTTCCATGTACACCTTTTGAAGCCGTTGTTGTGTAACCGGTACACCAAGGTCCATGCTCCACCGCCTCCTATCTCTGTGGAGGGTGAGGAGGAGTTCGAGGTTAAGGCCATTCTGGGTGCCAGGATATCTAGGGGGTCCTTGCAGTACTTGGTCGATTGGGTGGGTTACGGTCCGGAGGATCGTTCTTGGATTCCGGCTGCAGAAGTCCATGCTCCTAGGCTAGTGAAGACCTTCTATTTGGCGCACCCCCGTGCCCCTGGGGGTCGTCCAGTGGCCGCCCGTGGAGGGGGGGTTCTGTCACGGCTGGTCAGGGGCTGGGGCGCCTGGCAGCAGATTCCTCGCTGCTCGCTGGCCAGGCGCCGAATGATGAACGCTACCGGGTGCGCTCACGTGGGACGCCGAGGGGCGGGGCCTGGCGTTATGACGCGGACCCGCCGGGTTTAAAGCCCAGTCTCACTACCATGCCGGTGCCCTGACGTGGTATTCACTTCCCGCAGAGCTCTTGTGTATTTTGGCGATTTCTGTATCTAACCTTGCTACAGACAAACGAACCCTCCTGTGTATGACCCTTGGCATTGGCAAACGAACCCTCCTGTGTATGACCCTTGGCATTGGCAAACGAACCCTCCTGTGTATGACCCTTGGCATTGGCAAACGAACCCTCCTGTGTATGACCCTTGGCATTGGCAAACGAACCCTCCTGTGTATGACCCTTGGCATTGGCAAACGAACCCTCCTGTGTATGACCCTTGGCATTGGCAAACGAACCCTCCTGTGTATGACCCCTGGCATTGGCAAACAAACCATTCTGTGTATAACCCCTGGTATTGGCATTTACTCTGCTCTTGGTTCTGCCCTTAACGTTGGTACCGAGGTCAGTCTATGTGGCACCCTAAGCACACATCAGATTTCCTCTGCTATAACTAAGGTCCTAGGGAGAACGTATACTCTGGTCTGTACCCCTGTCTGGTGTTTCCCTTTGTTTATCTATTACCTGGTTAATTGTCTTTCTAGTTTTGCCGACCATTCAAGGATCGGAAGGGTAGAGAGCGGTCTGCGTAAAGGGACCACTATTTTGGTAATCAGAGGGATCCGTGACAGGTTGTTACCGATTCGACCGGATTGCTATCACTTGCTGGGGTGTTCCTTTCGTGGAGGTTTTTATTACGACCGTTGTCTTCCGATGGGCTGCTTGATCTTTTGCTACTATTTTGAGTTGTTCTCTTCCTGTTTGCACTGGGTGGTGTGTCGGCGCGCTGGACGGAGTTCGGTGGTCCATTATTAGGATGATTTCCTATTCGTGGAGCTGGCGGATTCCGGCGATTGCGTTGCGTTGCTGCAGTTTTTCGGGAGGTTGCCGAGGAATTCGGTGTGCCTTTGGCCGATGATACGACGGGGGGCCCAGTTTAATCGCTTGCCTCTTTTGGGCATTGAGATCTATACTGTCCGTGTTTTCCGTTTGTCTGTAGAGAAATTCAGACCTTGTGCGTTTGGTGGGGAGGGCGCGGGGTGTTGCGAAGTTGCGGCTTTCTGATATTTAATCTTTACCACCGGGGTACGCGCACCTCGCCACTTTGTTCGCATCACCAGTTCCTTGAAGGCGGACCTTGTGGTGTGTCAATCCTTCTTGCTGCATTATGATGGGCTGACGTATTGGCAAGAGGCGGACGTGAACAATCAGTCCCTCGAGTTTTTTGCCAATGCGTCTGGGGCTCCTGGCTTTGGCGTGCACTTTCAGGGTGCTTGGTGTGCCGAAGCGTGGCACCCGCGCTGGGTGGCGTCTGAGTTGGTGAGGAATCTCACAAGTCGGGAATTTTTTCCTTTGATTGTGGCCCTGGAGCTGTGGGGGGAGCATCTAGCTAATAGGCGAGTGGTGTTCTGGATGGACAACCTGGGGTGGGGAATCGTTCGTCGGCCAGTTCCCCTCCTGTCTTGGCTCTTTTGTGTGACCTGGTGCTGCGTGGTCTCGAGTGGAATGTGTGGTTGCGGGCCTGGCACGTGCCGGGTGTGCGGAACGTGATTGCTGACGCTCTCTCCCGCTTCCAGTGGCTCTGGGAGCAGCAAGGAATGCGACACCCTGTCCACTGTGGCTCTGGACCCTCGCTTCGCCAGGCTGAGGATTTTGTTGGGGGACTCTGTCGGGAGCGAGGTGGATGGCATATTCTCAGGTCTGGCGGAGGTGGGGGTCACGGGTGGAATGGGGTTGGCATTCTGCTGAGGATCATAGGGGCAACCTTGATTTATTTCGATTCCCTCCGGGAGTAAGGGGGCTCCGGTTTGGGAGCGGCCGGAGTACTGACTGCCCTTTCTTTTGGTGTGAGGCGGTTGGTTGGGAGGATGTTGGTCGGGATTTCCTGCTTTGAGGGATTGTTTTGGGTTGGTGGCGGACTGCGGTGCCTGAGGTTCGGCGCCCAGCTTCTGGCCCCATGTTTTTGGAACTGTTGGATGTTTTACTCGGCGTTTGTCGTGATCTTTTTGAGGTCGCAATTGTTTAGAGTTGCGTTTGCTTTTGCCTTTTATGGTGCCCTGAGGGTGGGGGAGCTGTTGCTCCTAACTCTCAGATGCATTCTGCCTTGCGCATGTTTCTCTGTCAGCCGATGAGGTGAGGTTTTTGATTGTCAGGTACAGGACGGACCGCTTGGGTAGGGGCGTTCTGATTACTTAAATGCGATTGGGGTGATCGGGTGTCCTTTGGGCCTCCAGCGGGAGTATTTGGCTATTCGGCCGGTTTTCACTGACTCTTTTTTGATTTATATTGATGGGGTTCCTTTGACTTGATACCAATTTCCTACAGTTTTTAAGCGATGCATTCAGGTTTTGGGTTATGAACCGGGGTTGTTTGCCTCCCATTCTTTTCGTATAGGCGCAGCGACTGTGGCTGCGGGTGCTGGCGCGTCAGACGGCATGATTCAGCGTCTGGGTAGGTGGGATCAGATCGCTTTTGCTCTTAGGTTCGTCCTAACCTTTTATAATTTCAGGTGCTTCCCAAAGGATGGTCTGGAGATTGGGTCATTCCTTCGTGCATTGGGCAGCCATGCGGGCTGAGCATCGGTGGAAAAAGTATGTGAACCTTTGGACTTAATAACTGGTTGACCCTCCTTTGGCAGCAATAACCTCAACCAAACGTTTCCTGTAGTTGCAGATCAGACCTGCACAACGATCTGGAGTAATTTTGGACCACTCCTCTTCACAAAACTATTTCAGTGTAGCAATATTCTTGGGATGTCTGGTGTGAATCACTCTCTTAAGGTCATGCCACAGCATTTCAATCGGGTTGAGGTCAGGACTCTAACTGGGCCACTCCAGAAGGCGTATTTTGTTTCGTTGAAGCCATTCTTTTGTTGAATTACTTGTATGCTTTAGGTCATTGTCCTGTTGCATCACCCATCCTCTGCGGAGCTTCAGTTGGCGGACAGATGGTCTTACGTTTTCCTGCAAAATGTCTTGATAAACTCTTGAATTCATTTTTCCATCAATGACAACAATCCGTCCAGGCCCTGAGGCAACAAAGCAGCCCCATACCATGATGATCCCTCTGCCATGTTTTACAGTGGGGATGAGGTTTTGATGTTGGTGTGCTGTGCCTTTTTTTCTCCACACATAGTGTTGTGTGTTTTTTCCAAACAACTCAATTTTGGTTTCATCTGTCCACAGAATATTTTTCCAGTAGTGCTGTGGAACATCCAGGTGCTCTTTTGCAAACTTCAAACCTGCTGCAATATTCTTTTTGGACAGCAATGGCTTCCTCCATGGTGTCCTCCCATATACTCCATTCTTGTTTAATGTTTTCCTTATTGTAGATGTGTCAACAAAAATTTTAGCATGTGCCAGAGATTTCTGTAAGTCTTTAGCTGACACTCTAGGATTCTTCTTTACCTCATTAAGCATTCTGCGCTGTGCTCTTGCAGTCATCTTTACAGGACAAACACGCCTAGGGAGATTAGCAACAGTGCTGAACTTTCTCCATTTGTAGACAGTCTGTCTTACCGTGGACACATGAACATAAAGGCTTTTGGAGATACTTTTGTAACCCTTTCCAGCTTCATGCAAGTCAACAATTCTTGATGGTAGGTCTTCTGAGAGCTCTTTTCTGCGAGGCATGGTTCACATCAGGCAGTGCTTCTTGAAACCAGTAAACCCAAAACTGGCGTGTGTTTTTAAAGGGCAGGACAGCTTTCAGCAACACATCTAATAATATCACACTGATTGGACTCAAGGTTGGCTCACTCCTGGCTCCAATTAGCTCTTGGAGAAGTCATTAGGCTAGGGGGTCATATACTTTTTCCACCCTGCATTGTGAATGTTTACATGTTATGTTCAATAAACACATGAAAACATATAATGTTTGTGTTGTATTATTTTAAGCAGACTGTGTTTTTCAAATTGTTGTAACTTAGATGAAGATCAGAGCACATTTTATGACCAATTCATGCAAAACTCCATGTAATCCCAAAGGGTTCACATACTTTTTCTTGCCACTGTATATGATGGAAATGAGAGAGTTTCACTCACATGATTCAGTGTCCTCAATCAGACACTCGATATACAGGCCGCAGGCAGCTTGGGTAGGGAATGCCATGTTTCTCTTCTTTGTTGACAGCGTCTGACGTTCCCCGGGACAGACCTGGTAGGCTCCCTGGCAACAGACCTCTAGCCCTCCGATCCTTAGAAATGGTCGGGACTGCTAACCATAACCTCTAGCAGCCACAGAGGCCAGGGAAAAAGGCAACACTGAAAAAGAGTATACTGCACAACAGTATACAACAGTGATATGCAGCACACACCTTGAATGACAGGCAGCGGATAACCAGGCAGGAACACAGAGCAAGGGTGGTTGTATAGACAGAACCTTGCAAGCAGCGTATGGACACTTTGTACTGAGCAACAGTATATGTATGGCAGGAACGGGTGGCTCACACACACAACACCAGGGGGCAACAGTACAGACAGGGAGTAAGAGAGAGAATGGTCATTAAACAGACAGAAGTTGGCAACAATTCGGGTTCTCAGAACAGAAGGGTCAGCAACAGGTCAACAAACTAATTTCTAAAGCAGCGATACGGGAAAGAAAGTCCACAACAAGGACTCCTCCTTTGAAGCTCGGCGACGCTGCATCATCAGGGTGTGCCCCGCACCCTGATTGCACCCAACCAGGCTCCCCCAGGGTCCCCCTGCCCGCCTCCCGGGACCCTGGACGTCACATAACCCCCCCTCCCACAGGCAGCCACTAGACGCCCTCCAGGCACAGAGGGATGGGCAGAATGAAACTGACGCACCAAACGAGGCGCATGGACCTCACTGGCCGGTAACCAAGCCCTTTCCTCAGGGCCATAACCCTCCCAGTCAATCAGGTATTGAAGAGTGCCCCTGACCATGCGTGACCTCAAGATGGCACATACCTCATATTCCTCCTCACCTTGTGACTGAACAGGCAGAGGAGACACAGTAACTCGAGTATACCTGTTGCACGTGAGAGGCTTTAGAAGGCTGACATGCAACACATTGTGAATGTGCAGATGTGGGGGCAACACCAGAGCATATGACACGGGGTCTACTCTACTCAAAACCTTGTACGGACCAATAAACCTGGGAGCCATTTTCATAGATGGGACCAGAAGTTTTATATTACGAGTGGAAAGCCAAACTCTATCTCCTGCTATATACACTGGAGCAGGCTGTCTACGTCTGTCTGCTTTCTCTTTTATCTTTCTTATACTGGTCTCCATGGCTTCCCTAACCTTTTCCCAGGTTGCTTTCAATGAGGCCAGATACTCATCCAGAGCTGGTAGAGAAGTATCCTGAAAGCTGGATGGAAGTACAGGTGGGTCAAAACCATACACTGTATGAAATGGAGAATGACCCGTAGTCTTGCTGACTGCGTTATTCAAGGCATACTCTGCTCAGGGCAGGAGATCGGACCATTCAATCTGTTTTTTGGATACAAAGCAGCACACATATTGTTCAACCATTTGATTAGCTCTTTCGGCTGCCCCATTAGTCTGAGGGTGATAGGTAGACGAGAAGCTTAACTGGATACCTAGGTTTTCACAGAAACCTTTCCAAAACTGGGACATGAATTGAGTACCTCTATCTGACACAATGCCTAGAGGAACCCCATGAAGCCAAAAGACAACGTTTTGGATGAAGACCGGCACCAATTCTATGGCAGATGGCAACTTGGCTAGCGGTACAAAATGAACCATTTTGGAAAAACGATCAACAATGGTGAGTATGACTGTATTATCGTGGGACACTGGAAGATCAGGTCAAACAGTGACCTGCGCCTAGCTTCTCCCCGCATCACCTCTTCCCATGATAGACTGCAGGATTTCTCACGCGCAGCCCCCACTCTCTGGAACGCTCTCCCTCGTGCTGTCAGACTTTCCCCTAACTTCTCTTCCTTCAAACGCTCCCTGAAAACATTCCTATTTAGGGAAGCCTACCACCCAACTCACTGACGCAACCATCAATCACTCTCACCTTACAGTCCTCTCCTCCTGTTTCCAACCCCAACTCTCCTAGATTGTGAGTTCCTACGGGAATAGGGCCCTCATCTCCTCCTGTACTGTTTGTCAAATGTTGTTCAATGTATTGTAACCCTGTCTGTACTGTGCTTATTGTACAGCGCTGCGGAATATGCTGGCGCTTTATAAATAAATAATAATAATAATAATAATAATAAAATCAGTGATGAAATCCATGGATAGGCAGAGGCTGGAGTAACCCAAGGGGCAAAGTTTTGGGGTTTTTACTCCTGCAACAAACCTCGCATGTGGCAACATAATCTTTAACATCTCTATGCATCCCTGGCCACCAGAATCGTTTCTTCAGTGTGGCAATGGTCTTAGTCATTCCCATATGCCCAAATAGTTTGCTATCATGATGAACCGACATGATTTGCACCCTGTCCTCCTCAGGAACGAAGAGCCTACAAGGTGGCTTCTCGATAGGAGCGGTTCCCTGAACTCTCTGTAATCTCTCTAACAACGGAGAAGACACAGAAACCAGAGTGGTAGCGAGAATTCTTTCTTGAGGAACAATTGGATTCTGGTCGAATGTATGTTGTTCGTAAGTCTCGAACTGCCTGGACAAAGCATCAGCTTTCGTGTTTTTGGACCCAGGACGATAGGTGAGTACATAATTGAAACTTGACAGAAAAAGAGACCATCTAGCCTGCCTAGCATTCAGACATTTTGCATCACCAATGTAGATAAGATTTTTGTGATCGGTAATGATTATAACAGGATCTTTAGACCCCTCTAACAGATAACGCCATTCTGCCAGGGCTGACACAACCGCAAGCAGTTCCCTGTTACCAATATCATAATTTTATTCTGCAGGGGACAACTTCCTGGAAAAGAATCCACAGGGATGCATGGGTTTCTCAGAACATTCTCTTTGAGACAAGACTGCTCCAATGCCGATCTCAGAAGCATCTACCTCCAGCTGAAACGGCGCACCTGGCACTGGATGTTGCAGGACAGGCACCGAAACAAACGTCTTTTTGAGTTCCTCAAAAGCCTGTATGGCTTGAGGACTCTATTTCTGATTGTGAGCACCCTTCTTTGTCATAGCAGTAATAGGAGCAACCACCGAGAAAAAATGTTTTATAAATCTCCTATACTAGTTTGTGAACCCCAGAAATCTCTGGATGGCTTTAATCCCCTGAGGCAACGGCCATTCCCTGATGGCAGAGAGTTTCTGAGGGTCCATCTCAAACCCACTGGGACTTATTATGTAACCAAGAAAATGAACGGATGTGATATCAAAGAGACATTTTTAAAGCTTGCAGAATAACCCATTTTTTAGCAATCTCTTCAGAACAGTACATGCATGTGTAGCGCTGGTTTTAAAACACTGTTACTGTAGTACTTATTTTTGGCCACCAGAGGGAGACAAGCGTAATGTAAGACACTGGACAATGGGACTACATTTTCTAGCATGCTTTGCGGCGGAAACAGGAAGTGGGTGGGGAAAGAAAGACTTACATGTGCAGCCTCGTGGAGAGAACAGGCAGAGCGCGCAGAGGAGTGAAGAGAGCAAGACGCATGTGAAAGAGATAACGATCGCGAGCAGGCTGGAGCGCAGATACAGAGTATGCTGAAGGACCCCGAGTTAGGAGACCGCAGATGATCTAATGGGAGTGCAGGCGGTGAGCTGAGCATCTTGTGGCAGACACAGACAAGCAAGACAGCAGATCCGGTGGCACAGAGTCCCAGTCAAATCGAGTGGAGAGACGTCCCGGGTCGAGCAGAGCGCAGAGTATCTGGCGGATGGGTGAGAGGCCTTCCCGGCCACAGTAAAAATAATAAAGCACGCTGCAGTTTTGTCAAAACCTACAGGGCCCCAACGTGACTAGTCGAAGACACATTGAAATCATTCACTGGCCAGTTGAATCTTGTACCCGGGTACCAATACACGCATACATGTACACTTTCTTGAGACACAACCTGTACGGGACTCACACTCCAACCACGAAGGGGTTAAAATTAATTTTCCTTTTTCCGCTGCGTGTTTCTCGCATTACGAACTACTGTAAATATATATACGTATACCGTGTTGCTCTTTATATGCCAGTTTATTCAGTAAACTATATAACTTATAAAATCCACAACAGTGCTGGAGTATATTTATTCCCTAGTGCGGGGAGACTGACCCGAGGTTTAAATTCAGCGGCTCCTCCGGGAGTGAGCGCTACACATGCATATGATGGGTCTCCACATCAGGAGAGTAGATGAGAATGTCATCCAGATAGGCAATCACAAAAACCTGTAGGAAGTCCCTTAGGACATCATTAATAAAGTCCTGGAAAACTGCATAGTGCCCACTTCTGGTATTAAATGCAGTTTTCCAATCATGACCCTCCTTCACCCTCACCAAGTTGTATGCCCCACTAAGATCCAACCTGGTGTAGATCTTGGCGTCTCTTAGACGGTCAAACAATTCAGATATAAGAGGGATAGGATAGGCATTACGTATAGTTATACGGTTTAGACCTCGGTAGTCTATACACGGTCTCAAATCACCCTCTTTCTTAGACACAAAGAAAAAAACAGCCCCAGCAGGAGAGGAGGAACCACGTATAAACCCACGAGCAAGGTTGTCACGAATGTACTCCTCCATAACCTCATTCTCTTTCTGAGAAAGAGGATATACATGGCCTTTCGGGGGCATGGTTCCAGGCAACAATTCAATCGCGCAATCATACGGGCCATGTGGAGGTAAGACCTCTGATTTCTTTTTATCAAAGACCTCCTTAATGTCTGTGCACCATTCTGGTACCTCAGTGGACAGTGGAGGTGCCGTGGCCACGTTCAAACTACCCAACATGGTACTCAAACCTAGGCAGCGTGACCAACATTTCGAGCTCCTTGAACCCAACTCTCCCTTGGGCCAATCAATGACAGGATTATGCTTGGCCAACCAAGGATAGCCTAGAACAACGGGTACAGTGGACGATTCGATGATTTGAAATGCGATTTTTTTTCTCCATGTAGGAGACTGTAACGTTGGGGGCTTCCAGCCTTTCCGGTGTGCTTGAGGGCAGCATGTCTGATACTGCTCGCTCACCAACACCCGGTTTAAATTGAAACAGGCAGGGAGGTGGCTGCATGAGGTGCAGCTTGAGAGGGGGCGCGGTCTGGTGAAGGTCTTTTAAAAACCAACAGTTCCTTCTAAGCAGTGCCAGATCGTGGTTATCCATACCTGAGCTCCTTGTACCTGAATTCTCTCGTGATTTAACCTGTTATTGACCTCTGCTTGTTTTCTGACTATTCTGCCTTCCGTTGCCCTAGACTATTTTCTTGTACTACGCTTCTGCACTGATATCGACCTGGCTATTCTATTTGACTATTCTATACTCTGTATTCCTGATTCTGGCTCGTCTGACTAACCCCGTGTTGCTGACCTGGTTCTGTATTACGACATTGTCTTTGATTAACCCTTTCTGTCTAGCTATTATACCTGGCCAATTCTAAGGACCAGACAGTTAGGGATTCTTCTACGGCTACCCTGTTGGTAGCTTTTGGGTTCTGTGGAGTGTTGGGCTTTAAGGACTGCGTGGTGGGATCTGGGAACCGTGACAGAGATCTGTATGAAAAGAAAGCGGAATGGTATCATGGGTAACGTGTGGCCTTAGCAAGTTTCTACCATCGATAGACTCAATGACCAAAGGAATCTCTCTTTTTACCAATGGTACCTGGTGTATAGCAGTGAAACCTGAATCGAGAAAATTCCCTGCAGAACCTGAGTCAATGAGTGCCTTAGTGTCAATCTTGATGTCCTCCCATGCAACAGACACAGGGACCACCACACGAGACCTTTTCTTTCTTTGCTTTTTTGGTAAGGGAGAGACAGATGTCATGCCTAGAACCCGTCTCTCATAGGATTCTAGACACGCTCGTTTCCCTGCACAGAGGACCGCTTGGGTCGTTTAGGACACTGTAACCTGAAATGACCTTTATCTGCACAGTATAGGCATAACCCCTCTCTCATACGATATTGTCTTTCATCACCTGAAATGCCTGAACGACCCAACTGCATGGGCTCAGGGACAGATGGCTCCACCCTAGGGGGTGAAGAGGTTTGACATGTACGAGGAGTGGATGACAAAACCTGCAGAGACCTGCGAGGCTTATCACATCCAGACCTTCTCTCACGGATCTGGTCATCTAGAGCAATGCAATAACCGATCAGATCATCAAGTGCAGTGGACAATGGAGTCTGTCCTCGGATGCCAGTTTCTGTTCTAATTCAGTGGAGAAATCAGATATATGCGCGCATAAAGAAATCACACAGACAAGGAATACGTCTATGTGGCTTTCAAGCCAATGACTTCTCTGCCCTTTATTGACAATTTACAAGGCTTTTTAGGCTAGGGACAGATGAGCGCATTTTCTGCGGCCACCGTCAAAATGTACGTCGATGCGTGCGCACGCATTTTTTCACGGAATACGCTTAAGTGGTCAGACGATGCGCAATTCTGGACGTATTTCATGACGATGGGGTGAAAAGAAGTCTAGGGAAATCCGGCTGTTTGAACGTTATGTTGGCCGCACACTAGCAGCGTCTGACATCTCCTAATCACGCACACACGCTGCTATGCGGCCGCAGCGCACTCTGTACGTCAGTACCAGCGGTTTAACGTTCTCGAAAAAATGCGTTCATTTTCCACTTGCGTTGCGCGGCCGGACTTTTGTGCGACCGTACTTCGTATATTGGCTGTCATTGCCCGGCATCTGCTGCTAGTGCGGCCGTGATTATGTGCGCCAGAACGCGCGTTCGCACTGCCTCAGTCTGACCCTAGCCTTATGCTACTTCGCATGTAACGAAAACAGGCTGTTGCCCAACATTCTATTCGTCATTAATATTGTGAAATTACAGACTTTGTTTACTAACAGATAAAGAAAATAAAACAACAACGTCTCCGGTTGTCCCTTTAACCGTCAAGGACGTTTGTTACAGGACATTCCAAGATGTTCCAAAACATTCTCCAAGATGTTCCGATGTTCCAAAACATTCTCTTCTTGATTCTTGGAAAAAGAGACTACATGTGCGTACAAAACAATCAGCTAAGATAGCGGTTTAAACAATAATATGCATTTGATTCATAAATCCTGATTAACCATTTAAACTACTCAAATGAGCATTTTTCTAGGCCTCTTTCTAAGCCTTTGAATATTATAAAAGCGAATATATACATTTCTGTCCACAACAGTCCCCCCTAAAAATGCACATTTCCCAAGTGTACCCCTGGAGACGAGCCGTGCCTTCATCCGTTCCCCTAATAGTCTCGCCAGCCATCCCAAATCTTCGCCAGAGGTTGAGATGAGAAATTCCGATTGAATAAACCCCTGCGTAGTCCGGGCTTCCGTGCATGGTCGAGACTGGTGGGTCAAGAGTCGGGCTTCAACTCGTCTTGCAACGGGTCACTAACCTTGGCTTAGAGCCAAATCATAGACGTGTTCTCGAGATAGGGGACGCATGGACTCATTATTCTGCGGTTGAATTGTTACAGGTGGGCAGAGTTCGTCATACCTTTTATTCACAGGAACCCCTAGAAATTCTAGACTAGTATAGGAACTGCCAATATTCTCCCCAGTGTCCCCACACACTTGATTAAGCAGTACAGGTGTAGTGGATTCCACAGTTCTTTCGATAACCTTTTTAATGCAGGGTAAAACACAACATCCAATCACTGTCAACAGAACCATCATTACCAGGATAACTATCCCTATTTGTGTGAGGATCTTTTGCCAGGCACCCATCCAACTAAAATACTGATCCCATGGATCAGTAATGCCAGAGTTTTTCTTCAGTTCTTCAGACAGGTCTTCCAATCGTTTAATGGCTTTAGTGACTTTGCCAGTGGGGCCTGTGTTATCCGGGATAAAGGTGCAACAGGAGCCACCAGTACCTTTCAGCATCGTACAGACCCCACCCCTCTCTGCCAGTAGCATATCGAGGGCCATTCGGTTCTGGAAGGTCATTGCAGAGGTTGGGCCTAGCTGGTTGGCCAAACCCTGGAGGGCATCTCGGGTATAGTTAACAAACCTCTGTTGGTTGTAATAGATGTAGTTAATCCAATCAACATTCTTGTTGATGGTTACCATGGGGATTAAAGATTCAAATCCCGCCTTTACCTGGTTTCTAGCTTTGAACTCATTAGGCACCCCCCTTGGGACTCCTATGACATCAAGGTAGACGTGGGGATCGAAACTGCCAGGTACAGAATTCGCCTCTCTCCTTTGTCTAGTGAGTTCGGGGGTGTGGGCTGTTGGCAGGTCATCATCAAAGGGCAGGATGTGGAGGGGCATGATGGCTTTAGCCAGAGCACACTCACCGTCCCACGCACCTACCAAGCGGGAGCAGACTCGCATGTCACCGCAGATCCAATAGTCATCTCCCAGGGAGATCACCTGGTTTTGCACTTTCTCCTTCTCCACAGTGCTGTACGGTGCACAATAACCTTCTGTGAAGTTTCCAACTACCCGGCCACCGGTTCCCCAAGAGGAGTGACAGGTGTAGTTCCCGGGGTAGATGGTGGTACTCTCTGAGAGTCTGGGGTTTCGTTTCTGGAGGGGGTATTTGGACTTCCATTCTTTGCAAGCATTGTGACTTAGAGTGGTGTTGGTAAACAAACTGAGAAAGCATTCCTCGACATCCTCTGGGATATTGAGAGGTACCGTACCAAGATGAGGCCTAGCAGTACCACACACATAGCAATTGGTTCTGTTGTGGGACTGAGCGGTATATTTCATCCATTCTAACCAAACATTCATATCTGAGTATCCTGTTTCAAAGGCCATAGTATCCTCGAACGTGTGATCAGCGATAGAGGGATGGATAGACAGAGGGATGATAGAGGGATGGAGGGATGTGGGATGGATGGAAGGACGGATAGAGGGATGGAAGGAAGGATAGATGGATGGAAGGAAGGATGGATGGACAGAGGGATAGCAGGACAAAGGGATAGAAGGACAGATAGATGGATGGGCAGATAGACAGTGGGATCAGCGATGGCCGCTATACCATTGGAAGAGATCATCATGTGGTGATTAAGGGGTTTGGGCTGTGGATGCGGAGGGACCCAGTCAGGGGCAAGGTACATATCCCGTAGGCGGAATTTTCCCAGGGTCTGCGGATTCTCTGAACCCCCCTTTACCCACAAACCCAGAACATAGATACCTGAATCCCCCGGTCCTGGATGTTCTAGGGTTAGAATTAGTTTCAGTGCTGTTGCCCCTGTTCTAAACCGCACTTCCCCATCATCATCCGACTCCTGTAATTCGTACTTGGGGCAGGTGTTTGGGGCCATTGTCAGTGTCATACGAGCGAGAAGTGATTTACCATTGTTATCTTTCCCGTCTAGGGCGCTTTGTGGTTTGTGTCTCCAGGGAACCCCAGTATTCCATCCCACCGATGCCCAACTACCGCATTCCTGTCCCCAATAGTAATTGGTAACGCACATATATATGTCATAATCATGTGGAATCCCATTTCTCCCGATACATTGCAAGCGGGGGCCTGGGCATGGGTGTATATCACAATAGTTAAAGGTGTATGTAACCACGCGAGTGTTAGATGAATTATACCAGAATGTGGTTAGTTTGTGTTTGGCGACAGTAGTATCCATTGCGTGTCCCATGACATGGGCATTGTC
Organism: Leptobrachium leishanense; assembly: GCA_009667805.1. NCBI lineage: Eukaryota > Metazoa > Chordata > Amphibia > Anura > Megophryidae > Leptobrachium > Leptobrachium leishanense. Next base: position 130,788,225 of record CM019068.1, read on the forward strand.
CGTCAGTTGTCCCAGGGCAGCTTCCACCTGGGTTCTCATAACCGCTTGTACCATATCATCAGCTGTCTGTCCCAGTATAACAGCTACATTGTGCCCCTGGATTCCCACCCCCCAAATGAGAAGGATATACACAATCATGGTTGTTTTGTTGTCTGGTCCGCTTTTGGTGTACAGGTCTTTTTACAGTGGGAGGCGTGGATCCAGGTGGCTTTTCCTTCCAATTTTACTGAAGTTGCAGTTGTGAGGAGGACCTGGAAGGGACCGTCGTATCTGGGCTCAAGTGGATTCTTTTGAAGAAACTTCTTCACTAGTACCCAGTCTCCCGGGACCAGTTGATGAGTGTCGTTGATACTCTCAGGGTCTGGAATGCAAGAGAACACTTGACCATAGATATCAGTTAATATATTTGAAACACTTGTGACATTCGTTACTAGGCTGTCAGACTGTAATTGCAATTGTTGAGGGAAACAGTATTCTGAAAGGTGACAGATTGTGTAGACCGATGAGAGCATTCAACATTGTATTTGAGAGGTGTGAGGGCCCATGTGCCTATTGTACTACAGCCGGATAGAGTGCCTTAGGTAAGCACACTTTATTTCTTAGTTCTGGGTTACTAGTAGTGTGACTAGCTGCTTGAGTTCCTTTTCCTGTGTCTGCTAAATGATTTAATATCAGCTTCTGGTGTACTAAACTTTCCATGTGCATTTACTTTTTTCGCTGCAACCTGTGTGAGTGCATGTAGTTGCGCTTGTTTTGTTTCTTTTCCTTCTTCTGGCAGAAAGGGTGGAGGCGAGGGAGGGGAAGTTGAACAAAGTTGAACAGAAGTGATTGAAAACCCCTCATAGGTAACAGCATCACCACTACCAGAATTAGAATCACAATCGGAACCACCCCACCTCAGGAAAAGGAAAGAGAGTAGCGGGGTGAAGACTCATATCAGGTGAGAGTGACAGTATCAGGCTGCAGGAGGGAATATCACCGGCGCAGTAGGCTCGCAGAAACGTCATGTCGTGCCAATACTCTGGGCTGCTGACCCCTACCCGTTTTGTGCAAATTAATATTTAATCAGCAGGCATCATTAGACTGTTGTTACTAATATTCTGTGTCGTTAGAGAATTGGAGGTTAAAACTTTCCTGGCATTAGCAGCTTTATCTTGTACATAGCAAGGTCACACTCCGTCTGTGGGGTCGTCATCAACTAGAAAATCCTCTAAATTAACTAGGAAATAAAAACCTGCAATCTTCTGAAACGGACAGCACACCTTATCTATTTGAAACCAAGATAAGCCAATGCAGCAGGGAAAAACCTGCTCCACGTTTAAACTGTATAGAGTTGCATATGCAAATACGCAAAAACCTTTTTTTTTTTCTTCTCTCTGCAGGGTTAAAATATCTGATCTGCACAGTCATAGGAAAAAAGAGGAACCAATTTAATCTTTCTAGTTTCACTTTCTTGTCTGCGTCCCGCTTCCCTTCTTTTTCCACATAAAAAAACATATCACGGGATATTTTAAAGCCCAATTTTTTTATTAACCCTTAACACGTAATTCTACCCGGCTCCGTAGCACTCTGTCCTGCAGAGCAATACTGATAGAATACGTAGCCACTCTCTCCCGAAAATATTTCGTATAAAACTATTTTTAATTAAAATAATAAACCAATAGGGCGGTACTCCATTAATATACACAAATGATTCTATCTACAAGTATAATAACTCCGCATACGTACGTCTTGCACTTCACATATACACTACAACAGTAAACAACGCATAGTCCTCTTGGCAAACAACCTACCATGGAATCATGTCATAAACATAGCAGGTGTCTTGTCTCACCTGTCTATTCTGCTTCTGGCATACCGTGCTTTACATCTCTGACATACATACAGTTGTGTTCAAAATTATTCAACCCCCAATGCTGTAAAGGGTTTTAGGGAATTTAGTGTACATCTGTAATTGTATTCAGAATTAAATCCTACAAGGACTTTTTAAAGAACCATATGCAACTAAAATGACATCAATTGGTTTTGTAATACAGTAGTAAATGTTTCTTTTGTGAATTCTTCATTGACACAATTATTCAACCCCTTAAAGACTACCACTCTGAAGAACAGAGGTTCATTCAAGTGTTTTCAATCAGGTATTGAAAACACCTGTTGATGTCACGGAGCAGCAATAAAGCATAATAAGCACCAATTAGGCAGCTTTAAAATGACTGTGATACTCAGCTCCTTCTAGACATTTACTGGTGTGGTTACAAACATGGTGAAGTCAAGAGAATGGTCCAGGAAGACAAGAGAAGAGGTGATTACTCTTCACAGGAAGGGCAATGACTATAAGAAGATTGCAAAGATGTTAAACATACCAAGAGAGACCATAGGAAGCATCATTCGCAAATTCAAGGCAAAGGGCACTGTTGAAACGCTACCTGGTCGTGGCAGAAAGAAGATGCTGACTTCGACTGCTGTGCGCTACCTGAAGCGTAGAGTGGAGAAAAGTCCCCGTGTGACTGCTGAGGAACTGAGAAAAGATTTGTCAGATGTGGGTGCTGAAGTTTCAGCTCAGACAATACGGCGCACACTGCGTAATGAAGGCCTCCATGCCAGAACTCCCAGGCGCACCCCCTTGCTGTCTCCAAAGAATAAGAAGAGTCGACTGCAGTATGCCAAAAGTCATGTGGACAAACCACAGAAGAAGTTTTGGGATAGTGTTCTGTGGACTGATGAAACAAAATTAGAACTGTTTGGGCCCATGGATCAACGCTATGTTTGGAGGAGGAAAAACAAGGCCTATGAAGAAAAGAACACCTTGCCTACTGTGAAGCATGGCGGGGGGTCAATAATGCTTTGGGGCTGTTTTGCTTCTGCAGGTACAGGGAAGCTTCAGCGTGTGCAAGGTACCATGAATTCTCTTCAGTACCAAGAGATATTGGATGACAATGTGATGCAGTCCGTCACAAACCTGAGGCTTGGGAGACGTTGGACCTTTCAACAGGACAATGATCCCAAGCATACCTCCAAGTCCACTAGAGCATGGTTGCAGATTAAAGGCTGGAACATTTTGGAGTGGCCATCGCAGTCACCTGACTTAAATCCGATTGAGAACCTTTGGTGGGACTTAAAGAAAGCAGTTGCAGTGCGCAAGCCTAAGAATGTGACTGAACTGGAGGCTTTTGCCCATGACGAATGGGCGAAGATACCCGTAGATCGCTGCAAGACACTTGTGTCAAGCTATGCTTCACGTTTAAAAGATGTTAGTACTTAGTACAACATCCTTTTACAGTTATAAGATTGAATGTCACTTGGGGTTGAATAAAACTGATAATGATGTGAGCACAGAAAAGACATTTGTGGTTATTTCATTATAAATGTTATATTATATTTGTCTGACCTACACGTGCCTCTTTGATTTAATTGTAAGCAAGATGACTGAATGATCAAAATCAATGTCAAACTGGCCAAAACACTCAATTTCAGTGGAGGTTGAATAATTTTGAACACAACTGTACAGACATGTCCTTCTTATTGCTCTTTACTGGCAAGCAACCTATAGTTGCTATATCTAGGATAGGCTTTCCTAACCTCTTCTCACATTGACTCATAAACTATCATCCACATTTTATAGATTATCAGATTCTGCTTTAAAATAACTTTCATCCCACTCATAAAAAATTCATCATTTTGTTTGCATCCATTTATACGAGTCGGAACAGGCGTCCCTGTCCAACCGCCGATTAAATCTATACCTTTTTATTGACTCATACTCTATACACATACACATATACATCCATATAAACTAATACATACACTATAGACACAAATACATATATATCCATATAAACAAATACACACACTATATACACAAATACATATATATCCATATATGTTCAATGGTCAGACATCATCTTGGTGGAAAGGTCTAAGCCAGGGATTGTGGGTCGTGGGATATTATCAGATACAATGGCAGTATCCTGCTAAAGGCCATCGGCGGCATCTGGGCTTTGGGTGGGGACCATGGCCTGCGGGGTGCTTTACAATCCCGTTTGAAATGGCCGGACTCTCCACAAGTAAAACAGGTTCTTGGTGGATGCCCCCCTCCCCACCAGGCTCCCCTTCCACGGTGTCTGCCGTTTTTCTTGGAGTTGGCTGCTGTGTCCAGGCTACATTGTTTTTGGGAGTTGGAGGGATGTCATGGGTGTTTCGGTAGAAAGGGTACGTGGTGTCGGTTTGCTGGGGTGGAAAGGTGATAAGATCTTGGTGCTGGGGTGGAAAAAGTGTGGGCTGGCTACGGGTGACCTGGGGTGTGGTTGCAGGTAACCCTATGTGGGACGTTAGGGAATTATCAGTACGATTTACTGAGTCATAAGAATGATCGGAGGAAGGTGCCCGCATTCCCAACCATGGTTGACCCAGGTCACCGGTACGGTCTATCGTGTGGAGAGTGGTATCTAAATTGGGCAAACGAATCATTATAGGGTATATTGTCGGTACCTGGCTTGTGGCTGTTAATGAGGACATTACAGGACGAGTGGTGTAGTACGACCCATCGATACATAAAACAGGGTAGATACCTGTCGGCTGTTTTTGGGCAGTTGTCGTTTGGGTTGGGGTTATTATTTTCTTTTTTTGGATACCTTACTATAGGAAGGAGGCTCAGAATTTGGAGTGAGATAATAGTAATTCGTTTTTCCTTTCTTCTTATCTAATGTTTCTATCCACCCTTCGTTCTCAATTTCTTTTGCTACCCTATACCAAGCCTGTGCAACATTCCATAAATCATTATCAATCAACATTCCTTTCTTATTCTTCAACACATGTTTCCATTCTTCTACCTGTAATCTGGGATTATCTAATTCGCAAATCTTGCCTAAAATCTTTAGGTTTGTCACATTACTTTTGCCTGTCCTTTCCTCAACTAACTTGCATGGTGACAACCAACCAGTATGGCTACTCTGTTCATTTCCCATTCTCGATTGTTAGCTTTGTTTTCCCGGTCGCTCTTCAATTCACTTATTTTATCAACAGTCAGAAATGAGAATAGACCTATATCTATCGTGGCTTATTTACCACAACAATAAAGCGTCTCGTCCTCCCCTATATTCCAAATATAGGACCCTGCAAGAAAAGTTGTAGCTAGCACCTCTCTACCGCAGCATATATATCCTACAGGTGCTTCCTTTACCGCGTCACCTGTTCCTACTAGATATATATATTCTTGTGAGTTCCTAATAGATACGCCTAATGCATCATCTATCCCAGTACCCACAAAAAACTCCTCTGACTGTCAATCAAACTATACTTCAATCAGAGATATATTGCGTCCTACCACCAAGCTTGTGTTCACCTGTTACTGTTAGGAAAGTCCTAATACCAGGTATGCGCCTATTGCATCACATCACCTGTTACCGTCTGGAGATAGCTAACCAGGTACACCCCACTTGTTACCGCAGGTCCGCGATAATCTCTCTGATTAACAACCAAAATATAAATAAACTCTATCAGGAAAAATGCTGTCAATACAAAGAATCGTGAACAGACACGTACAAACAAGCAGACAACTGGCATGCGGTCGTGGGTCAGTATAACGGGCACCTGGGCAAAGTTAGATAAAACCCCACTTTTGATGCTTTTCCCAAGTGTCACACTGGGGTTTCCCGGTGTCACACTGGGGTTTCCCGGGGTAGGATCACAAACCAGAACACGTTACCGATAAGATATCAAAAGGTAGCTTACCTGTGAGGTTACGAAGTTGATCAGGCTCCGGTTCTGGTGTGGTCCTGCCAGGAAATCCTCGTCGGTGACACACTGGATAAAGCGTAACCCAGGGCCCCACGGTGGGCGTCAAATTGCAGTGGACAATGGAGTCCGTCCTCGGATGCCAGTTTCTGTTCTAATTCGGTGGAGAAATCAGATATATGCGCGCATAAAGAAATCACACAGACAAGGAATACGTCTATGTGGCTTTCAAGCCAATGACTTCTCTGCCCTTTGACAATTTACAAGGCTTTTTATGCTACTTCGCATGTAACGAAAACAGGCTGTTGCCCAACATTCTATTCGTCATTAATATTGTGAAATTACAGACTTTGTTTAATAAAAGATAAAGAAAATAAAACAACAACGTCTCCGGTTGTCCCTTTAACCGTCAAGGACGTTTGTTACAGGACGTTCCAAGATGTTCCAAAACATTCTCCAAGATGTTCCGATGTTCCAAAACATTCTCTTCTTGATTCTTGGAAAAAGAGACTACATGTGCGTACAAAACAATCAGCTAAGATAGCAGTTTAAACAATAATATGCATTTGATTCATAAATCCTGATTAACCATTTAAACTACTCAAATGAGCATTTTTCTAGGCCTCTAAGCCTTTGAATATTATAAAAGCGAATATATACATTTCTGTCCACAACACAAGTTCTTCAGGCAGTGATAATGGAGAAAGCTCATACATCAAGGCATCATTAACCCCTTCAGGCGCGCCCTCCTCCAACTCCATTTATTTTCTATATTTGTTCTTTTTTGGGCAGTTGGACAGACTACCTGGAGGAGTTTATTGGCAGCACCCGTCCAAAATTTTTTTTTTTTCTCTCTTTAGCGCCAACCATCACACACACACGTTACTGTTTATTGTTCTAACATGAGAACAAGCACCACCCTGAGGGGTGTAGTAGGAACGGTAGGGGACTGAGGAGGCGACAACTTAGAGGGAGGATTCAACAGTAACCCCAAAGCCTGGGCAAATTGATCCATCCTATGATCCTGCTCCTCTAGTCTACGATCTTGCTCCTCCTGTCTACGGAGTTGTTCCTCCTGTTTACTAATCAAGTCGCCTAATTTGGTAATTAACACAGACAGGTCTGTTGGATCCATAGTGGCCTTGTTGTAATCTGATGTTCCCCGGGACAGACCTGGTAGGATCCCTGGCAACAGACCTCTAGCCCTCCGATCCTTAGAATCGATCCTCCGATCCTTAGAATAATCTTATTTGTAAAGTTAGCACAGTTTTAATTATCACAGTAAGTGTTAATATAGCAGCACAATAGAACGGAATGGAATTAATCGATTGAGATTTAAAATAAGAAACAGCAAAACCATAGCAATGTCACTTTTTCTTCTTGTGATTTTTATCATTTTAATTTTCTTCTCAATACACATTATTAATATTGAAAGGTAGCAATTACTTTTTCACTATATTTTATAATAATGACAGGGCTCAAAATTTCCACTCGACTATTCGCATTTGGCGAGTGGAAATTAAGTAAGGGCGAGGGGAAATGTACACGTAGGCAGCACAATAAATTATTTTGTGCTGCGTATTCCAGCAGTGCCACCATGCAGCCCCCCCTTCTCCAGGCTGCATGGTGGTGGGGATCAGCTGCCTAACCCAGCTTGTCTCTGTCACTGGCAGGGGGGTGGAGAGGAGCTTCCCTGCCTCCTCACTCTGCTCAAACTGGGGTCTGATGACCGGGTATACATGTATCTGGGCTCTGATGTCTGGGTATTAATGTTATTTTTGTAGCGTTATTCTAAATTAAGCCTTTAACAGTGTAATCTCATAAGATAATTGAAGGGGGGTGTTTAGGGGCAGAGTTAAGGGCTGGGTAGGGGTTAGGTGGAGCAACTGGTGGCGAGTAACTCTTATGGCCTGGTTAGTAGCTTGGCACTTGAAAATTTGAGCCCTGATAATTATCTATTGGTTAAGTCTGGTACACTTTATTTTTCACCGTAATAGCTAACACAGAATGTACACTAGACTACGATATTAATTGAATGAGATATAAAAAAGGGAATATAAATAGAGTTTTAGAGAAGCTAATTTCTCTTCTGGTGTTTTTTTTTATTTTTTGTATCATCATTATTTATTATTTTTAAAAAAATATTATTTGTTAATTTCCCTTCTTTTATACAAAATAATCGTGTTGCAGCTCAGGTTCCATGAAGGACCAAAAGCGGTGTTTTATGTATTGGGTTAACACCAGCGGTATATGTGAACTGATATATGTTGTATTGTACTGGAAATGTCTGTTATTTAATATATTTTATTAGTTTCATGAGTCACCCACTTACAGCTATACCAAACTGGTTGTGGATTAAAATAGGAGAGAAACAAGAATATGGTTAACTGGATGTCAATGTCAGGGGGTTAAATTCCCCTCACAAAAGATCAATTCTATGGAATTTAATGAGAAAGCAATGTATTGATATATATTTATTTCAGGAAACTCACTGGAAATCAGATGACCTTTAGAAGATGAATCTTAAGGGTTATCCTATAAAAATCACTGGCACTTCGAAAGACCTTAAGAAAAAAAGAGGAGTAGCAATAGTTATGGTGGATAAAATAAATTTTTAATTAATTTGCCTACAAATAGATCAACAGGCCGGATTTCTTATTCTTGTATGTAAAATAGATGGTGAATTATAAACCATTGCAAATATCTGCACCCCTAACAAGCCTCCAGTGAGTTCCTTCAGGAAGACCTACGAGATAATAGAAAGTAGGGATGTGCACCGATTTTTTTTCGGTTCAGCTCGTTAGGGTTTTTAAAATTTTCGTTTCGGATCGTTTCAGCCGATTTTCGTTTCGACTCCTTTTTTCGTATCAACTTTTATTTCGTCATATCGGAAATTTTCGGTCTTTTCGGATCATCTGTTCTCGTCATTTCAAAGGGTCTATTCGTTTTGACTTAGACGAATGGTATTTCGGTCGATACGGTAATTCTGCCGATTCTATCTTTTTTTTTATGAAAGATCCTTTTTTTCTTCTGAATATGCATTGCACAACATTATTTAATCATATTAAAATGGTATGAAAGGGAAAAAAAAATGAACAAAACGATTTAAAAAAACACAAAAATACTGAACCAAATGGTCTTACTTTAAAAATATAAACCAGAACAAAAGGTTTTAAAATGGAAAAAAAGCTGAACAAAATTATCTGAAACGAAAAAAACCCAAAACAGAACAAATTAAATGATTTGAAATGGAATTTTTTAAAAAAAAATAATGCAGCATATGAATCTGCACACTGCCGGGCAGCACCTCCACAGAATAATGCAGCATATGATTCCTCACACTGCCGGGCAGTACCTCTACAGTATAATTATTGCAGCATTGAATCCTCACACTGGCGGCAGCACCTCTACAGTATTATAATTCAGCATATGAATCCGCACACTGCCGGGCAGAACCTCTACAGTATAATTAATGCAGCATATGAATCTGCACACTGCCGGGCAGCACCTCTACAGTATAATTATTGCAGCATTGAATCCTCACACTGCCGGGCAGCACCTCTACAGTATAATAATGCAGCATATGATTCCTCACACTGCCGGGCAGTACCTCTACAGTATAATTATTGCAGCATTGAATCCTCACACTGGCGGCAGCACCTCTACAGTATTATAATTCAGCATATGAATCCGCACACTGCGGGCAGAACCTCTACAGTATAATTAATGCAGCATATGAATCCGCACACTGCCGGGCAGCACCTCTACAGTATAATTATTGCAGCATTGAATCCTCACACTGCCGGGCAGCACCTCTACAGTATAATAATGCAGCATATGATTCCTCACACTGCCGGGCAGTACCTCTACAGTATAATTATTGCAGCATTGAATCCTCACACTGGCGGCAGCACCTCTACAGTATTATAATTCAGCATATGAATCCGCACACTGCCGGGCAGAACCTCTACAGTATAATTAATGCAGCATATGAATCCGCACACTGCCGGGCAGCACCTCTACAGTATAATTATTGCAGCATTGAATCCTCACACTGCCGGGCAGCACCTCTACAGTATTATAATTCAGCATATGAATCCGCACACTGCCGGGCAGAACCTCTACAGTATAATTAATGCAGCATATGAATCCGCACACTGCCGGGCAGCACCTCTACAGTATAATTATTGCAGCATTGAATCCTCACACTGCCAAGCAGCACCTCTACAGTATAATAATGCAGCATATGATTCCGCACACTGCCAAGCAGCACCTCTACAGTATAATAATGCAGCATATGATTCCGCACACTGCCAGGCAGCACCTCTACAGTATAGTCCGGTGAGCGAGCAGTAGGTCTGGTACACGATTAATCTAAATGCTGATTTAAACAGGACAGGCTCCTGGCTGTACAAGCTCCACTCAGGAGTGAAAACTGATGCTGAAGCATCTAGGGAGGGGTGTGGCTCCATTGAGTAGAGACAGTCAGGCTGAATGATTAGGAGCACCTGAGAGTCAGTACAGAGCTGGCTGAGGAGTCTGTTTATCCTGGGGCAGCACCTTTCCTCTGTTGCCCACAGAGTTTCAGCGTGCGGTAGCACTGGTTTTGCCTTTGAGGTGGCGCCGGTGACAAGGACCATGACAATCTCTTATTAATGGTGACACAAACATATTTTCAGATATCCTGACACCAAAGACAAACAAATTCTCCCGAGTCTAATAGAAAAGGAACAGGTGGGTTTTGTTATTAAAAGATCCTCTTGCGGGGGGGGGGGGCGTGACCGGCAGCCGAAGGGAGCGGACGTGTTCCTGAGGAGCTCCGCACGTCTGCTGCCTTTAGGGCCCACTAACGGACTTTTAAGCAGTGCATAGGTGATATTTGGACTCCGGCTAGCTGGCCAACGGAACCGAGCTGTCCGGAGGCCGTTTTGTCCCCCCCTCCGGACTCGAGACGACCTTTACGGCCGCGGGTATGTGGATGCCACGAGGCGCTGGCGGCCATATTGCGGCCTTCGACCCGGCTCTTGCGATCTCTGTTCCCAGCTGTTCTGCCGCCTTGGCCCGACCTAATGCTGTTCTGGAGGCTGGGGAGACGGAGGGCCCTCGTCTCTCAGCCACCCGAGATGAGAGCCTGAAGGAAGAGATGGATGGACTGGCGGCCGGACAGTGGGACAGACACCCTCCCCCTGTGAGTAGTTTGGACGCCTTCCTTACAGGCCTGGAGGCCTGTTTGCAGCTGATGGATGGGGAGGACGAGGATGCCCCGCTCACCAAGGGAGATTGGCGGCAGATGCTGTCTGTCCTGTGGGGCTGTCGGAAGGAGGAGGCCCCGGGAGAGAGTGTGGCTGCTGGGCACCTGGTCGGGGCCTGTTCCGCGGCTGTGATAGAGGACCACGACACGGGTGATGTCCTGGCCGGGGTGCTGGCTCTGGGGCCTGGGCCTGGCATTGGGAAGGCGAAGGCACCTGTTTTGGGGCAGGGTTCTCCGTGCCTGGGGATGACACCGGGGCCACGAGTGACCGACGCGGGGCCTATATGTTTGGGCCTTGCTGCGACCATGGTGGAGCTGAAGGCCGCAGTTTATTTCCTGAGACCTGTATTGAGGGCACTACTTCTGGGACACAGCTCCGTTGAAAGGATGGACTGGCCCTGGGCCGCGATCGGTGTGGCAGATACGAAGATCCGGTTGCTGACTGCTTGGGTCGACGGGAGCGGCAGGAGCTATCCTGAAGATGTTCTATTCTACGCTTATGCCCTGGATACCGGTTGAGGAGACCTTCCCCGCAGGCCCGCTGATTCCTCTTGGTGTTTTGACCCTGGCCCGAAGAGTTATTCCTCCTCCCTCGGTTACCCTCTGATATCCCTATTTCCCTTCTGCTGAGTACCCCTACTCTTTGGAGTTCGCCACCACATGGCGTAATTTTTGCTTTGGACTGCTGTATTATATATCTCCTTTCGCACGCTGAGACTTTTCATGTTTTAATTTATATTCTGCGGAGAACCCCCAATGGGGGATGTTTCTATGTGATTGTGGCAGACCTGTGCCTTTTGTGAACCACCCATTCCCCCCATAGACTTTATTTGCTGTCTCCCCCTCCCTCGCTGAGACTTTCTATTTTATTTTATTTTTCTAGATGCCTTTGGCCGCATTTTCTTATATTTTTGTTGTTAACCCTAGATGAGACCCTCTTCTTAGGGGATGTTTATTGCGGTCCCTAGCTATCCCCTCCCCTTCTATGACCCCATTTCACGCCCTTTTCTCCCCCCTTTTCCCATGTTTGTGTCACATACCCCCCCCCCCTTCCCTGCACTCTGGATTTTTTATTTTTTTTTATTATTTTTGTGTGGGACACTGGGTTGCTCTGGGTGAGCCATTGGGGCAGAAACCATGGCTCTGACTGCCCCCTCTGGCCCCAGATCACCCGGCCCTGTGGCCTCTTCCATGGCCTCCGGTATCTTCCTGGAGAGCGCCAGGAACGCCACTTTAGTTTGGGCAGTCCTGTCCACGTTTTTTCCTCACCCCTTTTTTTTTTTTTTTTTTCCCCTCTCGACCAGACGGCCTGCCCGCGACTTTATTGCTGACTTCGCCACCTCCCTGGTACAGGAGTCCCATTTTTGTCTGAGTGCCCCCTCCATTTTATCTTTTCCTGCTGTTTTACCGCTGATATCTTGTTTGCTGTACCCTTTGAAATATTTTTTGTGATTTTACTGTACGGCTTATTTCTCTCATAATAAAAAATCTTGAATTGAAAAAAAAAAGATCCTCTTGCATCATATATTAGATCTGGCCTGTCATGTTTCACATGCCTTGTGTTATGCCTTTAAGTATTACATGTGTTTCATCTACCCCTGGGTTTCTCCCCCCCCCTCATGGCTCTGTTCCTTTCTAGATAGCTCCACCCTTTGTTCATTCCCCAGTGGATCACATTATCAGGGTTATCCAAAGAGATTCGAAAAGTCACCGCACGTTCGGTGACTTTTCGTTCTCTTCAATTCGGTTCCTTTTGCCGATTGCATTTCGGTGACCCTGCGGTGTATTCAGCAAACACCACAGGGTCCCCGAATTGCAGGGAAAAGCTGCCGCAAACCTGACGAAAACTAACCGAATGCACGCTGAAAACAAGCAAAAACATCTGGATTAACCTTTGAAAAAGAGGAACAGGAGCCGAACAGGAGCCGAACAGGAGCCGAATCACACAGAGCCGAAGCAGCTGTGATGTAGAGGAGGCAGTGAATAAATTAGAAAAACCATTTGTATGAATCTGGGAAAAAGAAACGCTGTTTGCAAAGAAACTACTGAGCGAAAATGTCTGAAATTTTCACAGGAGGTCCAGGGAATGATAATAAAGAGGGCTGTTACAAAAAAAATAAGTAAACTGAAAAAAAAATAAAAAAAAAATCGGACTTTTAATAAAAAAAAAAAAAATCTGAAAAATGCTTGAAGTATCCTAAAAAATCTATAAGTAAAGAGACTTTTTGCTGCAGAATTTTATAATAAACGGTTTATTAGATATTGAATTAAAATGGGAATATTTTTAACATTGAAGTCTATGGGATTCTCCTGAATAAATTTGCCGAATTAAACCACCGAATGGCAGGGCATTAGGGGAACCTTTCACTGCTGGTTTGTGTTCTCTGAATAGCCGAAGCAGTGCTTTTTCATGGGGATTTCACTGCCCTCGAACAGGCACCGAACAGGCACCGTATGTGCAGGCAATTCGCCAGTATTTGGCGAATTGCCTGCTCTCTGGATAGCCGAATGGCCAGGCAAGGTAACCGAACGCTGATTTTCAGCGTTCGGTTACCTTTCTCAAGCAATTCGGATCTCTTTGGATAACCCTGAAAGTTTTTTTTTTACCTATTCGATGTACGTTGTTGTGGATTCTTACAGTTTATGGAATAAAGTTCATCAGATCTTCAAGGTGTCATCTGGATTGAGTCACTGTCTGCAATTCAGCTAAGATTGGATGTTATCGCTATCTCACCACAACTGTAAGTTACCGAGATCACATTCTCAAAGCTTTGATGGAGAAACAGAACATAGCCCATCTACAAAGATTTCCTCTTTTAATACACACCTTAGACGCTGAGAAAGATTTGATACTGTAAACTGGAGATTTCTGCCTCTTTCTCTGGAAACATTTGGATTCACCGGATGGTATTTAAGGGCTGTTTTAGCACGATATACAGTCAGGTCCAGAAATATTGGGACATCGACACAATTCTAACATCTTTGGCTCTATACACCACCACAATGGAATGAAACAAACACAATGAGCTTTAACTGCAGACTGTCAGCTTTAATTTGAGGGTATGTACATCCAACTCAGGTGAACGGTGTAGGACTTACAGCAGTTTGCAGATGTGCCTCCCACTTGTTAAGGGACCAAAGGTAATGGGACAGAAAAATCTCTCTCTGAATAACCTTGATAGTCATATTATTCATAAAACATCATCCTCCAAAACAAAAGGGAAATATTTCATTCCTTTTTTTTTTTGGGGTTAAAATTGTAAATTTTGTCAGAAAAATGCAGTAACAGTGTCAAGCTTTATGGTTTTTGCACAATTCCTCTGCTGGAAAAAGGAACTTCAAACATCGTCGCCAGAAATAATAACTGGATTCCACTCTTCATTCACTTGCTTTTAAGTTTAATTTCAGTAAATTGTGGGGTAAATTAAGTAGCTGTAGATTTATTAGGTGAATATATGATGAATAGTGACTAGATGAAATAAAGTGATGAATAGCGATTAGGTGAAAAACCTTAAACAGAAAGAAATACAGAATTGTATAAATGCATTGCACATAAAGTTTGTTAATCATTAAAGGGATACTCTAGGCAACATGACCACCTAAGCTTTTTTAGGTGGTCATGATGCCCGGAGTATGCCGCCCTCTGTCCCCCCTCCCTCCGCTCAGCAGTTCAGCTGAAAAAGCTGAAAACAGCTGAGAGAGGCGGAGGAGTTTACTCCGCCCTCCCAGCTGTCAGTCAGCAGAGCGGGATTCAGATTTCCCGCTTCTGCCGACTATTGCCAAGTAGGAGACGTCATCGCGCTTTCAGTGCGATGACGTCTCCAACTCGCCTCAGTAGCTGGCGGCAATGGCTGAGGGTTAGTGTTGCGCGCATCCTCTTGCGCGCAACACTAATCCTCAGAGGGAGCCGGGAGAAAGCCTGCCGATTGGCTGGCTTATGTGAGAAACCAGAAGGCAACTGAAAGTAAGAAGGACGGGAGCGGAAGAGGAGGGAGGTGTGTATATATAAAAAAAAAGACGCCGCTGGAAACAAGTGGATTTTAGGGTAAGTATTACAGTTACAGAAAAAAAAACCTTAACGATTTATTAAGGGAATAGGGATAGATTAAGATAAAAAAGGGGGGGATTTTTGAGTGGAGTGTTCCTTTAACTTCTGTGTCAGCTTCAGTTTCACTAGCACACACTTCTATAATATCATTACAGCCAAAATATATTTTAACTTAAAGAAAACGGACATGTAATGAACTAATATTCTTTATATACTGCATGTGGAATCTCCTCACACAGAGCATGGAATAGATCTACAAGTTAGCAGACTGCATTTATCACTAAACTGGCTCAATTCCTTTCCTGCACATGAATTTGAAGCAAATCCTTTTGCTCACTGGCTGCCACTCCAGGATCTGAAGATGTTTGTAACTGTCTGTGCACTTTCTTAGCCAGGTTGTTTGCAGGAAGCAAGGAAATCTAAGATGGCACCTCCCTTCCTCCACAGATTTCCTCTGAAGCTGCTGGCTGACCCTAAATGGAGCTGAATTGCATGCAGGGACTAGTAGTTCTCACAGACGTTTGCAGATTTCAATTACCTAAACTGAATTACAGTCATTTTATTATTCCACTTGCTTGTACATTAGTTGACCATTCTGTACTTCTGCAAAGAAAAAAAACACACACAATCACTTAACTTATTAATGAAGATAGGATCTTCCCTCTGCGGGCTCCCGGTAACCCGTAAGCAGTATGCAATAAGAAGAAGGTAGAGGGTAATCCTACAACGAATTAAAATCACTTACAGGGTTATCCAAAGAGATTCGAAAAGTCACCGCACGTTCGGTGACTTTTCGTTCTCTTCAATTCGGTTCCTTTTGCCGATTGCATTTCGGTGACCCTGCGGTGTATTCAGCAAGCACCACAGGGTCCCCGAATTGCAGGGAAAAGCTGCCGCAAACCTGACGAAAACTCACCGAATGCACGCTGAAAACAAGCAAAAACATCTGGATTAACCTTCGAAAAACCCGAACAGGAGCCGAAAAGGAGCCGAATCACACAGAACCGAAGCAGCTGTGACGTAGAGGAGGCAGTGAATAAATTAGAAAAACCATTTGTATGAATCTGGGAAAATGAAACGCTGTTTGCAAAGAAACTACTGAGCGAAAATGTCTGAAATTTTCACAGGAGGTCCAGGGAATGATAATAAAGAGGGCTGTTACAAAAAAAATAAGTAAACTGAAAAAAAAAAAAAAAAAAATCGGACTTTTAATTTTTTTTTTAAAAATTCAGAAAAATGCTTAAAGTATCCTAAAAAATCTATAAATAAAGAGACTTTTTGCTGCAGAATTTTATAATGAACGGTTTATTAGATATTGAATTAAAACGGGAATATTTTTAACATTGAAGCCTATGGGATTCTCCTGAATAAATTTGCCGAATTAAACCACCGAATGGCAGGGCATTAGGGGAACCTTTCACTGCTGGTTTGTGTTCTCTGAATAGACGAAGCAGTGCTTTTTCATGGAGATTTCACTACCCTCGAACAGGGACCGAACAGGCACCGTATGTGCAGGCAATTCATCAGGATTTGGCGAATTGCCTGCTCTCTGGATAGCCGAATGTCCAGGAAAGGTAACCGAACGCTGATTTTCAGCGTTCGGTTACCTTTCTCAAGCAATTCGGATCTCTTTGGATAACCCTGTTAGTATTTGAATCAATTCACGCACATCAAAAAACAAGATCATTATCACCGTTCCATGGATGCCTAGGACCTGGGGTATGATTTCCTCCACAGCCGGTGCCCTTCAGGAACAATCAGCCAAGACCAAAGTTTCTCCAGTCAAAGGATTTTATTAATAAAAATAAAAATAAAAAAAAGACTGCTCACGCTCGACGCGTTTCGTCAAAAGACTTCATCAGGAGCAATATGTGCAGTCATAAGTACATGGTTAAAAAATAAAAGTGTATCACTTTTATTTTTTAACCATGTACTTATGACTGCATATATTGCTCCTGATGAAGTCTTTTGACGAAACGCGTCGAGCGTGAGCAGTCTTTTTTTTATTTTTATTTTTATTAATAAAATCCTTTGACTGGAGAAACTTTGGTCTTGGCTGATTGTTCCTGAAGGGCACCGGCTGTGGAGGAAATCATACCCCAGGTCCTAGGCATCCATGGAACGGTGATAACGATCTTGTTTTTTGATGTGCGTGAATTGATTCCAATACTATTTGTTCATATAACATGCACCTCTAAGTGATTTTAATTCGTTGTAGGATTACCCTCTACCTTCTTCTTATTGCATTCTGTACTTCTGCAGTTTGACTTGACAAACAGGTTCACATTTCACATTTTTTTAACAAGAATTCCTTGTAGATTATATAACCACAAAGGTTTGGATGATAAAATGTGAAAAAATAATTTTACATGCTGTAAATGACATCTGAATGAAAAAATAATCACTCAGTATCTGCCTGGTTAGATATACCGTATCTGCACTATTAAATAACCTAAAATATGCTTTCATTTCACTAAATTCCAAAATAAGCCAACCAAAATATTCAGCTCCAGGCCTATAGAGATCTTAATCTGGCCCTGCTCACTAGCGGAGGACGTGTGGGGAACGTCCCCCGCATATAGCGGGAGTCAATGAGGACGTTCCCCACACGTCCTCCGCAGCGAAGGGGTTAAAGATTATTCTTGTTTCCACTGGTTCCCAGAACAACAACAATGTTTAACTAGTTTTAGCTATCCCAATTTGGGAGGGCTCAGCCGAACAATTGAACTTTATATACAGTATTGGAACACTGAATAATGGAATTTACCGGCACCATTTTGCATCGAAAAAATTAACAACCAAACTAGGACTGGTGATCGATGAAGAGTCCTGCAGGAAATCACAAAACAGATGGTTATGCACCTATTCAATAGGTGGGAATCCTGTAACATCTTTCTGAATGCCGCCATGCCCTCCCATGTGGTATCACCATATATAGAGCTTTTACATCCATCGTTACTTCCGGGATCCTTATTTCCTTCAACTATGTGAGGAAATGTTGTGTATCTTTCAGGGAGGTCGGTAAATTCAAGAAGGTCTCCAATAAATTTCCCCAGAGGCTCTAATAATCCACCTCGGGCTGAACTATTGAACGACTTGGGGGTTGACGAGTGGATTTTAGGGATTGTATACAAAATTGTGATGAAAGGATGGGATACCTTCCTATTGATTGCTATGGATTATATATATACTAGCTTTTGCCCGCGGCTTCGCTCGTGTGGATTTTAGGGTTTGTTAAATTGTTTTTTAAAAGAAATTTGTTTTTTTTTGGTAGAACCCCCCCTTTCCCCCCCAATTGGGATTTTTGGAAAATTGTAAGGCTAGGGTCAGACGAGCGTGATTTCTACGGACTGTACGTCCGTGCACACGGACGTACGTTAGTACGGAAGACGCAGTAGTGGCCAGACAGTCTGTTTTTTTCACTGACGCATATATTTTGACGGATGTAGGAGGGAAAATAAATTAGAAAGCAAAACCATTTTGTCCGTGAAAAATGCTGGATGTATAAATGCAGTCCGTCTGACCACGTTCCATCACTCACACACAAAGCTATGCGGACGTTGCAGACGCAGCGCACTTTGTGCGGCCGTTCTAGCGGTTGTACGTTCTTGCCTGCCTTGCGTCCGTGGGCCGCGGCCATTGTGCGTCCGCAGTTCAGTGCGGACGTACTTCGTGTAACGGGCTCCGATGGGCTTCCTGTCATGCTATCACGGACGTACTTTTAGGCGCAATCACGGACGTGAACACTACGCTCGTCTGACAGCAGCCTTAAACACGGTTTTTTTTTTTCCAAAAGAATGTAAGTGCCAAATTTCACACCTGTAACATCTTTGGGTTTTGAAATATAGGTATACTGATAAAAGTATTCACATCCCTTTCCCCCACTGGATTAACTGGATTTTTGGAAAATGGTAAAACATGTTTTTTTTTGTACAAAGATTGTAAATATTGAATTTGACACCTGTAACATCATTGGTTTTTGAAATCTAGGTATAGTGATAAAAGGTATTCATCCCCCTTTTTGCCCCCCACTGGATTTTTGGAAAATGGTAAAATACATGTTGTTTTTGTAATGGCGAGCCCCCAAATAGGGTGATGGGGAGCCCCCAATCTGCGGAGGTTGAAGCCTTTAGGGCAGGTATGTGGTAAACAGGCAGTAACAGGAACAAGCACAACACCTTCAGACTATTACTTAGAATCCAGGGAGTAATACAGGAGAACGAACAGGCTACTAAGCTCCAAAGGTTTCGAGACCAATGGATAACTTAGAGCACCCAACAATATAGAGGAAAGCAAAACTTGAGCTCTAGAACTAGAAGGTATTTGGCAAGACAGAATGAATTGTGTAAGCTGCAGGGCAGCACTCAATACTGATACAATAATACAGACTGATGAACCAGACACTCCCAGCCAGGGAGCACAGACAAGGCCCTGAGTGCCACTCAACAGCAAGCTGGCTTCGTGGCCAGATGTCTGCTGAGCGAAAACAGCTACAACTTGCACAAACACAATAATACATAAAACAGACAAGGTTATAACTAGAGAGGTCCAAAATTCCAAGCAAAAGGTCATACACAGGATATCAGAAATACAACAGGGGTCAGGCAAGAGAGGAATCAAACACAAGAGCCAGAGGTCATACACGGGTAGTCAGAACAAGAGGAACAATGATATAGCGCACAGGAACTAGGTAGAATAAGGTCTATCCTGGTCCAAGGATCAAGGGGAATCCTGGGCCTACATATAGGGCAGAACAGGTCATTTGACCGCAGACCAATAAGCCCAACAGATGGCCTGCAGCCTGAAAACAAAAATAAACAGGAATCCCTGCTACCACCAGCAGGGGGCAGGGCCGAGACGTGACAGTTTTATTTTCAAGACGAATCTAAATACCAATTTTCACGTCTGTAACATCTTCTGTTTTTGAGATATAGGTATCCTGTTGAAAAGTATTCACCCCCCTTTTTTCACCCACCAGGTGGGATTCTTGGAAAATGATAAAACATGTGTTTTTTTATTTTTCAAGAAGATTGTGCCAGATTTCACACCTGTAACATCTTGGTTTTTGAAATATATACTGATAAAAGTATTCAGACCCCTTTCCCTCGACCCCCCCCCCTTATTTTGATTTGTGGAAAATGGCAAAACACATGTTTGGTTTTTTTCACAAAGATTGTAAATACCAAATTTCCCACCTGTAACATCTTTGGTTTTTGAAATATAGGTATACTGATAAAAGTATTGCCCCCTCCCACTGAATTTTTGGAAAATGGTAAAATAGGTGTTTTTTTGTTTCTCAAGACAAATCTAAATACAAATTTTCATGTATGTAACATCTTCTGTTTTTGAGATATAGGTATCCTGCTTAAAAGTATTCAGCCCCCCCCACCTTTTTTCACCCCCCCCCCCCACCCACTTGGGATTTCTGGAAAATTGTAAAACACCTGATTTTATTTTTCAAGATTGTAAATACCAAATTTCACATCTGTAACATCTTTGGTTTTTGAAATATAGGTATAATTATAAAAATATTCAGACCCCATTCCCCCGACCCCCCTCCCCCCCAATTGGATTTGTGGAAAATGGCAAAAAACATGTTTGGTTTTTTCAAGATTGTAAATACCAAATTTCACACCCGTAACATCTTCGGTTTTTGAAATATAGGTATACTGATAAAAGTATTCAACTACCCTTTTTGCCCCCCCAAGGAATTTTCAGAACATGGTAAAATACCGATTTTCAGGTCTGTAACATATTCTATTTTGGAGATACAGGTATCCTGTTTAAAATATTTAAAATATTCAACCCCCTTTTTTCGCCCCCCACTCGGATTTTTGAAAAACGGTAAAATAAGTGTTTTTTTATTTTTCAAGATGAATCTAAATACCGATTTTCACATCTGTAGCATCTTCTGTTTTAGAGCTATAGGTATCCTGTTTAAAATATTCAACCCCCTTAGGGGCGGAGTATCCAAAAATATTTTAAATATTCAACCCGCTTTTTTCAGCCTCCCAGTCAAATTTTTGAAAAACGGTAAAATACGGGCTTTTTGATTTTTCAAGACGAATCTAAATACCGATTTTCACATCTGTAACAGCTTCTGTTTTTGAGTTTTAGGTATCCTGTTTAAAATATTAAACCATTAAATAAAAAACGAAAGATCGGGTAATGAGCTTTATAAAGAGACAAGATAACACATCATGGTGCAGTATAACATTCAACTGGAGTACATAAAGGCCCCCTTTCAGATTGCACTCACAGAATCCAAGAATTTATATGCATATAGCTTAGTTACCACTCCCTCGGATAAGTACAGCCAGACTGAAGACCCCGCCGTCACAGGAGATATACGCCAAAGCTAGTTCCAGTGGTGGTAAAAGTATTTTTAATTAATACAGATAAAAAAAGCCAACGCGTTTCGTCCAAGCATAAACTGGACTTCATCAGGGCAAAGAAAAGTAATAATGCATACATATCCAGCAGTACATTTTTTCATTATATAACTTTTTATTCAGTATTTATTTTATTATTTATTTATTTTTATTTAGATGAGCGATATCGCTGCATTTGCGCATTTCGTTCGCTGACATATATTCTTTTATTCCGTCATTGCCAGTTGAACTATTGTTCTCAGAAGCGCTGACATGCAGAGGATTGCTATTTTTGTTTTTTGTTTTTGCATCTTATTAGAGAGGCTAAGATGTCCCGCGACGCAACTTCCGGTGACGAACTTGCAAAGAAAACCGGATTTGATGAAACTAAAATGCCACTTCCGGAAATCATCTCTAGTAACACCAGATGTCAAGGACGTAGTTCCGCAAACTATCCTCAGCAACACTGGACGTTAAGGACGCAATTGGAACTAGGAGGCGTTGTTCTAATTGGGGACACTATTTAAATGTACTGGGCCTTTATGTACTCCAGTTGAATGTTATACTGCACCATGATGTGTTATCTTGTCTCTTTATAGAGCTCATACCCCGATCTTTCGCTTTTTATTTAATTCATTATCGGCGCCATCAGGAAGAGACGCTGGGGGAGAGAGATACTCTAAAAGATATGTATTAATTTTGTGTGATCACACGATTGTGTTTTTAAAATATTAAACCCCCTTTTTCACCCCCTTAGGGACGGAGTTTCCAAAAATCCTTTCTTAGTGGGTGCCTACATAATAAAAACAGTGCACCTTCAAAATTTCACGTTCCTAGGTTAAACGGTTTCAGCTGGGCATTGATGAGTCAGTCAGGACTTTCGCGTTTATATATATAGATAAATATACACACATTTTTATAGTCATCCTCCCTAAAACAACCAGTATTTAGTAGGGCGGGGGATGATGGGAGTTTTATTCCAGGCTGGGACAGTGTATGATGGGAGTTTTATTTACATGCATTGTAAGTTTCTTCTTTATTTGTAACGTGTACTCCATTAAGGCTAGGGTCAAACGAACGCATTAATCGCAGCGACCGTCAAAAAGTGCGTCCGAACGCATTGCCGTATTTTTTCACAGAATGCATGAAAACGGTCATACGACGCGCATTTTCGTGCGTGATTTTTTACGGATCGTCAATAAAACACTTTTTGCGTCTGGACGTTATGTTGGCCGGACATGAGCAGCGTCTGACATCTCCTAATCACGCACACTCGCTGCTAGCGGACGCAGCGCACTCTGTACGTCAGTACTAGCGGTACTGCGTTCTCGAAAAAATGCGTTAATTTTCCACTTGCGTTGCGCGGCCAGACTTTTGTGCGGCCGAACTTCGTACATAGGCCATCATTGCGCGTCATTTGCTGCTACTGCGGCCGTGATTAAGTGCGCCTAAACACACATTAAAAATGCGCTAGTCTGACCCCAGCCTAAATGAGAGCTGACTTATTTATTGGACCGAGGTGCAACATTTCGGTTCCTCTAGGAATCTACAATCACACACACACACATATATATAAAAAAACAACAAATGGCTGCACTCAATCAAAAAATAAATAAAATAACAAAATTTATTAAAGCATATTTAAAAAGCAAGACCCGACATTTCGACTCTCTTAGGAGCCATTATCAAGGTTACAGCAAACACAACACTAATGGGTTATAAAGAAAAAACAGGGTTTTTTTCACCAATCAGGTTGCCTAAGGCTAGGGTCAGACTAACGCATTTTTCACGTTGTCCGTGAAAATGTGCGTTCGAAGAATGGACGTATTTTTTCACGGAATACGCGATAGCGGTCATACGATGCGCAGTTTCATCCGTGATTTTGTACGGATCATCAATAAAACCCTTTTTGCGTCTGGACGTTATGTTGGCCGGACATTAGCAGCGTCTGACATCTCCTAATCACACACACACGCCTCTAGCCGACGCAGCGCACTCTGTACGTCAGTACTAGTGGTTTAACGTTCTCGAAAAAATGCGTTCATTTTCCACTTGCGTTGCGCAGCCGGACTTTTGTGCGACCGTACATCGTATATTGGCCGTCATTGCCTGTCATTTGCTGCTAGTGCGGCCGTGATTAAGTGCGCCAGAACGCGCGTTCGCACTGCCTCAGTCTGACCCTAGCCTTAGGCAGTAATGCACTATACCTGGGTGCTTTCAATTACTGCAGGCATGCTGGGAGCTGGTAGCAGCAGGTGACATCACACATGCCCAGCTCGACCAGTTGCTATGGTGATAACAAACAAAACGGCGTGGCTAATAAAAAATCAAGGAGGGTTTCCTGCGCATATACCTACACAGCCTGAAAAAGCATATGATATCTGTGACGGGACGGCCGCCACTACGCTGTAGCGCAGTACAGCAGTTCAAGTGTTTATTTATTTGTGTGTTATTAAAAGTTCGTTAGCCCTAATTTTTATAAGTACCACAATGTGCTTTTCCCTGTTCTTCCCCTGTTCACCGCTCATTCAAAGCCACAGGAAGTTCACCAGACGAGCTGGCACCAAGCCTCAAGATAAGGGCTGCACCAACCAGGCGTTCCCAGGTGAACAAAGAGAAATTGGGCCATGGCTCCAGGCAGTGGCAGAAATCACCCCGGGAGGGCTGAGGGCGGACCAGGGTAGAACAATGTCTTTTTTACCCATAAATAAGCTGTGTTCTCCATGAAAAATAAATCACTCCTGTTTGAACCTTTACTCCTGCCTCGGCTAGTAATTGGGGATAACAGGGCTTTGGGAACCGAGACGCTTCAAGGACCTCTCTACAGCGCTGCAACCTCGGGGTATTCTACGAGCACCAGCGGCACCTCGCTACCACACTACCGACCTCCAGGTGTACTCGGCGCTGACGGCGGATCTACTCTCCCCGAGTAGCGGGATCCGTCACAATATCTATCAGCAGTAGTGTCATGGCGTGGGCATGTATGGCTGCCAATGGAACTGGTTCTCTTGTATTTATTGATGATGTGACTGCTGACAAAAGCAGCAGGATGAATTCTGAAGTGTTTCGGGCAATATTATCTGCTCACATTCAGCCAAATGTTGCAGAACTCATTGGACGTCGCTTCACAGTGCAGATGGACAATGACTCAAAGCATACTGCAAAAGAAACCAAAGAGTTTTTGAAGGGACAGAAGAGGAATGTTATGCAATGACCAAGTCAATCACCTGACCTGAATCCCAGTGAGCATGCATTTCACTTGCTGAAGACAAAACTGAAGGGAAAATGCCCCAAGAACAAGCAGGAACTGAAGACAGTTGCAGTAGAGGCCTGGCAGAGCATCACCAGGGATGAAACCCAGCGTCTGGTGATGTCTCTGCGTTCCAGACTTCAGGCTGTGATTGACTTGCAAAGGATTTGCAACCAAGTATTAAAAAGGGAAAGTTTGATTTATGATTATTATTCTGTCCCATTACCTTTGGTCCCTTAACAAGTGGGAGACATCTGCAAACTGCTGTAAGTCCTACACCGTTCACCTTAGTTGGATGTACATACCCTCAAATTATTATTATTATTATTCTTTATTTATAAAGCGCCAGCATATTCCGCAGCGCTGTACAATAAGCACAGTATAGACAGGGTTACAATACATTGAACAACATTTGACAAACAGTACAGGAGGAGATGAGGGCCCTATTCCCGTAGGAACTCACAATCTGGGAGGGTTGGGGTTGGAAACAGGAGGAGAGGACTGTAAGGTGAGAGTGATTGATGGTTGCGTCAGTGAGTTGGGTGGTAGGCTTCCCTAAATAGGAACGTTTTAAGGGAGCGTTTGAAGGAAGAGAAGTTAGGGGAAAGTCTGACAGTACGAGGGAGAGCGTTCCAGAGAGTGGGGGCTGCGCGTGAGAAATCCTGCAGTCTATCATGGGAAGAGGTGATGCGGGGAGAAGCTAGGCGCAGGTCACTGTTTGACCTTAGGGAGCGGGCTGGGGTGTATTTGGTGATTAGTGAGGACAGGTAGTGGGGAGGGGAGTTAGTGAGGGTTTTGTAGGTAAGGATAAGGATTTTGAACTTAATTCTGCAGTGGATGGGGAGTCAGTGAAGGGACTCGCAGAGGGGAGCGGCAGAGACAGAGCGGCGGGTGAGGTGAATTAGCCTGGCGGAGGCGTTGAGGATGGATTGTAGGGGGGAGTCTGCAGTTAAAGCACATTGTGTTTGTTTCATTCCAACTCCATTGTGGTGGTGTATAGAGTCAAAGATGTTAGAATTGTGTCGATGTCCCAATATTTCTGGACCTGAGTGTATATATCCCACAATAACATCATCTTAAAATAAATAAGATCTGTGTACCCGTGTGGGGCCCAATCCAGAGGCAAAAATGCATAAACACTAATGCCCCGTTCACACCTAGGCATTTTACAGTGCGTTTCTGTGCGCTGTAAAACATCCAAACACGGAAATCCCATGATTTCCAATGGGGCCCGTTCCTACACGCTGTAAAACGCCATGCGCCCAAAGAAGTACAGAAGCTTCTCTGGGGCATATTGCAGGGCGTTCACGGCCATAGACTGCAGCGTGAACGCACTGCAATGCACGTTTTTCACGTTTGCGCGATATGCGTGCCAAAAATGTGCATATTACGTGCATATGAAGAACACTGACGTGTGAACCCAGCCTAAAGGGTCTATTCACAAAGCAGTAATATTGCAGGGAGGTGCAGTGATTTAACCCCTTAAGGACCAAGGGTCTTTAAAGTCCATGCATTTATGATGTAAAGGTTACGTCATTGATCCTTAAGGAGTTAATGAAGTCCACAGTGTGACTGGCGCCGCTGGGAGGAGCAAGACTGGTTCTGGTAGCTGCAATACACATCCTGGTTTTGTATAAAAGGGGGCTGTGAAAATAAACCTGGGTTCTTCTGCTTGCACTCTTCCTATGCTCTAGCATCAGTAAAGGCCCATGTCAGACGAACGCAGTGATCACGTCTGTGTTGCCGCACATTTTAGGCTAGGGTCAGACGAAAGCATTTTTCCCCGCGAACGTGAAAAAGTGCGTCCGAACGCATTGACGTATTTTTTCACGGAATGCGCAAAAACGGTCAGACGACACGCATTTTCGGGCGTGATTTTGTACGGATCGTCAATAAAACTCTTTTTGCGTCTGGACGTTATGTAGGCTGGACATTAGCAGCGTCTGACGTCTCCTAATCACTCACACACGCCGCTATGCCTCAGCTGCACACTCAGTACGTCAGTACTAGCGGTTCAGCATTCTCCGAAAAATGCGTTCAAATAACACTTGCGTTGCACGGCCGGACTTTTGTGCGGCCGTACATCGTATATTGGCCGTCATTGCCCGTCATCTGCTGCTAGTGCGGCCGTAATTATGTGCGCCAGAACGCACGTTAAACATGCGCTGGTTTGACCCCAGCCTTAACGTCCGTCGTAGCATAAAATTATGATCAATAGAGACCCACACACGAAGTACGTCCACAAAGAAGTGCGGACGCACAACGCATGTGGCACTGAACGCAATTTAGGCAAGAACGTCAAACCGATAGGACGGACGCACAGAGTGCGCCACATTCGTGTAGGTTTGTGTGTGAGTGATGGAACGTAGTCAGACCGACTGCATTTTTGACGTCCAGCATTTTTGACGGACAAAATGTTTTTTCATATCATGTATCAATTTTTTTCATTTTACATATTAATTTTATTTTCCATCTATATCAGTCAAAAAAAGTCAGTCAAAAAAACCGGACCGTGTGGTGTCTACAGTATCATCAGTCAGAAAGTACGTCAGTTGCTCAGAATGTGTTCGTCTGACATTAGCCTAAGGATCGCCGTCTCGATCCAGTGCAGAGTGCGCTCGCGTTTGGTGAGGTATCATCCATCAAACAGTGGATTGCGTTGAAGTGAGCAGCCAGACACTGAGTTATCAGACGTGTCCAATAACTGCCAGAGAATAACGGCAGTATCCGAGCACCGATCAGAGAAGGCCCTCCGTTACAAGATGTGCATAAACGTAGCGTGTATCCAGAAAATAGCCTTGTCAAATCAACGCCACAGGTTAGATACATAAAATTTAACCCCTTCACTTTTGAGCCATTTAGCTTCCCATATACGGAGCAAATTTTTAACCATTTTCTGCTCATGACATTTAAAGTCCTGCTTTATTGTAGGACCCAAACTGTGTATTTCATATTTACAGTCAGGGTTATCCAAAGAGATCCGAATTGCTTGAGAAAGGTAACCGAACGCTGAAAATCAGCGTTCGGTTACCTTTCCTGGACATTCGGCTATCCAGAGAGCAGGCAATTCGCCAAATCCTGATGAATTGCCTGCACATACGGTGCCTGTTCGGTCCCTGTTCGAGGGTAGTGAAATCTCCATGAAAAAGCACTGCTTCGTCTATTCAGAGAACACAAACCAGCAGTGAAAGGTTCCCCTAATGCCCTGCCATTCGGTGGTTTAATTCGGCAAGTTTATTCAGGAGAATCCCATAGGCTTCAATGTTAAAAATATTCCCGTTTTAATTCAATATCTAATAAACCGTTCATTATAAAATTCTGCAGCAAAAAGTCTCTTTATTTATAGATTTTTTAGGATACTTTAAGCATTTTTCTGAATTTTTAAAAAAAAAATTAAAAGTCCGATTTTTTTTTTTTTTTTTTTCAGTTTACTTATTTTTTTTGTAACAGCCCTCTTTATTATCATTCCCTGGACCTCCTGTGAAAATTTCAGACATTTTCGCTCAGTAGTTTCTTTGCAAACAGCGTTTCTTTTTCCCAGATTCATACAAATGGTTTTTCTAATTTATTCACTGCCTCCTCTACGTCACGGCTGCTTCGGCTCGGTGTGATTCGGCTCCTTTTCGGCTCCTGTTCGGGTTTTTCGAAGGTTAATCCAGATGTTTTTGCTTGTTTTCAGCGTGCATTCGGTGAGTTTTCGTCAGGTTTGCGGCAGCTTTTCCCTGCAATTCGGGGACCCTGTGGTGCTTGCTGAATACACCGCAGGGTCACCGAAATGCAATCGGCAAAAGGAACCGAATTGAAGAGAACGAAAAGTCACCGAACGTGCGGTGACTTTTCGAATCTCTTTGGATAACCCTGAGTGTGTATATGTCACGTCACATCAGTTTCCCATATCAGTATATGTTAAAAAATATGAATTTCTATTCCGTTTTTAATCAGTTTCACAATATAAATTTATTTTCCCACGTCTTATCATACAAACCTTTATGGTTATATATATCTGACAGGGTATCAATTTATTAAAAAAACTCCAAAACTGAGAATCTGTTACTGCATTTATATGTAAATATGGAATTTTAACCAAAACTGAAAAAAACTAACTTTTTTCTCTCTGACTTTTTCTTTTTTGTTGTTAAATTTACATGGTCATCAGCAGGAGAAATGAAACTGCACACTGCATATTCTTCTTTTACTGTTCAGATTTTGGTTTTATCAGTGCTGTATGCTTGTTATTTTTTGTGTTTTTTTTCCGATGTTCAGTTATTAACTCCATATTTAAAAATAGATCAATAAATAAGCCGACACAATAAAAACAAAACTAATTCTATAACATTATAATCAGTAACACAAACAACCAGGCTCATGATTACAAATGTATTCTAAAATTTCTTACTATTACACTTCAGGAATAATCACCTCGCAGCAATAGATTTAGGACGGTTAAGGAAACATATATTCGTTACTAAAAGCCAGACAACTTAAAATATGGCAGTATGTAATTGAATTGGCTGGTTGGCCAGGTAGTCCTGTAGGTGTGGCTAAAGCTTGGCGTGGCGCACAAGATCCTGCAACTCTCTCATTCCCGAGCTGCCCATGAAAGGGTGGAATGTGGGTATGAGTAGGTGCGGCAGTGTGATTGTATGAATAAATCTAGCAAAAAATTGTCCCCAAGTATGTGTAAAGGTATATCTGTGTGTGTGTAAAGGCATGGTAAAGTGTGTTTGTGCATGTGTGTAAATAGCACAGTGAGTGTGTGTGGGCTACTGTGCTTATAATGCCAGAACATAATTTTGATTCCAGTCCAGTTATGCTTTCTGTGGTCAAAACATGCATATGGCTTCTATTCTGTGTGAGTTCTCTTATTTATGAGTGTGCTTATGAAGATTGAGCTGACTCTTTGTTCTAAAACATTTTCCACATTAAGAACATGCAAATGGCTTCTCTCCTGTATGAATTCTCTCATGTACAGTAAGCTCACCCTTTGTTCTAAAAGATTTCTCACATTCAGAACATGCAAACGGCTTCTCTCCTGTATGAATTCTCTCATGTACAGTAAGCTCACCCTTTGTTTTAAAACATTTCTCACATTCAGAGCATGCAAATGGCTTCTCTCCTGTATGAATTCTCTCATGTACAGTAAGCTCACCCTTTGTTCTAAAATATTTCTCACATTCAGAACACAAAAATGGCTTCTCTCCTGTATGAATTCTCTCATGCACAGTAAGCTCACCCTTTGTTTTAAAACCTTTCTCACATTCAGAACATAAAAACGGCTTCTGTCCTGTATGAATTCTCTCATGTTCAGTAAGCTTACCCTTGCTTCCAAAACATTTCACACATTCAGAACATGCAAACAGCTTCTCTCCTGTATGAATTCTCTCATGTTTAGTAAGTTCACCCTTTGTTTTAAAACATTTCCCACATTCAGAACATGCAAACAGCTTCTCTCCTGTATGAATTCTCTCATGTAGTGTAAGCTCACCCTTTGATTTAAAACATTTCCCACATTCAGAACATGCAAATGGCTTCTCTCCTGTATGAATTCTCTCATGTACAATAAGCTCACCATTTCTTCTAAAACATTTCCCACATTCAGAACATGCAAATGGCTTTTCTCCTGTATGAATTCTCTCATGTATGGTAAGCTCACACTTTATTCTAAAATATTTCTCACATTCAGAACACGCAAACGGCTTCTCTCCTGTATGAATTCTCTCATGCACAGTAAGCTCACCCTTCGTTTTAAAACATTTCTCACATTCACAACATGAAAACGGCTTCTCTCCTGTATGAATTCTCTCATGTTCAGTAAGCTTACCCTTTGTCTTAAAACATTTCTTACATTCAGTACAAGCAAATGGCTTCTCTGCAGTATGAATTCTCTCATGTTCAGTAAGATTACCCTTTGTTCTAAAACATTTCCCACATTCAGAACATGCAAACGGCTTCTCTCCTGTATGTATTCTTTCATGTACAGTAAGCTCACCTTTCGTTATAAAAAAATTCTCACATTCAGAACATGCAAATGGCTTCACTCCTGTATGAATTCTTTCATGTACAGTAAGCTCACCCTTTCTTCTAAAACATTTCTCACATTCAGAACAAGCAAACGGCTTCTCCCCTGTATGTATTCTCTCATGTAAAGTAAGCTTACCCTTTGTCTTAAAATATTTTTCACATTCAGAACATGCAAACGGTTTCACTCCTGTATGTATTCTCTCATGTTCAGTAAGCTTACCCTTTGTTTTAAAACATTTCTTACATTCAGAACAAACAAACGGCTTCTCTCCTGTATGTATTCTCTCATGTTCATTAAGATTACCCTTTGTTCTAAAATATTTCCCACATTCAGAACATGCAAACAGCTTCTCTCCTGTATGTATTCTTTTATGTTCAGTAAGCTTACCTTTTGTCTTAAAACATTTCTCACATTCAGAACATGCAAACGGCTTCTCTCCTGTATGAATTCTTTCATGTACGGTACGCTCACCCTTTGTTCTGAAACATTTCCCACATTCAGAACATGCAAACGGCTTCTCTCCTGTATGTATTCTCTCATGTTCAGTAAGAACACCCTTTGTTCTAAAACATTTCCCACATTCAGAACATACAAACGGCTTCTCTCCTGCACAAACTGTCTTTTGTGTAGCAAGCCTTGCGTGGGTTTGGGGAAGTTCTGATTCACAACTGGTAGAATTTGTTTTGTCAGAATAAAACAATGTATCCCTGCATGCTTCAATTTTTTCGACCCCCCTCATGTGGATTCTCTTGTTCTTTTCGATTTTCTTCGGTATCCAGAGTTTCAGCTTTAATTACTTCCTCTTGCTTTACTGACAGAGGCTTCACGAGGTTTCCTTTAATAAATGGTGCAATTTCCTCAAAATTATTTTCTGCAGACATTTTCAGACTCTTGCTGTACTCCTGATAAAAAAGACAATATTTTACACCATCACAAAACCAATGCAGCAAAATACACCTATAAACAAAGTATAATACAATCTGAACCAGGTCCATCATATGCATTAAATATAGAGAGCACATTCAACTTATATACAGAAATATATGAAGGATGGAGCAGCCTCAAACACCCAGTGGGCAGAGTTAGAAACCCCTTACTGGTATGTTTGCCTGTGGTGTCTGCAGTGGCGACTCTAGGAACAATATTTAGGGGGGCACAGAAGATACCGCAGTCAAAACTGGGGGGCACTAATAATTTTCACCACTAAATCATATCACTGAATAAAACTAAGGGCCCAATCACCTGTGTGAGCTAAAACACCATCGCTAAAGGAAACATTTAGCGCGAGTTGCTAAAACCATAGTGCCTGACGACCCACGAACAGATCACCTTGTCTGCAGTAGTCCATGAACAAGGTCGTTTAGCGCACGCTAGGAAAACTCTAAGACCCAGGCTGAGACCCAGCGCTAATGCGGTTGTGTACAGGATAGAACGTTTTTTTTCCCAGTGCCGGGCCATACCTATCCCCCGCCCTCACAAGCTTGAATATGAACACATCCAGTGAATAACCTCACACCCCTGCATTATTAAAATCATCCAAGGTGGCCGTATCATCCATGGTTTGATGCACACATATATTAAGGCTGATGGGCATTGCATGATAAATGCCACCCGACAGCAGGTAGAATCATTACACTGCATTTAATAGATCCAAAAGGAAGGCCAGGTGAGCGACAATAATTTCCCTGCTGCAGCATATAAATAATACATGTTTCAGGGCAAGACTTATTCACATGTCCCTTTAAACATGGTCCACACAGTCACCCTAATAATCAACCGCTTCCATACTATGAATAACCCTCAGCATAAAATGTTTAAAATTAGGCAATATATTAGAATTAGGATATATGTGGATAAAGGATACTTTTATAATAGAGCCGACTGCAACAGCAACGACAATGCGGACCAGATCCATTGCTATAGTGTATGGGGCCAAGAGAACACCTGTGCTGCATTCCTTTCAATTGCCTGTTAATTTTGGGCGAAGATCTGTTTTTTTTGGAGTTAGCACCAGGGTTAAGCAGTAGGTAAAATGGTGCAATTAGCGCCCCTCAAAAAATTAGCGCTGGCACCAACTGATCTGCTAGCTGCAAAAGCACTAGAGATCTCTAGCGCTCCCCATGTTAAGTAAAGGACGCGGAAAGTACAGTAAGCTCGAGCTACAAATCGCTAATAGCAACGCGCTAAGTGATTTTTCCCGTTTGTAGCGAGAGGCAAAAGATCTGTTGGTCAGGCACTAGACTCGATTAACCTGGCGCTAACGCAAAACCATGCTGACGCAAGGGTTAACTCACATCATGTAATAGTGCCCTAAATAAGTATATATAAATAAGATTCCAAGATCCCAGAGTAATGTGATGCAATGATGCCTTTATATTGTACTAACATGATACTTTTTTTGCCGCAGTTCGGCAGTTTTCGCTGAATGTCTGATTGCTGCTTCAGCGACTCCACTTTTAGCAAATTACAGTGACCATTCACTAAATAGGGAATTCACTTTATTTTCGGCGAAATAAATTCCCCAAAATGTGACAAAAAGCAGAGGATCTAAAGATGATTAGACCCTTTAGATTCTAACTTCCATAATAACCCCTAAAATGCCATAAACCCAGGGAAATACAATAAAAATAATAAACAATGTGGCATTTAGCCTACTCAATAACCCCTTAAATGCCATTGATCAAGGTAAAACATGAAATGAATACACTGTGAGGCATATAGCTAACACATTAACCCCTAAAATGCCATTAATCAAGGAAAAAATAAAATGTATAATGTGAGGGATGAAGCCTACCCATTAACCCTTAATATACAACTAAACCAAGGCAAAAACTAATGTAATACACAATGTAATGTATAGTCTGAACATTAACCACTTCACTGCTGAGACATTTCAACCCTGTGAAATGCTTAAGTTTAAGTGCCTGTTATTATTTAATGTTTTTGACTTTTATTTCAAACGGAATATGGTCATGTTGGGTATCATTGGAAAGGCCAGAATCTGCTCTTTCCAATGACACCTAGATCGTCCATATACGATGCACAGGGACGGAGATACACTGGTCCGAAGAAGTGTGGTAAGCTGGAAGCTGATTTTTGGTGGCGGGGCACATGGGGGGCAAGGAATAACCTAGGGGGGGCAATTGCCCCCCCTTGCCCCCCTGTAGAGTCGCCTATGGGTGTCTGTATGATGAAAACAAGATAAACAATAAAGTGGGAGGAGACAAAAGGAATTTTCAAACCAATAGAACTTTAATTTTGTAACAAAACTGTCCAGTGGACCAAAAGTCTTTCATTGGGACTTGCAGAAAGGAGATTTTAATAGAAGGCTAAAGGTACAATGAAATAAGGAATTCTGTTTAGGCAATAACACGGGCCTTAATTGTATTGAAGGAATTTCTCATTTGTTGAAATTCATATCAGTGTATGAAAGTTATAAATGGTTCAAAATTTCCACTCGCCCAGGAGGAGTATACATTTTATTATTATTATAATTATAATTCTTTATTTATAAAGTGCCGGCATATTCCGCAGTGCTGTACAATAGGCACAGTATAGACAGGGTTACAATACATTGAACAACATTTGAAAAACAGTACAGGAGGAGATGAGGGCCCTATTCCCGTAGGACAGGGGTGGGGTACATCCGGCTCGCGGG
Organism: Leptobrachium leishanense; assembly: GCA_009667805.1. Lineage (NCBI taxonomy): Eukaryota > Metazoa > Chordata > Amphibia > Anura > Megophryidae > Leptobrachium > Leptobrachium leishanense. The sequence goes on from CM019068.1 coordinate 130,822,558, forward strand.
CCGTATACGACTGGTCCGGCCCGCGAATGAATGAATGACTGACTGAATGAATGACTTGGTCCGGCCCGCGGCTTCCTGCGAGCGTCCGAAGCCATGGAGCTTCGACGCTTGCCTGGGGGAACCACATGACCAGCCGAGTTCTCGCGAGATCGCGGCTGGTCACGTGGCTCCCCCAGGTGAGCGCCCAAGCTCCACGCCGCCGGACACTCAGAGGGAGCCGAAGTTGCAGCGGCGGCAGGAGCCAGGAGGTGGGCTGGGGCATATCCATGAGAGCTGCTGGGGCATATCCATGAGAGCTGCGGCATATCCATGTGAGCTGGGGGCATATCCATGAGAGCTGGGGGGCATATCCATGTGAGCTGGGGGGCATATCCATGTGAGCTGGGGGGGCATATCCATGAGAGCTGGGGGGCATATCCATGGGAGCTGGGGCATATCCATGAGAGCTGGGGCATATCCATGTGTGAGCTGGTCAGGGGGCAATATATCCATATGTGAGCAGGGGCAATATATCCATATGTGAGCTGGGGCAATATATATCCATGGGTGAGCTGCTGGGGGCAATATATAATTGTGAGCTGGGGCAAAATATCCATATGTGAGCTGGGGGCAATATATATCCATGGGTGAGCTGCTGGGGGCAATATTTCCAGAGCTGCTGGGGGCAATATATATCCATGTGTGCTTTCACTGCTTTCGAACAGGCACCGTACTTGCTGGCAGTTGGCAAAAATTTGTGTGTGAGCATAGGAGAGAGCTCCACAGCAATAAACCTCACAGTAATGTGTGCTGTGTGTATAAGCATTCAGTGTTATATGTGAGTACTGATTTATGAGTAAGAGTAGTTAAAAAAATCCATAAAACTCAGGGGGGGTGACACCATAAGTTACCGCACCGGGGGCGAAAACATTTAAGTTGTTAATTTTGTATGGCCCTCGAATGATCTTATAAATCTCCAAATGGCCCTTGGCAGAAAAAAGGTTCCCCCACCCCTTCCGTAGGAACTCACATAGAAACATAGAAAAATGTCGGCAGATAAGAACCTTTCGGCCCATCTAGTCTGCCCAATTACATGGATACTTGACCTGGATTTATCTTTTGTTTAGGATAGCCTTATGCCTATCCCATGCTTGCTTAAATTCAATTACTGTTTTGGCCTCTACCACTTCTACTGGAAGACTGTTCCATGTATCCACCACCCGCTCAGTAAAATAATGCTTCCTGATGTTACTTTTAAACCTTTGCCCCTCTAATCTAAGACTATGTCCTCTTGTTTTGCTATTTTGTTTCCTTTTAAATATACTCCCTTCCTCTACCTTGTGGATTCCCTTTACGTATTTAAATGTTTCTATCATATCTCCTCTGTCTCGTCTTTTTTCCAAGCTGTACATGTTAAGATCATTAAGCCTTTCTTGGTAACTTTTCTCCTTCAAGCCGTACACCATTTTAGTAGCCCTTCTCTGAACTCTCTCTAAGATGTCTATATCCTTCTGGAGATACGGTCTCCAGTACTGCACACAGTACTCCAAGTGAGGTCTCACCAGTGCTCTGTACAGTGGCATGAGCACTTCCCTTTTCCTACTGCTAATACCTCTCCCTACACAACCAAGCATTCTGCTAGCATTTCCTGCTGCTGTATTACATTGACTACTTACCCTTAGATCCTCTGAAATAATGACCCCTAAATCCCTTTCCTCAGATGTTGAGGTTAAGACTGTATCAAATATTCTATATTCAGCCCTTGGGTTTTTACGTCCCAGGTGCATTATCTTGCACTTATCCACATTAAAACTCAATTGCCACAACTCCGACCATTTTTTTAGTTTACCTAAATCATTTGTCATTTGGCTGATCCCTCCAGGAACGTCAACCCTGTTGCAAATTTTTGTGTCATCAGCAAAAAGACATACTTTTCCATTAATACCTTCTGCAATATCACTAATAAAAATATTAAAGAGAATGGGTCCAAGTACTGACCCATGAGGTACCCCACTGGTAACAAGATGTCGGCCAGCTCCGGGAAAGGATCACGAACTGGCGCTTTTCAGCGCCGATTCGTGATCCGGCTCCCCAGGGGTTAATGCCAGGTACCATTTGGAAGGGCAGGCTGTGCCCTTCCAAATGGTGCCTGGGTTAACCCCCGCAACGCCGCCGATCGGGAGGGAAAGAGGTCCGAAGGACCTCCCCCCTCCCTTTCAGGCGCCTCCTCCGCACATGCGGGGGGCGCCTGAATTAGGTGTCATCGCGCCCCCGCGATGACACCTAATTAGCCCGGCGGCGGTTCCGGATGCTGGGCTGACATCGAGGATCTTAGCCCGTACCGGGGGGGCCAGCGGTCGGCCGGAACCCGGCCGAACGCTGACCCCAAAGGCTGGACGCGCTCAGCGCGTCCACCGCATGGAACGTGACATGCAGTTGGATGCGCTGAGCGCGTCCACCGCAGCGAAGTGGTTAAAGAGAATGGGTCCAAGTACTGACCCCTGAGGTACCCCACTGGTAACAAGACCTTGCGCCGAATAAACTCCATTTACCACAACCCTCTGTTGTCTGTCACTCAGCCACTGCCTAATCCATTCAACAATATTGGAATCCAAGCTCAAAGATTGCAATTTATTGATAAGCCTTCTATGCGGAACAGTATCAAAAGCCTTACTGAAATCTAAATAAGCAATGTCTACTGCACCACCTGTGTCTATTATTTTTGTTACCCAATCAAAAAAATCAATAAGATTAGTTTGGCATGATCTCCCTGAGGTAAACCCATGTTGTTTCTGATCCTGTAATCTATGTGTTTTTAGATGTTCAACAATCCTTTCCTTTAACATGGTTTCCATTAATTTCCCCACTACTGACGTAAGACTAACTGGCCTATAGTTCCCCGATTCCTCCCTACTACCCTTCTTGTAAATGGGCACAACATTTGCTAATTTCCAGTCTTCTGGGACGACTCCTGTTAACAAGGATTGGTTAAATAAATCTGTTAACGGTTTTGCTATTACATCACTGAGCTCTTTTAATAATTTAGGATGGATCCCATCAGGCCCCATTGACTTATTTGTCTTTACTTTAGACAGCTGCTTTAGAACCTCCTCCTCTGTAAACTCATATGTAAATGTCTCTTTAGTGTTCTCTCCTAACTGAGGTCCCTTTCCTTCCTTTTCTTCTGCAAAGACTGAACAAAAATATTCATTGAGGCAGTCAGCGAGACTTTTATCCTCTTCTACATACCTTCCTTCCTTTGTTTTTAATCTAACTAATCCTTGTTTTACTTTTCTTTTCTCGTTTATGTATCTAAAAAATGTTTTGTCCCCCTTTTTTACCTGACTGAGCTATTTTCTCTTCTGCGTGTGCTTTGGAAGCTCTTATAAATTGCTTTGCCTCTTTCTGCCTAATCTTATAGGTTTGCCTATCCTCTTCACGCTGAGTTTTTTATAATTATTGAATGCTATCTTCTTGTTCTTCACTATTTTGGCCACTTCTGCAGAGTACCACAGTGGTTTCTTCCCTTTTTTGTTTTTGCTAACAAGCCGAATGCAATTTCCTGTGGCCTTCAATAATGCTTCCTTTAAATAATCCCATTTCTCCTGGACTCCCTTTAAACTCCTCCAGTCTGATAATGACTCCTTCACACAAAATCTAATTTTAGAAAAATCTGTTTTTTTAAAGTCTAAAACTTTTGTTTTTGTGTGGTGCGGCTCCATCCCTGTTCTTATATTAAACCATACTGATTGGTGATCACTAGATCCCAAATTTTCACCTACAACAACGTCCGATACCAAACCTCCATTTGTGAGTATTAAATCCAATATGGCCTCTTTACGGATCGGCTCCTCAACTACTTGTGTTAGAGATAATCCCAGTAAGGAGTTTAGAATATTTGTACTCCTGGTGCACCCAGCTATTTTGGTTTTCCAGTTCACATCAGGAAGATTAAAGTCCCCCATGATAATAACTTCCCCCTTCATTGCCATTTTGGCTATTTCCTCAAGCAGCAGATTATCTAGCTCTTCTACTTGTCCAGGGGGTCTATAGATCACACCTACACGAGCTACTGTATGATTGCCAAATGTTAGCGTAACCCAAACTGACTCTATGTTCACCTCGCTCACTTTTATTTGGTTCGTTTTTATGTTGTTTTTCACATACAGGGCCACTCCTTCTCCTTTCCTACCTTCTCTGTCTTTTCTATATAAAGAGTACCCCGGTATTGTTATGTCCCAGTTATTTTTCTCACTGAACCATGTCTCAGTAACCGCCACTAAATCTACTTTTTCAGCTGCCATCATTGCCTCCAGTTCATTGATGTTATTGACTAAACTGCGAGCATTTATAGACACGACTCTGAGCTTGTCATTTTTTACCTCGCATGTTGCTTGTACCCTCCGATTTAGTTTTGGGGGACAATCAGGCAGATTGTTTACCCTTTTGTCCCCCCCTCCTAGTTTAAATATTTCTTTGTGAAACCTTTGAACTTCTCACTGAGAACATATGTTCCCCTATGAGTAAGATGCAAACCATCTCTTTTATACAGTTCCTTTCTGCTCCAATTAGAGCTATCATGGGACACAAAGCCAAATCCTTGCTCCCGACACCATTCCCGAAGCCACAAATTGAATTCCCTATTGCGCATCTTCCTATCTTGAATGTTATGCACAGGCAAAACTTCAGAGAATGACACAGTGGACGCAATCTGCTGTATTTCACCTCCAAGAACACAAAAATCTTCCTTAATCTCAGAAACCTCATTGCTAGCCAAGTCATTTGTCCCTAGATGGACTAGAACATCCACTTCCCCTTGAAGCTTTGCTTCTTTGACAATATTGAGAATACGTCTCCTGTCTCTACGAGCAGTAGCCCCAGGAAGACATCTCACCAAACCACTACTCTCCAGCTCAACACCTCTTATGATAGAATCACCCAGCAACAATTGCCTTCTATCAAGTCCCACCTTTTCATTTTTGTCCTTGGTTGCAGTGCTGCATACCTTAGGCATAGTGGATGGTGGTTCCTCAACTATGGTGTCTGAGCCTGCATCCGTCTTACCACTACACTCTGAAAGTGCCTCAAAAGAATTAAGAAGAGCCACAGATTGTGGGACATGCTTTCTATCCACAACTCTAAGTCTACCAGATCCTACAGTAGTCCATCTGCCGCTCCTAGGAGGCCTCTGTGGCAGTGGCTTTGTAACAGTCATAGCCTGAGTTTGTCTAACAGATAATTTACAAATCTCAGACTTCAAACAGGCAATTTCCTGCTGCAATAAGGAGAACTGCCTACATATCAGGCACACTCCAAACCTCCAAAAATTGGATCTAAAAACAAACGCATGACAGCTCTTACACTGGACCAAGCCTGCCATTATAAAAGAATGGATTTAAAACCAGCAAATCTTACCTTTTAGTAGGTTTTCTACCTCCTGTCAAACCTCAGACTACCTCCAGAGTATCTCCAGAAGATCTCCTCTAAGAGTTCACTTTGAAGACTTCACTTAGAAGGCTTGCCAAGCTCAATTAGACCAAGCTAATATTCCACAAGCTTTATATAGCCACCTCCCCAGCAAGGAGTGGACAAGCTAAACCTCTTTGCAAATACCACCCAATTGATTCCAATTGTATGCTAATCAGTATGAAAAGGAGTCACCAGCCTAACCTAATTTACTCACCAGACCTAACTTAAAACCTTAAGATGAATAGAAAAGATCTGTTTGAAACAAAAATCAAAATCATTCACCAGAAGATCTCCTCTAAGAGTTCACTTTGAAGACTTCACTTAGAAGGCTTGCCAAGCTCAATCTAGATGGGTTGGGGTTGGAAACAGGAGGAGAGGACTGCAAGGTGAGAGTGACTGATGGTTGCATCAGTGAGTTGGGTTCCCTAAATAGGAACGTTTAAAGGGAACGTTTGAAGGAAGAGAAATTAGGGGAAAGTCTGACTGTACGAGGGAGAGCGTTCCAGAGAATGGGGCTGCGCGTGAGAAGTCCTGCAGTCTATCATGGGAAGAGGTGATGCGGGGAGAAGCTAGGCGCAGGTCGCTGTTTGATCTTAGGGTGCGGGGTGGGGTGTATTTGGTGATTAGTGAGGACAGGTAATGGGGAGGCGAGTTAGTGAGAGCTTGGTCGGTCAGGGTAAGGATTTTGAATTTGATTCTGCAGTGGATGGGGAGCCAGTGAAGGGACTCGCAGAGGGGAACGGCAGAGACAGAGCGGCAGGTGAGGTGGATTAGCCTGGCGGAGGCGTTCAGGATGGATTGTAGGTGGGAGAGGGGGAGGCCAGATAAGAGATTAGTGCAATAGTTAAATCGGGAGATTACCAGGGCGTGGATGAGTTGTTTTGCGGTGACAGCGGTAAGAAATGGCCGAATTCTGGAAATATTACATAGTTGTAGCGGCAGAAGGAGGAAACAGACTGGATGTGGGGGGATGAAGGAAAGAGCAGAGTCAAGTGTACAGCGAACCTGGTTTGATGGGGAAGTAGTGATACCCTCCACCGTGATAGAGAAGTCAGGAGGTGGGGAGGCATTAGAAGTAGGGATGAGCTGTTTGGTTCGATCTGTTTGGAGTTCACATCGAACATCGGCTGTTCGACAGTTCGCGAACTTCGAACTTTTTGGGACATTCGCCAAAAGTTCTAAAAAAAAAAAATTGAAAAAAGTATAAAAAATGCTTAAAAAATACAAAAAAAATCGAGAAATAAAGAGACTCTTTACTGCAAAATATTATAAGCAACGGTTTATTAGATATTGAATTAAAATGGGAATATTTTTAATATTGAAGCCTATGGGATAAAACATTCTTGTTACTAAAACACCAGGCAGACACGGCCCTCTTGAGGAGCACGGATCCCCTTGAGGAGCATGCAGCCGCCGGATGACAGAGCTGCGACTGTGCGGGCTAACCGCCCATGTGCATGTGACAGAGACAGGCAGCGCAGGGAGGGAGCCACTGCACCTGTGGCCACAGCAGACACCCCCCCCCCCACAACCAGGATCCAGGAAGCCCCCCTGACCACCAGGCTAAGGTAAGGCGACACATTTCTAAAAAAAATTAAATCCGAGGACATTTTTAAATGTCCCCGGGAGCATAAAATAAAACTTTTTATTTTCTTTCTCTACCTGGCTGAATGTATTTAATTATATATATTAGATACATTCAGCCAGGTAGAGGGGGGTGGCATGTGGGCTGCGCGGGGTCTCAGGCAGTGGTTTGTTTTTTTGTGTGTATATGTTTAGCAAATTTATAGGGGAAGGTAAGGGCAGGTATGATATATATCTATATTCTTATAAATATACAGTTGTGTTCAAAATTATTCAACCCCCAATGCTGTAAAGGGTTTTAGGGAATTTAGTGTACATTTGTAATTGTATTCAGAATGAAATCCTACAAGGACTTTTTAAAGAACCATATGCAACTAAAATGACATCAATTGGTTTTGTAATACAGTAGTAAATGTTTCTTTTGTGAATTCTTCATTGACACAATTATTCAACCCCTTAAAGACTACCACTCTGAAGAACAGAGGTTCATTCAAGTGTTTTCAATCAGGTATTGAAAACACCTGTGGATGTCACGGAGCAGCAATAAAGCATAATAAGCACCAATTAGGCAGCTTTATGTATGTATTACACACACATTTTGGCAACTAATTGCCTCCCCCCATTTGGCTGATCCCTCCAGAAGAAATGTTGAACCCGATAGAGCAGAGAATAATATATATATTCTCTGCTCTGTCGGGTTCAACATTTCTTCTGGAGGGATCAGCCAAATTGGGGGGGGCCCATTTAGTTGAGATTGTCCACATGCCACCCCCCATATGCGTATGTGTATATATGTTCACCTCAGCCGGGTTAGCCCCCCCTTATCAAAACTCTTGCAGTTGGTTAGAACTTTGTTAGATCGGGTTAGATCAATAGTTGTTTGCGTTAGATCACGCATAGAAGAAGAGATATTAACAATTATTGTAAGGGGGGCTAACCCGTCATCAGCCCCCCAATCAAAAAATGAACCAAACACTTAGCTATTTTGGAAGCTTTACGTTAGATAGGGTAAGATCAAGTGGTTTTAACGTTAGATCACCCATAACTACTGAGTTATTAAGTAATTAATAAAGACGGGTTAGCCCCCCCCCCCCTCATTGAATTTTCTGGTCAGAAACGATTCAGGCTTATAGATATTTGTTAGATCAGGTAAGATCAAGTGGTCTAAACGTTAGATCACACATAAATACAAAGATATTGAACATAAAATACAGAGATTTTGTGTATTACATAAGGGGGGTTAGTGCCCCATCCCCCCTACAATAAATTTTCGGGAAAAAGAAACACTCAGGCTTATAGATCTGTGGATCACACATAATTACAAAGATTTCATATCAAACATGGATATTAGGTTTTACATAAGGGTGGCTACACCCCTCCCCCCTCTCTGTCTGACCTCAGTGAAAGGTTAAACGTTCAGGTTTGTATCTAAGTAGTTAGTTTTTGTTTATGGCTTAACCCTTTCGCTGCTGAGCCATTTCACCTCTGTGTGCTGAGCTAATTTTTACCAGTTTCGCTCATCATGTTTAAACGAGATTTGAAGTCACGTTTTATTATACAACCCAGACAAATTATATATCGTTCTTTCCGGCAGATTCGGCAGATTCATAATATATCATTATTATATGTATACGTCATGTTCTGCCTGAATATTATAACAAAAATTCAATAAAATTTGAATTTTCAATCTTCTACAGCAGAACTCAAAATTTCCACTCGCCTGCTCACATTCGGCGAGTGGAAATTATCTGAGGGCGAGTGGGGCGGACTGACCCATTGGTTGCTGGGACCAGGTTCAGTGTGCCGCCGCCTTAATTCACAGCTCCGGTATCGGACTCTTGGAGTCCGAATCCGGAGCTGTCTGCCTGATCGACGCTGACCCCTCCCGCGTGATCGTCGCTGACCCACCCACGTGATGCTTCGTAGACTCGCAGCACTTACACTGCGAGTGTGTGGCGCTTCACATGGGTGGGCAGGTGACCCGCGAGATTCACGTTCGCGGATCACCTGCTCACCCATGTGAAACGTCGCACACTCGCAGCGTAAGTGCTGCGAGTCTACGAAGCATCACGTGGGTGAGTCAGGTGACGAGCCGGAGGGGGAGGCACCAATGCAGCGTGTCATTCCCAAACTCTTGTTATGAGTGTGGGAAGCACGCTGCAGCTCCGATCAGCACACAGAAGAGGTGGAGCCAGCCTGCATCCTTCCAGACCGGGAAGGAGGACAGAGCAGCCCAATCTGCTGAATTTGTAAGTAACTGTTTTGGGGGAGATGGGGTGTAAAGAGAGAGGGGGTGTAAAAAGAGAGGGGGTGCAAGAAAGGGAGAGAGGGGTATAAAAAAGGGAGAGAGGGGGTGTAAAAAGAAAGGGAGAGAGGGGGTGTAAAAAAGGGAGAGAGGGGTGTAAAAATAAGGAGAGAGGGGGTGTAAAAAAGGGAGAGAGGGGGTGTAAAAAGAAAGGGAGAGAGGGGGTGAAAAGAGAAGAGAATGAGGGGGTGAAAAAGAGAAAGAGAGGGGTGAAAAAGAGAATGAGAGGGGGTGAAAAAGAGAATGAGAGAGGAGTGAAAAAGAGAATGAGAGAGGGGGTGAAAAAGAGAATGAGAGGGGGGGTGAAAAAGAGAATGAGAGAGGGGGTGAAAAAGAGAATGAGAGGGGGTGAAAAAGAGAATGAGAGAGGGGAGAAGAAGAGAATGAGAGAGGGGGTGAAAAAGAGAATGAGAGAGGGGGTGATAAAAAAGAGAAAGAGAGGGAGTAAAAAAAATGAGAGGGAATAAAAATAGGCATTGGAGCATTGGAGCTCTGATACGCTCCTACACACTGCACATTATTGTGAGGTTTTATTGGTATTGTGAGTTTTTTTGCTGTGGTGCTCTCATACAGTAATGCGTAGTGTGTATGAGTGTATCAGAGCTCCACAGCATTAAAAGTCACAATAATATGCAGTGTGTACGAGTGTATCACAGAGCTCCACAGCAATAAAACTCACAGTAATGTGCGGTGTGTATGAGCGTATCACAGAACTCCACAGCAATAAAACTCACGCTTATACACCCTGCACATTACTGTGAGTTTTATTGCTGTGGAGCTCTGTGATACGCTCATACACAAAAAATCGCTAGGGCAACATAATTGTTCACATTATAATTGAAATGTGAACAATAATGCTACATTAATAATAAAAATTTAAAAAAGCAGTTATTTTTAAAAAAAACTGGAGGAGGGTTACTCCCCTTATGTAATACACACAATCTCTGTATTTTGTTAAATATCTATGTAATTATGTGTGATTTAACGTTAAAACCACTTGATCATACCTGATCTAACAAAGATCTGTAAGCCTGAATGTTTTTTTTGTCAGAACATTCAATGGGGGCGGGGGGGCAACCCATCTTTATTAATCACTTAATAAGTCAGGAATTATGTGTGATCTAACGTTAAAACCACTTGATCTTACCTGATCTAACAAATATCTATAAGCCTGAATTATTTCTGACCAGAAAATTTAATGAGGGGGGGGGGCTAACCCATCTTTATTAATTACTTAATAACTCAGTAATTATGGGTGATCTAATGTTAAAACCACTTGATCTTACCTTATCTAACGTAAAGCTTCCAAAATAGCTAAGTGTTTGGTTCATTTTTTGATAAGGGGGGGCTGATGACGGGTTAGCCCCCACTTACAATAATTGTTAATATCTCTTCTTCTATGTGTGATCTAACGCAAACAACTATTGATCTAACCTGATCTAACAAAGCTCTAACCAACTGCATGAGTTTTGTTCAAAAATTTTGATAAGGGGGGGCTAACCTGGCTGAGGTTATATGGTCTGAGGTCTGTGGGTGGGTGTCTATATATATCTGCGTGTTGATATATACGTATATATAGGTCTGCGTGTGGTATCAATGCATCCCTACTCTATACACAGCGCTCCGTGTCCCTATAATATATATATGATCAGGGGTTACCCTTATTTATATTTTTATACTATTCCTATTAAATTAACAGTACTTTTTTATGTATTTTATTGAGTAGAAACTTTTTTTGTCTATATAACATGTGCTTTGTGAAAATAAAACGGTTTTGTGTGTACATTTTAATTTAGTTAGTGGATTCCTGTCCAGTGCGGTGAGAAGCAAACGTAATGCAGTATAGACACGCTGCGAGGCGGAGCGGAGTGAAGTCAAGCCTGCAATATGTTTGCTTCTCTTTGCTTCGCTACTCTGTGCGTCGCTACACGCTCAGTGTGTCTCAGCCTTTATTCCCGCATCGCTAGCTTACCGAATCAGTTTGTATACTTGTTACTGACCCTGCTTGTTCTGAGGACCCGATCTGTTGCGGACTTTGCCTGCCATTTGTCTATTCTCTCTGTGTTTTCCCTGCCTGTTCTGTTTGCTTCCTGTTTCTACTGGTGTGCGCCGATTCTCACCATATACAGTAGCGCAGTACAAGTGCCTAAACATTGCTGACCCCGTTTTGTTATAGCTGCTGATGTAACTGAATAGATCGGGGATCTCTTCTGCATTACCAAAACCTCCACCACTGCACTCTTCCACAATACCTCAGACGGATTACGGTGTGAAGGCACTTGCTGCCACCAAAGGCACAATATCTGGGTGCACTGCCACTGACACCTATACCAGATTCATATCATTTTAATATTGGACCGCAGGGTCCAACCATGCACTCTTCCACAATACCACAGAGGGGTTACTTACGGTGTGAAGGCACTTGCTGCCACCAAAGGCACAATATTTGGGTGCACTGCCACTGACGCCTATACCAGATTCATATCATTTTAATATTGGACCGCAGGGTCCAACCCTGCACTCTTCCACAATACCACAGAGGGGTTACTTACGGTGTGAAGGCACTTGCTGCCACGAAAGGCACAATATTTGGGTGCACTGCCACTGACGCCTATACCAGATTCATATCATTTTAATATTGGACCGCAGGGTCCAACCCCGCACTCTTCCACAATACCACAGAAGGGTTACGGTGTGACGGCACTGTTGCTGACACTAAAGGCCCAATTTTAAAGCACCTATTGTTACTTTCATCCAAAGCCTGCATAAGTTTCACCATAATTTAGCCAAAAAATCACTAAACTTGTTCTGCGTTTCCTAAAATGTCTCCTCTTTTCATACAGGATGCCGCCCCAAGCAGTTGTTTATGAATAGATTGAAGGAAAAACATTTACCGTCATTTGAAATGTCATTTTTTTCTTTTTCAATGTTTCTATATATCCTACAAATCGGCCACTTCACAGGCAGGTTATGGGGACCTCCTAGGCACGATATTTGAAGGAATTTTTCGTTTTTATTCTTAACCTTTGTTTCATGGAAAACTCACTGTTCCTTTAAAAACTTTTTTTTTACTTTTTGTCCTTGTTTCCTGTCCCCCAGGGCACTACCCGGACCCCCATACACCTTTTATGGCAAATATCTTGCATATATGCCCTCTTGGAGGGCACTCTAAAATTCGAACGTTCGAGGCCCATTGACTTGCATTGAGTTCAAATTGTGTTCGCGTTCGAACACAAACTTTTGAAATTGTTCGAGTTCGAATGCGAACTGAACACGGGGGTGTTTGGCTCATCACTAATTAGAAGGAGGAATTAGTAGGAGCTCAGTCTTAGACATGTTGATCTTTAGGTGGTGAGAGGCCATCCAGGAGGAGATGCCAGATAAACAGTCACTGACTTTGAAAAGGACAGGAAGAGAGAGATCAGGGGTAGATCTGAGTGTCGTCAGCATATAGGTGGTAATTAAAGCCAAAGCTATTAATGATTTTTCCCAGGGAGGGAGGGGTAGATAGAGAAGAGCAGAGGACCAAGGACAGAGCCTTGAGGTACACCAACAGGTAAAGGCAATGAAGAGGAGGAGTTACCAGCAAAGGACACAGAGAAGGACCTGTTGGATAGATAGGAGTCAGCCCAAGCGAGTGCAGTGTCACAGAGACCAAGAGAGCTGAGAGTCTGTAGAAGGAAGTGGTGGTCAACAGTGTCAAAAGCAGCCGAAAGGTGAAGCAGGATGAGAATAGAATAGTAGCCATGTCTGTTAGCAGTTAGGAGGTTGTTGGTGACTTTGGTGAGAGCAGTTTCAGTTGAGTGTAGGGGACAGAAACCAGATTGCAGGGGGTCGAGTGGGGAATTGGAGGACAGGAAAAGGGAAAGGTGGTTGAAAACTAGTTTTTCTAAAAGCTTAGATGTGAAGGGAAGCAGGGATACAGGACAGTAGTTGGATGGAGCGTTGGGATCGAGGGATGGTTTCTTTAGTAAAGGGGTAACTAGCACGTGTTGAAGGCAGATGGGAAGGAGCCGCTGGAGAGAGATAGGTTGAAGATTAGGGATGGGCGTTCGGTTCGATTCGAACGTGAGTTTGAATCGAACATCGGCCGTTCGGGTGTTCGGGTTTGTTCGACCGTGGACATTCCATAATAAAAAATGCGTCCACAGGTCTCCTAAATGTACCGGCGGCTGCCGGTATATTTAGAAACATAGAAACATAGAAACATAGAAAAATGTCGGCAGATAAGAACCTTTCGGCCCATCTAGTCTGCCCAATTACATGGATACTTTACCTGGATTTATCTTTTGTTTAGGATAGCCTTATGCCTATCCCATGCTTGCTTAAATTCAATTACTGTTTTGGCCTCTACCACTTCTACTGGAAGACTGTTCCATGTATCCACCACCCGCTCAGTAAAATAATGCTTCCTGATGTTACTTTTAAACCTTTGCCCCTCTAATCTAACACTATGTCCTCTTGTTTTGCTATTTTGTTTCCTTTTAAATATACTCCCTTCCTCTACCTTGTGGATTCCCTTTACGTATTTAAATGTTTCTATCATATCTCCTCTGTCTCGTCTTTTTTCCAAGCTGTACATGTTAAGATCATTAAGCCTTTCTTGAAGACCTGTGGCTGCGGCACCCGTATCTCACCTGTCCTGCAGCTGTCCCGGCCTCCTGTTCCCTAGTCCGTCAGCTCCTCCGGTCCGTCTGGCCGTGGCTCCTCTCTGCCCCACGTCTTCATGCTGAATGATCTGATTGGGCAAAGTCCTGCGCCTGACCTGGACTTTGCCCAATCAGGACTCTAATTCAATATTGAGCCCTGATTGGGCAAAGTCCAGGTCAGGTGCAGGACTTTACCCAACCAGCGCTCAGCATGAAGATGAGGCATGGGGCAGAGCTTTAACCAAGCTCTGATTGGTTAAAGTCGGTGCAAGACTTTAACCAATCAGAGCTTGGTTAAAGCTCATCTTCATGCTGAGCTCTGATTGGGCAAAGTCCTGCACCTGACCTGGACTTTGCCCAATCAGGGCTCAATAGTGAATTAGAGCCCTGATTGGGCAAAGTCCAGGTCAGGCGCAGGAATTTGCTCAATCAGATCATTCAGCATGAAGACGTGGGGCAGAGAGGAGCAGCGGCCAGACGGACCGGGGGAGCTGACGGACCGGGGAACAGGAGGCCGGGACAGCTGCAGGACAGGTGAGTTACGGGGCTGGGGGCCGCAGTCACAGGTCTCCTAAATGTACCGGCAGCCACCGGTACATTTAGGAGAACTGTGAACACATTTTGCGTGTTCGGCCCCCATTGGTTTACATTGTGTTCGAGTTCATATTCAATAATATGAATTCGAAACATTTCGGCCGTTCGGCTGTTTGGATACGAACCGAACACAGGGGTGTTCGGCTCCTCTCTGTTGAAGATGTGTGTGAGAGCAGGGGTGATGGAGGAGGAGAGTGGAGGAATTAGATGAGAGGGAATGGGGTCGAGCAGGCACGTGGTGAGATGTGAGGAGGACAGTAAGGAATTGACTTCCTCAGTCGCTGGGAGGAAGCGGCAGAGGGTGGTGGAGGGGACTTCTGGGAGTGGAGGTGGCGGATTACTATCTTGTGTTGGGATGTTGCTTCTGATAGTTAGAGTTTTATTGAGGAAGAAATCTGCCAGGTCCTGAGCGCTGAAGGCAGCTGAGGGGGGAGGTGAAGGTGGGTAGAGGTGGGTGTTGAATGTGGACCAGAGTCGTTTAGGGTTGGAGGACAGAGTAGATATAAGAGATGAGAAGAAGGATTGTTTGGCCAAGTGAAGGGCAGAGGTGTATGACCGGAGAATAAACTTGAAGTGAACAAAATCAGCTTCAGAGCGGGATTTCCTCCAGACACGCTCTGCAGTGCGGGAGCATCCTTGCAGGTAGCATGTCTGGAGGGTGTGCCAGGGCTGAAGCTGACGGCGTGGGGCCCCTTACACTATTGACTGCATAGGGTATGTTGGGCATATCCTGGAATTCCCTCCGTGGTTGCATTAGATGTGCCCCACGCAACCTCTGCATCCCTGGCCTGGCGATCTGGTTCTTCTCCTCATGATCGAAGTCAGGCCAGGAGACCCCCTGAGGCATGTTTTGCTTTTTTTCTTTCCTATGAGCTTTACAAGATTTTATAGGTCTTAGACGTCTGCCTGCCTTTCTCTCATGTTGAATTTACTCACCTTGGTTCTCCCGAGTGTTCAAGGGTTCAGAATGAGGTAATATCTAGCTATTAGAGAGCCAGTGAAACGTTATTCTAGGGGTTATTTCTCTGCCAGTGAATTCTATAAGGGAATAGAAACATAGAAAATGTCGGCAGATAAGAACCTTTCGGCCCATCTAGTCTGCCCAATTACATGGATACTTTACCTGGATTGTTTGGGATAGCCTTATGCCTATCCCATGCCTGCTTAAATTCAATTACTGTTTTGGCCTCTACCACTTAAACTGGAAGGCTGTTCCATGTATCCACCACCCTCTCAGTAAAATAATGCTTCCTGATGTTACTTTTAAACCTTTGCCCCTCTAATCTAAGACTATGTCCTCTTGTTTTGCTACTTTGTTTCCTTTTAAATATACTCCCTTCCTCTACCTCGTGGATTCCCTTTACGTATTTAAATGTTTCTATCATATCTCCTCTGTCTCGTCTTTTTTCCAAGCCGTACATGTTAAGATCATTAAGCCTTTCCTGGTAACTTTTCTCCTTCAAGCCGTACACAATTTTAGTAGCCCTTCTCTGAACTCTAAGATGTCTATATCCTTCTGGAGATACGGTCTCCAGTACTGCACACAGTACTGCAAGTGAGGTCTCACCAGTGCTCTGTACAGTGGCATGAGCACTTCCCTTTTCCTACTACTAATACCTCTCCCTACACAACCAAGCATTCTGCCAGCATTTCCTGCTGCTCTATTACATTGACTACTTACCCATAGATCCTTTGCAATAATAACCCCTAAATCCCAACCCTCAGATGTTGAGGTTAGGACTGTATCAAATATTCTATATTCAGCCCTTGGGTTTTTACGCCCCAGGTGCATTATCTTGCACTTATCCACATTAAAACTCAATTGCCACAGCTCCGACCATTTTTTTAGTTTACCTAAATCATTTGTCATTTGGCTGATCCCTCCAGGAATATTGTCCTCCAGCCAACTTCTTTTGAAAAATAACCCTACCCTTTATAAATGAACCCTATAGGGAGAAGAACACATTTTTACATACTATCAGTTACACTTTTGAAGCATTATATAGAGCTGGGATTATTTTATACGTCTAGATAGGATTCATCAGGACTACACTTTGACTTTATTTTTATATATATATGGATGCAGACTGTGGCTTCGGGAGATAAGCTTCACTTCTGCCAAGTGGTGACTGTCCAGGTCCGATATGTCATTTCTGGTTTTGCGGTGTCGATGGATGCCAGTAAAAGCGCTTGGTATGTCATTTTGGATGCGCCTGATTGATCGCGTTAAGAGATCAGGTAAAGGTTTAATGGTGGATTACAGAGGCATGAATCCATAGCTCTGGCTGAAGTCTTATGGTTGAAACGTGTCGTGCGTTAAAGGACTTATTCCGGACTTTTATGTTTATTTAGATCTTGTTGATTTTGACCTTGGTTTTAATATTGTAATAAAATGTGTTTACACTAGCAGGGTAATTCAAAGAGATTCGAAAAGTAACTGCATGTTCGGTGACTTTTCGTTCTCTTCAATTCGGTTTGTTTTGCCGATCCCATTTCGGTGACCCTGCGGTGTATTCAGCAAGCACCACAGGGTCCCCAAATTGCAGGGAAAGGCCGCCGCAAACCCGACGAAAACTATCCGCAAAACCCAGTGAATACACGCCGAAAACCCGCAAAAACATCTGGATTAACCCGCCGAAAACCACGAAAAAACCCGAGCAGGAGCCGATCACATGCAGCGAAGCTGCCGGAAAAAGCCGACACCGCAGACGAATGGAGTGAATAAATTAGCAAAACAGTTTGCATGAATGATTGAAAAGTGAAACGCTGTTTGCAAAGAAACTACTGAGCGAAAATGTCTGAAATTTACATATGAGGTCCAGGGAATGATAATTAAAAGGGATGTTACAGAAAAAATAAGTAACCTTAAAAAAAAATCAGACTTTGTTAAAACAAAATCCAGAAAAATGCTTAAAATATCCTAAAAAATCTATAAATAAAGAGACTCTTTACTGCAGAATTTTATAATGAAGGGTTTATTAGATATTGAATTAAAACCGGAATATTTTTAACATTGACGCCTATGGGATTCGCCTGAATAAATCTGCTGCATGAAACCACCGAATGGCAAGGCATTTCGGGAACCTGTCACTGATGGTTTGTGCCCTCTGAATAGCCGTAGCAGTGCTTTTTCATGGGGATTTCACTGCCCTCGAACAGGCACCGAATGTGCAGGCAATTCGCCAGGATTTGGCGAATTGCCTGCTCTCTGGATAGCCGAATGGCCAAGAAAGGTAACCAAACGCTGATTTTCAGCGTTTGGTTACCTTTCTCAAGCAATTCGGATCTCTTTGAATTACTCTGTAAGTTTTTCTTTTTATATTACAGCAAAGAAGGTAACACTGCGGTTACCAAATGGCAAGAATCAATTATACAACATTTATTGAATTAAAATAGACAAAAATAAACCATAGACAAATGGTGGTTAGTGTTACATATATAGGTTACATATATAGGTTAGATAACTGTGGTTAGTGTTACATATATAACATAATTCCAGATTTGGGGATAGATATACAGTCACAATTATCCAGATATAATAAGCAACACCTATCCTATCAAATGTGTTCGCTATAAACATATATTGGCAAATGGCATGGTAACAGTACTACCATATACCAATACAACTACACAACCAAAGGTATAGAAAAGCCATGGGTCTAATCCTATTACCATTTATACTTTAGTTCATATCCATTAGTCACAGAGTGATATTCAGTCAAGGGATCCAATTACAGCTATCAAGCAGAATGCACCCCTAGTAAAATCATAAAGAGTAATAGGATGTGTGCTAGACCTGCTACGTCGACCGCCAGGGAAATTCAGTGGATATCTTTGTGCAAACCCGCAATTCTGCAGCCCAATCCGCTCCCAGACACTGGGAGAAGTCATGGTAGCTGCCAAGCATTAAAAAGCTGCTGAAAAGATGGACTCCTTCACCCGAAACAGGATAAGCGCAAAGACAGGTCGACCCGCCAATATGGCGGCGACTCTCCTGCTTCCCCCCCGGCCCCAAGCACAGCGGCGCCTAATGACCTTGAGGTGTACTCCTTGCATATAGAGGGGATGCTGTGCGATCTCTCGGCCACCGTGACCACCCTTTAGACTCTGTAGCTGCAGACAAGGGACAAACGGGATATTGGGGAGGGGACCTCCAGGCTGGAGGATAAGATGGTGGAGGCCCCGAACTCCATGGCGGCAAAGGTAGAGGACCTGGAGGAACAGATAGAACGCGCCTCACATAAACTATCGGATCTGGGGTCCCAGAATCAGTGCACCCCAAAGACCTCAGAGTTTATGTGACAGGTCTTTTTTCCCACCTGCTGCCAGACAACGCTGGAATCCCTCCTCTTCGACCGCATACACCGGATCCCAAAACCGCCTTCCACACGACCTCGGTACCCCACGATGTCATCCTGCGGCTACATGATTTTAAACTGAGGGAAGACATTTTACGGGCACTATGCAAACCGGAGGCCCTGAGCCAGGAATATCGCCACCTCTCAGTGTATCCTGACCTCTCCTAAGTTACGCTGCAGCAGCGCAGAAGCTACCGTCCCATCACGGAGATTCTCAGGCAGGAGCATGTTGCATATCGGTGTGGATTCCCCACCAAGCTGATTATTCACTGGGAAGGTGCCGTGTACCCACGGTGATTTCCTCATTGGAAAAAGGATGTCAAACCCTGGAAGAATGGGGCCTTTGTGTTGCCGAGGTAGGAGCTCGGAGTTCACCCCCCTTTCCTCACTTGGAGGCGGACTGGCAAGCCCGCTGAGAATTCTACCTTTTTTGTCACTGATGTGTATAGCCCTACCTGTTAGGTCACGAGTTACTGACTCCCGATACGTCTGGGATTGGACCCACCGCAGTTGTATACTTTTCTCCTGCCTTTTCTGAAAAGCAAGCTGCGGGTTGAAGTTTTTGCTGGTCTTTAGTTCACTGGCCCCGCAGAGGCCATGATACCCCAGTCTCCCTCTTTTCTTCAGCTGAAGAGATCGGGTTCTCACCCCCCCACATTCTGGACTGGGGTGAGACTCCGCTGGAGAAAGTTAATATGGTACGTACCCAGTGGTGTATTTAGGTTTTGTGCTGCCTAGGCCTGACTAAACTCATGCACCCCCTAAATTAAATCGGACACACTCCTTCCTTTCAAGGCAGCACCTCCTGTTTAAACAGCCAGACACTTTCTGGTTTTAAAGAGGACTGTTGCTATAATGCAGTGGCCATCATCCACTTAGTGCAGTACAGGCTGCATGGAGAGGCCTGCCAACAAGTTTAGGAAACTTTTGGGTCCCCTCCAAATTTACAGATGACTTCTGTATTAAATATAATAATACACAAAGAGGACACAATACAGGGAGTCTGGGATTTACCAATATGTGTGCATTACACATTAGACACACAGAGGACACAATACAAGGAGTCTGGGATTCACTTTCGTCTGCTTTACACATATTAGAGTAAAACCACAAAAAAACTGTAATAGGATACTAGGCGATAGGTTATAGTATTATTAGGTATTGAAACCAGCGGTTTTTGGATAGTGCAGGAGACACGTGTCGTATACAGCTATTTTTTGCACTCTTAAAATGGCCATACAATTTGGAAGTATTTTTAAAGAACGGGTTATGGATCCTCATATAGATTTCTCTTGTGTTATGTTACCTCATCTAGTGTGTCACCCCTCTCCTCTTAGATTGTATCTTGAGCAGGGTCCTTACTCCTCCTGTTCAGTGTGTGTAACATGTATGTATATTTGTTATTCTGTCTCTCCCATTGTACAGCGCCAAGGAATTTGTTGGCGCTTTATAAATGCTTGTAACTGTAACTGTTATAAGGTGGAGTATTAATTAAGATCTAGTTTAATAGCCCTCTCACCCTTATTTTATAACCCTTTTTTAAAGAAGTTTTTTCATTAATGGAGTTTTAAGAAAATGTTTTTAGTAAGAATGAAAAACTCTCTCCATTTAACTGAATGGGTTAATAAGCTGACCAGACCCTGCAATGAGACACCAGGAAGTGTCAGACTCATGATGGATAGCCAGACAAAAGATAACAAGGCCTCTGCTGCCTATTATCCCTTAAGGACGAAAGACGGAACTGTTCCGTCATAAATGTATTGACTTTAAAGACCCTAGGTCCTTAAAGGGTTAACAATCCACCACTGCCTGGGCTCCCCGGCCAGACTGACACACAGTAGCTGCTGTTTTTGCCACGTCACTGGAAACTGCCACCCTAGGCCTAGGCCTTGTCGGCCTAGGCCAAGATACAGCACTGATGGTACCTCTGTATGGTACTGCCACTATGTGGCAAATGTCTTTTTGTATATATGATCAAGCCAATATCTGGCTCTTGTTTTCCTGTTTATTGATCCCCTTTCTGCTCCCTTCCTCATTCCCTCAGGGTCACTGCAGCACTCCTAAGTTATTTACTGTTGATTCTGTGCCTTCAATGCTGCATGTTTTCTTACCTCCATGAAAGTACTAACTTTTAATGTCAAGGGCTTAAACTTACCGGTAAAGCACCATTCATTATGTAGGGATCTCTGAACCCACAACGCTGACATAGTGTGTCTCCAAGAGACAAATTTTCGCCACCTAGACCACCCCGCGCTTCGTGCTCCCCACTATTCGACTCAATTTCACTCTACCTTTATGACCGTAGTAGCAGCAAATGACGGCCAATGATGGGCAATAGACGAAGTACGGCCGCACAAAAGTTCAGCCGGGCAATGCAAGCGGCAAACGGACGCATTTTTTTGAGAACGTGATACCGCTAGTTCTGACGTACAGAGTGCGCTGCGTCCGCTAGCGATGTGTGTACGTGATTAGGAGACGTCAGACGCTGCTACTGTCCGGCCAACATAACGTCCAGACACAAAAAGGGTTTTATTGATGATCCGTACAAAATCACGGCCGAAAATGCGCATCGTATGACCGCTATCGCGTATTCCGTGGAAAAATACGTCCATTCGTTCGAACGCACTTTTTCACGGACGACGCAAAAAATGCGTTCGTCTGACCCTAGCCTAACCAGGCACCAGATCCCAAACGGATCTGTGAGTGTGTTAGTCTGAACCCAAGTCCCAAAAAGTTTGTTTCTTTTCATTGACCGTGCGGTCCAGTCCACAACCATGGATGCATTCACCCCTCCCCATATTCCCTCAGGGGCCATACAGGAGTCAACATTCCTGAAGCACTGCTTGGGGGCATCTCTCCAGTGCCAGGGCCAAACACATCTGCTAGAGAGTTACTCACCGAGCCATCCCCAGCAGCTCCCTTAGATTGTGCCCGCCACTCAGGAGAAATGCCAGCTGCCCCATCTCTGGGTATTGCGATCAGCTGCTGGAGAGCATGGGGGGTGGTTGATGTCTCTGAAGAAAAGGGTTGGGGGATCTGATCCGGCTGCCCAGTATCCAGGGGGCACACAAAATGAAACCACAGCCCCCTCCACCGCTCCATTGTAATTATCCAAATGCAGGCAGGGCCCAGACGCACCATGCTCTGCCGCCAGCACTTCACCTAGTCCTAGAGGAACAGTTTTTCCCTAGGGAATCACCAACTCCAGCAAGCTGTCCTCCCCGCTCACAGGTTCTGGTGACACCATAACTTGGGGGATCTAGGGAAACTGTCTCACCTCCTGACAGTGCTGTGGGAAAAGTTCCAATATCCTCGACAACTCCAGAGTCTATAGCTGACCCAGACAAAGCAAGGCATTCAACCTCCCCCAGCCCTCCTAGACTGGGAGCACACTGGGGCCCATCTGCCAAGCGTCCCAGGAAATTGCTAGTGGGGGTCTTTTGTCTCGCCCACTGTTGCAAGGCATTCCTCCCTCGACAGTGCATAAATGTCCCTCTGGGTCACATTGTTGGAGACTGCAGTCCCATCCACCGTTGTAGGGCAAAAATCCTCTGCTGCCTGAAGAGAGGAGGCATTCTGTACTATTGTCACTTCCTCTGTCTGCTTCTCTGTGCAGAGCTTCTCGTGGTGAATCTCGCTTACCAGTCTCTTGTACGATTTCTCCAGCTTCCACTCCTTGCTGGCTAACGACTCCAAGTCGTCTTGTATCCACCACACGCCAAAGAGGTTTAGCAGGTTTTCTCTGTACTCTGCGATCGCTTCCCATCTCCACTCCGTGTCATCTCTGAAATCTGGGTCTCTGAACATTCTCTCATATAACAGTCCCGGGCCGCCGTAGCCAAAGCCTTCTGTCGGGTTGTTATTGTCCATGTTCTCAGTTCCCATCTGGGCTACATACCATCGAAGGGCTTTGTAGCTCTCCTCGAGCCGTGTCTCTTCATAAACCAAACAAGCCAGATCAGTCAACCAATTCTTGTGGCGTTGCTTATTCACCAACGCCTCACGCGCTTCTATCCTCTTCAGGTACCTTTCTTGGGATGAGGGGAGGATCTTGTTCTGGTAGCGCTGCTCTTTGTCCAGCGCATTGTGCCACAGTTGCCAACGTGCTGTATCGGCCCAGTTCAGCTGAGTCTCCTCTGTTACAGGTCCACGATGGTTTGCTTATACCTCTCGCAACCTTTCCCAGTATGCTGCTCCTGTGACTGCTGCCATCTTCTGCTTCTGCTGCACCATCTGGATATCGAATCCCGGTGATGGTTTGGATGTCCTTAGACTGTAGGAAGCATCCCACCGCTGCCACCACTGTAACAGATCTCTGTGCCTGGACAGGGTCACATCTGCCAAATGCCGCTTCCTCGCTGGACACCCTGTTTCTCCTCGTGACTCTCACACCTTCCTCTTGTACCTTGGCCGCAGCTTAAAGCCCAGTGTATGTAGAGAGCCTGGCTAGCACCCCTAGAAATAAGCCAAAACTGTAGACCTGGAGCCTTTCCTTGGCACAGCGGGCAGAAGATTCCTGGTATCCCAAATCATGAGTCATGACTTCAAGCTTGGTCAGAATAGAACTGTTTATTCACAGAGAGGACAGATAGAGTCAAGGACCATCACATTTGCATACAATCAAACAGATAACACCACAGATCAGATAGCTACACAGGACCTTCAAACAATGAAGAATGGGGGAAGGAGAAAGAACGGTAAACAAAAGGAATTTCTTACTGAGAGAATTTACACAATAGCAGGTACTAATACAGAGATAACATTATACAGGGAATAACACACAGGCATCAGAAATCTTTAGTTAACTGGCAGATATATAAACCAGTGAAAACCAAATATATTTAACCCTTTCGCTGCTGAGGCTTTTCCCGCCTCTGTGCTGAGGTCATTTTTACCGGTTTTGCTCATCATGTTTAAACGTGTTTTTAAGGCTTATTTTAGTATATTACCCAGACATATTATATATCGTTCTTTCCGTCAGACTCGGTAGATTCATAATATGTCATTATTATATGGATATGTTATGTCATGTCTGTATATTATAACAAAATATGCAATAAAATATGTATTTTCAATAATTTACAATGTGTAAAGTGTTTTTTTTCACATTTTAACATGCGAGCAATTGCGGTTATATTTTGTATGGGGTGCGCTTGTTAAAAAAATTAGAGATGGGGTCTCGTTATGAAGTGGAAATAGACTGGAAAACGGCCGCCATTGTACACAGGCGGCCATCTTGTTCAGAATATTGGTTCACTTGTATATAACTAGACAGGTTTGTAGCTGAAACTAGAATGAGGTATACGTAGAAATTTAGGAATGCGTTTAGATTAGCAGAAAAGCAATTAAAGTTTTATGAAAGATCTCTGCTGTTCCTGGCACGGAGGAGAAAAGCGACTCAAGGTCGTTGGGGCCCGCAGAAAGACAAAGGAGTAGAGATCAGGCCAGGTGCCATCTGTAACAAGTGATTGTAGGCGCAAGGGAGGAGGGCGCAGCCCGGAACAGTAAGAGCAATTAATTTTGATTTACTGAAACTAACACAAAGTTTGCCAATTTACAGCCAATTAATGAAATGTCTTTGTATTAGCCAAAGGGAGGTATTAACCCACGTGGGGTGGAATAAAGTGTCATTGGGAGGTGGGCTAACTGGGATGTACCTAATTACGTATTTTTGGGTATAAGATCCCTTGCACGGGTGAAAGGGGGGCTCACTCTTTGCGATTCAATCCTGTGTGGGCACTTGTGTGACGACACAATAAAGTTTGCCTTTCCTGAAGAGACTCGTGTTCTGACAATCCTTACTTGTGCCCGGTCCGGTGCCGTCTTGAAAGTGAATCTGTTTTTGTCCGCCTACATTTTTGGGGGCATCGTGAGCCGGGATACGGGCCCTTTCCGGGCACACAGTAACGGCTGCTGAACACAGTGCAGTGCTTGACTGCAGCGGGTGCGAGAATCCCGATGGTTGGGCGTCCGTTGAAGGTGAGCTGACATCTGCAGGCGCCAAACAGGATTTCCTGTTCAGTGGACCTCGTCTCGTCCCAAACGGACCCCTGACCCGCGGGAACTCTGGGACACCACTGAGTCTGAGGAAACAGCAAGCAGCGCCGGCGATAGGTAACGTGTCTTCTATGTTTTGTATGTCTAAAGGAGATACCGGTATCTAAGGAAACGTCCGACTGAGATAGACGGATAAGAGGATGCGATGGCCACCATCCTATTGGCATATCTAGCCGCCGCTGATAGCACTGACATTGCTAAGGAGCCAGAGTGGCTAGCGGGTGTCTGGATTCGGGGGAATTGAATGCCAATCAAAGGGTAGTTCTGTAAGAGAGGGAAAAGGTAGCCACGTGGAGTTGCATAAGTCAGTAGTCAGTGTTTGTAAACAGAGCTTCGCCACGTGGGTAAAAGGGAAAGGAGGAGGGATTTTCTGTGACTGGGCTGAGAGCCTGAGTCAGTGCCTAGTGTGTACGTCGTGTAGTGAAAAGGGCTCATAATGGAGCCAGCGGTAGCTGCAGAGATAGTGGTGCCGGGTGGGTGAGATTACCCATAAGGCAAATTGGAATTGCAGACGGCAGTAGAGATATAGAACGGGGTGCACATAGTCACAAGCAGTTAAGAGTTAGAGTTCAAATTACGGGGTATAAGGAGCCACAGAGGAGGGAATGACCCCTCGGCTAGTAAAAAGAGTTGAAGTGTCTATGTTCTGTTATGTGATGAAAGCATCTGATACGGTATGTGTTGTGAATGAATTGACTCGAGTGCTGTGAGTGAACGTGCGCCTACTCGCTCCGCGAGGAAGCAAATACGAGTTTTGACCCCGAACGTACGTTTCCGGCTCAGGCGACTGCAGACGGCTACTGAAGGGGGAAGCGCCTGCAGACACGGATGAATTGTTGACTGAAGTATCAGACTGTAGATTTTAACTGTTGTTGAAATAATATATCTGTATTGCAAAGAGTACTGTTTTCAAGAGTAATAATGGGTAACGGGTCATCTAAGCCCAAGAAGGTGAAGGAGGGTGAGACGCCCCTAGAATATATGGTGCGGAATTTCGAAGCATTATATAAAACTCATGACTATGGTGTAGAATTAAAAAAAAAAAAAAAAAAGAAGTTAAAAGTAATGTGTACAGTTGTGTGGCCGTTATTAGTCCCAGGATGGCCAGAGCAGGGGTCAATGGACCCGGAGTTGGTACAGAAGGTACATTCCCAAGTCACAGAGCAGTACGGACATCCTGAACAGTACCCGTATATAGATATATGGAGATATTGTATTAAAAACAAGAGTCATTTTATAATGATAGCGGGGAGAAATAAGAAGCAGGACCCCCAAAATAATGGAGAGAGAGAGAGAGCGGTGTTAGTAGAACAACCGGAGGAGATTGATTCCCTACCCCCGTCCTATTTATTATGTTATAGGGCAGCTAGGGAAGTTTTGAGTGCCGCGGTTGCGCGGGCGGAGAGGGGGGAGCGGGCAGCTGCTGTGTCTCGGTCAGCTCCCTCTGCTCCGTCCTGTGTGACTGAGGAAGAAGAGCAGGGCGCAGCGAATGGAGGAGATAGAGAGGCTCCACCAGAAAAGATTGAGATGCCCGATGGGAGCATATATAAATTAATTAATATTTTACGGAGTGAGATGATTGCGGTGCTGTATGGCTTGTGTGTGTGATTCGGACTGATTTTGTCCGATTGTGTTTATAATTGATCTATTAAACTAAAGTAGGAATGACTGAGAGGTTGTGAGATTGGGCTTCGTACTTGTTTTTTTTTTTCTTTTCCTCTCTTCCCTGGTGTATAGGCCCCCTCCTTTCTGACAGACTGTTTGCGGAGGGGGAGGGAGTCAGTTTGGGTTTCTTTGCTCTCTGATAGCTGGAAAGAATAACCCTTTGTGTATCTGTGCAGCGAATTCAAAGTAAAAGAAAATAGAGAAAAAAAAAATTACTTGTTGTTACAATGGAATATTTGTCTGAAGTCTGTTGAGTGCAAGATATATGTTTATATTTTGTGTTGATATTATTCCAAAAGTTTTAGTTTTGTTCAGAGCTAGAATTAAATAAAAAAAAAAAGGGAGTCCTGGTTTTTATATTGTTACACACAAACAATAATAAGTACGTAATAATATACAATATTGTCTATCAAAATATAAAATTTATTAACAAATTAAATTGAAATATATGAAACGGTTAGAAAATTAATATTAAAAGAAAAAAATTCGAGAAATAATTAAAGTAGTTTTTCTTTACTGTTTCTAAAAGGTATGTTTTTGTTTAATTTTTGATGGAATGGTTATTTTATTGTTATGAGATGTTAGGAGTGGTCTTATGACAATGGAATGATTTATTTTTTTTCGGATGTGGTATTAAGAGTCTGTTTTGGGCTACGGGAAAAGATCTCTGAAAATATTGTTTATACAATGTGTATATGTATATGCCCGAATGTCCCATCCAGCTCCTGGGGCGGGATATCCTTTGCAAATTGCAAGCCCAAATTACGTTCCTTCCTGGGGGTCACGCTCAATTAGACCTGCCGGAGGGGGGCAGCTTTGCTCGGCAGCTTTGCTCGGCAGCATAACCCAGCCAGCCCGCACAACCCCCAATCTGTGAAAATCGCAGTAGTTATGCAAAGGGAGGAAGAATGGCGCACGGCACCTACTCTGTCTGCCACGCCGGATCCGCACGCACTACTCCTTCGAATTCCTGAGGTGGGGGCGGAGGAAAACCCGCCCAGATGAGTTGAATCACAGCCCGGCGCAACACCGGTGGCTCTAAGACAATATTATATCCCACAGAAAGCCAAGCAGAATATACAGATATATTTACAGAGATTTAAAGATCACGGCATATTAAAATTCTGCGTGTCACCATGGAACACACCCCTATTGCCAGTCCTGAAACAAGGGACACAAGAGTATCGCCCTGTCCAAAATTTACGAGCTGTCAACGAGGCCACAGTAACACTACACCCTGTGGTTCCTAATCCATACAATTTGCTGGCGTTAATTCCCGGAGATACACAATATTACACAGTGCTTGATTTAAAAGACGCTTTCTTTTGCATCCGTCTGGCTCCAGCAAGCCAGCCCCTTTTTGCATTTCAGTGGGAAGAGTCTACCACGGGGGCGCGCCATCAAATGACGTGGACGCGCCTCCCTCAAGGTTTCAAAAAAAAAAATTCGCCCACGATTTTCAGGTGCGCGCTTAGCCAAGATCTCCTCGCCTTCAACGCTCAGCCAGACAAAGTAGTGTTACTCCAATATGTTGATGATTTATTACTGGCTTCCCCCACATAAAAAGACTGTTTATCCGCCACAAAAGCCCTGCTACATCTGCTAAGCCAAGCAGGTTACAGAGTTTCTAACAAGAAAGCACAAATATGTAAACTCAGTGTAAAATATCTGGGCTTCCAGTTAACAGGTACCAAACGTGCACTGGGGGCAGAAAGAAAAGAAGCAGTGTGCCGCATACCCCAACCAAAGACCAGGAGGCAAGTCCGTGAGTTCCTGGGAGCTGCAGGCTTCTGCCGCCTGTGGATCCCCAACTTCGCAGATATTGCCAAGCCGCTTCATCAGGCCACGAAGGGGGGGGGGGAACAAGATCCCTTTCATTGGAAAGAAGAGCAAACAGCAGCGTTCCAGAAATTAAAGACTCTGCTGATGGAAGCTCCTGCACTGGGCCTGCCAGATCATAGCAAGCCCTTCCAGCTGTTCGTGTATGAATATAATCAAACAGCAACAGGAGTATTGGTCCAGACTTTTGGCTCATGGCTAAGGCCTGTGGCCTACCTCTCCAAGCAACTCGACCCTGTGGCCTGCGGCCTACCCCCATGCCTGAAAGCAGTGGCTGCCACCGCAATGCTGATAGCAGAAGCAGACAAGCTGACCATTGGACAGGTTCTTCATGTCAAGGTGCCCCACGCTGTCAAGCTCTGCTGGATGTGAAAGAGGTTACTGTTCAGTAGCAGGCCAGATTTGCAAGACGTACCCCTAGACAAATACGACCTACAGCTATTCACTGATGGTAGCAGCTATATGGATGATGGAAGAAAGTCTCCGGCTATGCAGTATAGTCTCAACAGAAGAAGTCAACGAAGCAAAGCCACTGCCAGGCCATACATCTGCACAATTGGCTGAAATAACAGCTTTAACCAGAGCCCTTGAAATTTCTGAAGGCAAAAGAGTAAATATCTATACAGATTCCAAGTAAGCTTTCATGACAGTCCATGCACATGGTGCACTCTATAAAGAAAGAGGCCTACTCACGTCTTCAGAACAACAAATTAAATATGCGGCTGAAATCGCGGCCCTCCTGGAAGCAGTGTGGAAACCAAGTGCTGTCAGCATCATGCACTGTCGTGGCCACCAAAAAGGCCGTGATGAAATTCCAAAAAGGTAACAGACGCGCAGACCAGGCCGCAAAAGCAGCTGCAAAACCACCACCGCCAGCAGAAGACCAAGCTAAAGTATTGATCTGCAAGCAAGAACCGCAATCCTCTATGCCAAATTACGAGTTCTACATGAATTTGAGAAAGTTTGAACCCCACGGCGAGTTCATTGAAATAATATTGCACAAATGGCAAGATGATTATGAACTATTAGAACTCAATTATGATTATATCCAATGGCTTTTCCCAACTCGGACACAAGGCCGAAATTTCTACTCTACTCCCCTAAGTCCGCAAGAGACACGCCTAATGGTTAACACCTCAGAAGTTCAGCAAAGACTGCGCAGAGCCTACAACATGATGCTGAAATTCTTCGGCGTAAAAATAGTGGGGGAGGAGGAAGACAAAGAAATAACTGAAGTTGAACGAGCAGAAAATTTCGCGTCACGTTTTGAAACTTTGACAATCTTCACAATACTCTACGAATCACACGAATACTGCACAGTCTGGGAGAATTGGGAGCAGAAGAATATCAAGTCCCACTGGTGAGGTTCTTCCTCAAGGAGATCCTTATCAAGAACAGACTGCCAAGAATGAAGAAAAGTGCAATGAACTTTTTCATACCAGCAGTAAGAGATTCACAAGACAGACAAGATTTGTTATTTTTCGCATGGCGATACTATTTCCCAAAAGTATCCAGAACTGTTTGCAACAACTTGCCCGGCTACTGGGCATCACCTGGAAGCTACATACCGCCTACAGGCCCCAAAGTTCGGGAAAAGTTGAAAGAATGAACCGTACCCTAAAGACTTTGATGTCCAAACTGTGCCAAGAGACGTTATTGAGCTGGTTGGACTTGCTGCCGATAGTCCTTTTGCACATTAGGTGCAGACCAACCCCCAATTGAAGCTAAGTCCGTACGAACTTATGTTTGGACGGCCAACCCCTCTAATTAATGGACTAAGGGGGGACCTTCGGGCATTGGGAGAAACTAAACTAAATGATCAGGTAGTAATGCTGGGTAAATCAATGCAGAAATTAAATACTTGGGTGGGGGATAATATACCGCATTTTCTGTATCCTTCACTGCATAAGTATTGTCCGGGTGACTCAGTATGGGTAAAAGAGTGGAAAAATGATCCACTAGGTCCAAAATGGAGAGGTCCTTATCTTGTCCTGTTATCAACCCCCACAGCAGTAAAGGTTGCCAAGGTGGTCCCGTGGATACATCACTCCAGAGTGAAAGCAGCTGCAGCCAGTCCTGAACCAGCATGGAAGGTTGTTACCAATGAGACCAACCCGCTGAGGCTGAAGCTGACAAAGACCACAGCTATGAGCACCTAAATGATCCTAACCCAGATAATACAGAGGATCAACAAGTGGGTGTTTTGATGGGCACAGGTCCTGACCACCCGCCAACGGGGGATACCCACAGGGTGCTTTTTAGGGGCCCGGCCCCCACCCTTGATCATCCAGAAATGTTTTTTACTTTTGAAATTCCGGTGGGGAGGGATTGGGTTTATGTGACTGTGAAAAGAATTGCCCAAGGAATTCTGACATTCGGGGCATTTGTGGTGCTGATTTTATATCTTGCTAATTTGATTTATGGACTCTCGCGTGGAGCATGCTCTAATTGTACGGGCAATGTGGGGAAAGTGAATATTTCCCATATCTGGAATGGTACGCACCCGGTGATGAAGAACCGTACCATGTGGAGACAAAAACGAGAGGCGCTATCTGGAACCAACCCAAGAGGACATTTACTTGTGCAATTCAAATATGACTATGCTAAAAAGTCTGGGCAAACCGCATGCTGGGTGTGTAGTAGACTGCACCCAGAGA
This sequence comes from Leptobrachium leishanense, assembly GCA_009667805.1. Taxonomy (NCBI): domain Eukaryota; kingdom Metazoa; phylum Chordata; class Amphibia; order Anura; family Megophryidae; genus Leptobrachium; species Leptobrachium leishanense. The sequence goes on from CM019068.1 coordinate 130,853,714, forward strand.
CAATTCATATACCATTTGCCTCTGTTCCAATGAATTTGAGTATGTTTGTATCAGGGAATGTCACAATACATGCTGTCGATGCACCAAGGGAAAAGACAGAATCAGTCAGTCCCGGGTACCCCATAATAGGACCAGTGTATCCACCAGAATGGTGTTTTCAACTAGGACCAGATAAAGAAATAAATAACGAGGGTGGGTTATGTAACTCAAGTCAGTTCAACTGGACATCATACATTTACATATTCAAAACAGGACAAAAGGCGAATTATTTATATATACGATGCAGGCAACTCACTAGAGACCAAGAGGCGGTGATTGGGAATGTGACCAATGGGAGGCAGGGTGCAGTGGATATGATGAGACGGCTGAGACACCTTGCGATAGAGATATCAAAGGGAACACTACATTCATCACCATTTATAGTGAAAGGAGGGTACCAGGTGTGCTGTGAAAAGGTGTGTTACACATGGGTACCACCAACAATAACGGGAATGTGTTATTTGGCTAAACTGGTCCCAATCCAGAGACTAAGGGGAGAAGACACAAACACAGACACAGAACTACACCCTAGGTACCCACTGGTGTTTGAAAGACCAAAGAGAGAGTTGTTCGCGAAGATGGATCGAATATGGACATGGTTGCCAGCATGGACTGGATAGGGAGGAGAGATGATGAGGAGATTGAATAGCTGTGTCAATTTGATGGATGAGATTCTGAATAGAACCAGTATGGATATCCAGCTGCTGAATCTGGAAATGCGTGAGTTACGAAAGGTGCAGATGATATATGATATGGCGCTTGAGCAGATCAGTGCGGCCTTGAATGGATTGTGTGAAATGACAATGCACTATGAATGTTGCATCTTCATCAGAAACACTACACATGAAGTCCCAGATTATTACCAGGTAATTCAAGATCACCAAGAGAAGGTAGCACAGTTGTAGGGTATAGCCAGGAGGATTGCTGCCGAAGGCTGGAATCCGCTCCGTGGGTTTGGAGCAATGGGAGAATGGTTTGGTTCCATCTTGAGATTTATCTCACGGATTGGATCCATGATACTCATGATAGTGGTGATCTTGATCATAGGGATACTGATATACCGCATAGGGCTATGTTTATGGCCACTGTGCAAAACAGCACTGACACCTACACAAACACAGAAGATACCACTGATAATTCCACAGGGTATGTTCCCAGTGAAAGAAACCCCCCCCCTTTTCAAGGAGTTTCAGAATAGTGGAGTGTAATGGCTACAAGTGCCAGGAAAAGATCCTGACACTTGAGCCAAGGGGGGAATGAAGTGGAAATAGGCTGGAAGACGGCCGCCATTGTACACAGGCGGCATATTGTTCAGAATATTGGTTCACTTGTATATAACTAGACAGGTTTGTAGCTGAAACTAGAATGAGGTATACGTAGAAATTTAGGAATGCGTTTAGATTAGCAGAAAAGCAATTAAAGTTTTATGAAAGATCTCTGCTGTTCCTGGCACGGAGGAGAAAAGCGACTCAAGGTCGTTGGGGCCCGCAGAAAGACAAAGGAGTAGAGATCAGGCCAGGTGCCATCTGTAACAAGTGATTGTAGGCGCAAGGGAGGAGGGCGCAGCCCGGAACAGTAAGAGCAATTAATTTTGATTTACTGAAACTAACACAAAGTTTGCCAATTTACAGCCAATTAATGAAATGTCTTTGTATTAGCCAAAGGGAGGTATTAACCCACGTGGGGTGGAATAAAGTGTCATTGGGAGGTGGGCTAACTGGGATGTACCTAATTACGTATTTTTGGGTATAAGATCCCTTGCACGGGTGAAAGGGGGGGCTCACTCTTTGCGATTCAATCCTGTGTGGGCACTTGTGTGACGACACAATAAAGTTTGCCTTTCCTGAAGAGACTCGTGTTCTGACAATCCTTACTTGTGCCCGGTCCGGCGCCGTCTTGAAAGTGAATCTGTTTTTGTCCGCCTACAGTTATATTTTTTTTTGGGGAAAATTACGCGATTTTTAACAAACGCACCGCATACAAAAATCGTTAGTGCAGCATCATTGTTCACATTATAAATGAAATGGGAACAATATTGCTGCATTAACAAACCAAAAAAAAGGAAAAAAAAGTGTTTATTTTTTTTTTTATAATTTTTTTAATTTTTTTTTTTATTTTTAATTTTTTTTTTTTTACAACATTTTTCACAGTAGTGATTGGTATCGTTGGAACGGCCATGCTCTGGCCGATCCAACCATACCAAACTTTAACCCCTAGCTGCCACGGATCGGGAGATAGGGAGTTAATTGGAACTCCCTATCTCCACCGTTGGTGGCAGTTAGGGGTTAAGTCCAGGACTGGCGTCATCGTGCTACGCACGATGACGCCAGTCCTCAGGGGGAGTTCCCGGAGGCTTGGCCGACATCCAAGATGTCGGCCAGCTCCGGGAAAGGTTCGCGAATCGGCGCTTTTCAGCGCCGATTTGCGATCCAGCTCCCCAGGGGTTAATGCCAGGCACCATTTGGAAGGGCAGGCTGTGCCCTTCCAAATGGTGCCTGGGTTAACCCCCGCAGAGCTGTCGATCGGGAGGGAGAGAGGTCCGAAGGACCTCCCCCCCTCCCTTTCAGGCGCCTCCTCCGCACATGCGGGGGGGCGCCTGAATTAGGTGTCATCGCGCTGCCGCGATGACACCTAATTCCGGCGGCTGCGGTTCCGGATGCCGGGCTGACATCAAGGATGTCAGCCCGCACCGGAGGGGCCAGCGATCGGCCGGAACCCGGCCGAACGCTGACCCCAATGGGAGGACGCGCTCAGCGCGTCCTCAGCACAGCAGCAGGAATGCGTCCTCCGCATTGAAGTGGTTAAAAGGTCCACCAGTTCCCCAATAGTCCTCTTTCACAGCCATAGTCTTTGGGCAGGAGGCTAGTGCACATCCCCCTCCAAGTCGCACAGTGACAGCGTGTTCTGTCACAATGATGCCTGGAGATTATTACATCCTACTGAACGGGACTACACGTTCCGGTCTAGGGTGCATAACCATTATACCAGGATAGACTACTTCTTGGTGTTTGGTGCAGCCCTCCCCGCACAGTTGATTGCTCCATTCTGCCATTAACTTGGTCAGATCACTCACCAGTGCTCCTGACACTAGGTGACGCGTATCAGTACTACACGAGACCACCATGGCGCTTTTGCGACAGATTTCTGCGGCACGAGCCGGTGAAACAGGCCATCACCTTGGCCCTTTCGAATTATTTCAGTGAGAATTTGACTCCTAACGCCAACTCTTTCACCGTATGGCAAGCCCATAAGGCTGTGGTTCGGGAAGTATGCGTACAATGGGCAGCTCAATTGAAAAAAAAACTACATATCCCACAGACTGGAGATCCTCACTGAACTGCAGGACCTGGACACACAAAATAAATTGGCCACGACTCCTGCCACGGCAGAGTCGATTGACGCAGCGCTCCGATCCCTTAGTGACTTAGAGACGGACAGCTATTTTAGGACCATGAACAGCTTGAAGGCCTCTTATTATGCTCTTAAAAACAAACCGGGTCGCCTTCTAGCCCTGAAACTTAGACCCCCTTGGGAGCTGCGTCAAATAGTGACCCTCCGCACTACTGGCGGTCTTCCTTACAACCCTAAAGACATAGCTAATGAATTTGCCACATATTATGAAAGCTTACATAACCTAGACGTGAATACCGATATTTTACACCCCACAACTGCTAGCATTGAGGCGTATCTAAATAGGATACATCTCCCATCCATATCCTCAGCACAAAAGGCCCGCTTATCCTCGCCCGTTACACCCGAGGAAGTCTCTGACGCTATTAAAAATCTGTCCAAGGTAAGGCGCCAGGCCCAGATGGATTGCCTGGTCTGTATTACTCTTCATTCTCTTCCCAACTGATCCCTCATTTACTTGCTGAATATGCAGAGGCCAGAGAAAGGGGCGCTTTCCCCGAGGACATGTTGCAGGCTCATATAGTCACGTTATCCAAACCAGAGAAGACGCCAGATCGCTGTCCCAACTTGAGACCCATTTCTCTCCTCAATGTGGACATCAAGCTATATAGTAAGATTTTGGCGCTTCAGCTGCAGAGGTTACTACCGATGCTTATTGGCCAGGATCAGGAGGGGTTTATCCAGGGCTCGAGTCGAGCGGGAACGCGCAGGAACGGCGTTCCCGCACTTCTCCCACAGCGGGAACGCTGCGGGAACGCAGCGTTCCCGCTGTGGCCCGAGCCCGAACGCCGCCGCCGCACATTGCCAGCGGCCGCGTGCTTCCTGTTACAACGGCCGGTGACAGGAGGTGGAGCCGCTCGCCTGGCTGTTTCATAGATCCCAGGCGAGCGGCTGCACTTCCTGTCAGCGGCCGCTGAAGCAGGAAGCACGCGGCCGCTGGCAATGTGCGGCAGGAGCAGGAGCAGCAAAGGTGAGCTGGGCTGGGGGCAGTATCCATGAGACCTGGGGGGGGGCATATCCATGAGACCTGGGGGGGCAATATCCATGAGACCTGGGGGGGCATATCCATGAGACCTGGGGGGCATATCCATGAGACCTGGGGCATACCCATGAGACCTGGGGGGGCATATCCATGAGACCTGGGGGGGCAATATCCATGAGACCTGGGGAGCAATATCCATGAGACCTGGGGGGGCATATCCATGAGACCTGGGGGCATATCCATGAGACCTGGGGCATATCCATGAGACCTGGGGGGGCATATCCATGAGACCTGGGGGGCAATATCCATGAGACCTGGGGGGGCAATATCCATGAGACCTGGGGCATATCATGAGACCTGGGGGGCAATATCAATGAGACCTGGGGGGGCAATATCCATGAGACCTGGGGGGGCATATCCATGAGACCTGGGGGGGCATATCCATGAGACCTGGGGGGGCAATATCCATGAGACCTGGGGCATATCCATGAGACCTGGGGGGCAATATCCATGAGACCTGGGGCATATCCATGAGACCTGGGGCATATATCCAAGAGACCTGGGGCATATATATAAGAGACCTGGGGGCAGTATCCATGAGACCTGGGGCATATCCATGAGACCTGGGGCATATCCATGAGACCTGGGGCATATCCATGAGACCGGGGGCAGTATCCATGAGACCTGGGGCAGTATCCATGAGACCTGGGGGGCATTATCCATGAGAGCTGGGGCATATCCATGAGACCAGGGGGCAATATCCATGAGACCTGGGGGCAATATCCATGAGACCTGGGGGCATTATCCATGAGACCTGGGGGCATTATCCATGAGAGCTGAGGGGGCATTATCCATGAGAGCTGGGGCAATATATACCCATATGAGCTGGGGCAATTCTATCCATGTGAACTGGGGAAAATATATCCATATAACCAGTGCTGTGTATATTATTCTTGGGGTTCAGTGCTGTGTATGTTATTCTGGGGGCTCAGTGCTGTGTATATTATTCTGGGGGTTCAGTGCTGTGTATGTTATTCTGGGGGTTCAGTGCTGTGTATGTTATTCTGGGGGCTCAGCGCTGTGTATATTATTCTGGGGGCTCAGTACTGTGTATATTATTCTGGGGGCTCAGTGCTGGGTATGTTATTCTGGGGGCTCAGCGCTGTGTATATTATTCTGGGGGCTCAGTGCTGTGTATATTATTCTGGGGGCACAGTGGTGTGTATATTATTCTGGGGGTCTGTGCCTGGATATGGATATATATATATATATATATATATATATATATATATATATTGCGTTAGTCCAGTTGCCACAATCCCGAGTATACCTGTACGTAGTGATACCTTTCACTGATCAGTATAGTTTCCAGTTTACACTCTTGAAAGCTTGTCATTTAAATGTAAAGTTAACCCAATAAAAATGGTATCACCGGCACGCACTGCTATACTCGTGATATATATATATATTTTCTTCAGGTAATGGGGGTTGTGGAATTCGTGGGTGAGTTCCCTCACTTTTTTTCCCAGGACTTGACCCCTGGGTTTATCGCTAACCGTCAAGGCCCGGACAGTGCAAAAAATTGCTTGACCTGATGGACCGCTCGGTGGCTCTTGGCTTGATCCTGTCGTTAGATGCCGAGAAGGCCTTCAACAGGGTCAGCTGGTTGTTCTTGAGACGGGTCCTTTTAAGGTTCGGGTTCCCAGCCCCGTTCCGGACAGCGATCAAGGCTCTCTATGACTCCCCCTCAGCCAAAGTGGTTAATTCTGGATTTTGGTCTGATGAATTTGTGATCTCGAACGGTACTCGACAAGGGTGCCCCCTCTCTCCACTTCTGTATGCGCTAGTCCTAGAACCCCTGGCACAGGCCATTCGCCAGAACAACTTAATTTGGGGAATATCCGTGGGCCCCACAACTTTTAAACTTAATTTATACACTGATGATATCCTTCTCATCCTGACTGACCCGGACACCTCCCTTCCCGCCTTGCAGGAGGAACTAGACTCCTATGGCCAGGTATCATATCACTTGGCCAATATTCTGAAAACGCAGGTGCTCCCGATTAACATACCCCGTAAACACCAAAAAGACTTATGTGCCTGCTATGGTTTCGACTGGCGTTCCGACTATATCGTCTACCTCGGACTCAGGGTAGCAAAGACCTCAGGGACTATCTTCAAATATAACTATGATAGGTTGGTGTCGAAAGTAAAGTCCCTATGATATCAATGGCGTTATCGTGAAGTTTCATGGCTGGTCAGGATGGCAGCGGTAAAAATGCTGGTATTGCAAAAATGTTTATGTTTTCCACGCTATGCAGCCCAAAACCTACCTAGATAACCTCCAATCCCTCCTGCTGAACTATATATGGAAGAATAAGAGACCTGGGTTCCCAGAAACTTACTGTCTCATAGACACAGAGATGGCGGTCTAAACGTGACCCATGTTCACAAATATTATTGGGCGACGAGTCTAGCGTCCCTAGCGGAAATTGTTTATACCCACCCGACACCCCAGTGGCTGGTCATAGAAACAGCCTACACGGGTGGCTGTACCTTGCAGACCTGATCTGGGTGCCTCAGAGGAAAAGGCCTCACCTTCCATATGCCTTGCCCTCCACGTCCCTCTACATGAGAACGTGGGACCAACATTCCTTTCTTTCATGCAGCACGACCCGTTATCCATGGCCACACCGCTTGTCTCCTTGACCTATATATTACCGCACTTCTAAACTCAGCCCTGGCCCTGACAGGGGGTCACTCACCTCCATCATTTGTTCACGCCCGCTGCCATCTTGCCCTTCCACACTGTACAACAGCAATACAAAGTACCATCCTCAATGTTTTTGTCGTACCTGCAATTGTCCTCCTGTTTTTTTTTTTAAATTTAAGATTTTTCTTTTAGAACAAAGGGTCACAAGTCGACCAGTAAGGTGGGCCTCGCAGGGCCAGATTTCGTAGACGTAAAGAAGGGGGAGTAGAGGGGGAGGGTCACATAAAAAAAGTGCGAAATATCAAAAAACAAAACAGGGAGGAGGGAACACAAAAGTAAAGAAAAATGAACACAAGTCCTCAAAAAGATCACAGAAACAGACAAAATAAATAAATAAATAAAAAGTGTCAAAAAGGAACAGAAAGAAAGTCCTCAGCTATAATGGAAAAATAAGAAGGCTGTAAATCCTTATAAAGGAGACTCCAAAAGAGGCGAAACGACTCCCGGGGTAAGACCTTCAGCCGGCGTCCCTGAACAGCCACCGCCACAATACAGGCAGGGCCACGCTTCGCAGGCCAGGTTGGTCAGCAACAACACACCAGGGGACGGAAAGCAAGGACCACACAACAGTCAAGTCCACATGGCGGGCACGATGGACGATTAGTCCCCATGTCATAGAAACATAGAAAATGTCAGCAGATAAGAACCTTTCGGCCCATCTAGTCTGCCCAATTACATGGATACGTTACCTGGATTTATCTTTTGTTTCAATCACTGATTTGGCCTCTACCACTTCAACTGGAAGGCTGTTCCATGTATCCACCACCCTCTCAGTAAAATAATGCTTCCTGATGTTACTTTTAAACCTTTGCCCCTCTAATCTAAGACTATGTCCTCTTGTTTTGCTACTTTGTTTCCTTTTAAATATACTCCCTTCCTCTACCTTGTGGATTCCCTTTACGTAATTAGATGTTTCTATCATATCTCCTCTGTCTCGTCTTTTTTCCAAGCTGTACATGTTAAGATCATTAAGCCTTTCTTGGTAACTTTTCTCCTTCAAGTCGTACACCATTTTAGTAGCCCTTCTCTGAACTCTCTCTAAGATGTCTATAGCCTTCTGGAGATACGGTCTCCAGTACTGCACACAGTACTCCAAGTGAGGTCTCACCAGTGCTCTGTACAGTGGCATGAGCACTTCCCTTTTCCTACTGCTAATACCTCTCCCTACACAACCAAGCATTCTGCTAGCATTTCCTGCTGCTCTATTACATTGACTACTTACCCTTAGATCCTCTGCAATAATAACCCCTAAATCCCAACCCTCAGATGTTGAGGTTAGGACTGTATCAAATATTCTATATTCAGCCCTTGGGTTTTTACGCCCCAGGTGCAGGGCCGGATTAAGATCTCTATGGGCCTGGAGCTGAAGATTTTGGTGGGCTTTTTTGGAATTCAGTGAAATTAAAACATTTTAGGTTATCGAATAGTTCAGATACAGGTATATCTAACCAGGCAGATACTGTGTGAGGAAATTTCCTTTCAGATTTCAATCATTTACAGCGTGTAAAATTATCGGTGCATCCCTAGTTTTGGAGGATGGTGTTTTATGAATAATATGACCATGTATAAAATACTGAAATTGCTCCCTCCCTGGGAAATGTGAAGGTGAGTAATAGCAGTGCTATTGCTCACTTTATATATAACAAATGGACAATACCATCGCTTTGGAAGTAAAAGTAAATATTTTTTTTTAAAATGCCTCCCCCCCCTTAGGTTTTACATGGTAATGTTTGGCATTAATGTAAAGGCCAGACTATGACCTTTACAACGACCCCTCGCTTGACCTTGTGCGATGTAAAGACTAGAGAAACGCAGGGTTCTAAAGTCCCCCCCCAGTGCTCGTCGCTGCAGTGCAGCGGTTTAGGTTTTTGATGGAACAATGCACAATAATGGATTGTGCCATCGCCTCCACACTTGTTGGTGACATGTGAAATGAGATTGAGAGTTAGTGCAGTGTCATTGTTCACTTTATAACTGTAAAGGGAATATTGCTTTTTTTAAATATATATATATATATATATATAACTTTGAAAGGAAAGTAGTGACGGCACTCCAGGACTGTTAACTTCTAATTTATTCAATCATATGAGTCAACGTTTCAGCTCCACTCCGGAGCTTTCCTCAGGACAAAGAATTATTACATTGTACAATGCATAGACACACTTTTATACACAAAAAGGTAGCATGTACTTACCCCTCCCCACACCCACGGCGTTACTGATCACCTAGTGCGCATGCGCGTACTCATCGCGGGCGCCCCGAGATGACGTATCATGTAACCATGACAACCCAGACGCGCACTTGTCTTCCCTGACACCAGATGGAAAAAAAAAATGGAAAAAAGAGGAACAGCAAACATACACAGCGCTCTACAATACACAACCACTGCAACCAGCATACCCGGCGGTTAGCCCACGGGTACCGCACGTTAGCACCTGTACATTATCAGCCTCATACACTCTAATTTCTTTCCGCAGCTCATCAATATTATATATTATATAATTCACAAAATATATATATTTTCTTACATAAATCCTGGTCATGTTTGGTATCATTGGAAAGGTCATGCTCTGGCCTTTCCAGTGATACCTCACAATACCCTATAGCTACTATGGAGTCGGAGATACAGGGGTCCAAATGTCCATCAATGCAGACATACAGGTCTATTCAAAGAAAGGTGAACCTCAGGAGAACTGGCAGGAGAAGAGAAAAATCTAGACCAAATAGCCGATTTGGAAAGTGAGATAAATGGGAGAATTTTTATGGTTTGGCTATTTTGACCTATAATTTTCACTTCAAACGGTTCTCTAGAGTTTCACCTTTCTTTGAATAGACCTGATAGTTATCCATCCTCTGGACATATTATGGGGCATGGGCCTGGAGGTGCTGCTCCATCAGCCCCTCTGTTAATCCGGCCCTGCCACTACCTGATAATATTGAACATTGTGAAGCTGACATTCATCCACATCTTCGTGGAGCTCTCTACAGTGCAAGGGTTAAATATAGCTCCTGTATGTCCCATGTAAGTGGGGTCACCTTATAAGAGCAGTCACATGGTTAGGCGGGAGAGGACCTGCTGAGATGGGATTTATTGAGGCTGTGGTAGACTCATCCAATGTAAGGTTCTTTTACCCAAATCTTCATTTTATTCCCCAGATTAATATAGAATCTAAGCAGAAGTGGGTTTCCTGAACAAAAACGATCAACGCACGGAGTGAAGCCATGTCTCTTAGGAGGCAATGTCTTTTCTCTGGCTTAATTAAACCACGGACATTATAACTCACCAGTTTCAGATCCACTGGCACCAGGGCCGCTGCACCCGACCCGGGACGCGACATTGTCCCCGAGGGGACTGGGGATTAAGGGGCAAAGCGCCGAGCGTATGTGGAAAGGGGAATGGAGATAAGGGGGGAGAGAGGGGAGAAGGGGAGAAAGAGAGGGGGGGGGAAAAGAAGAGAAAAAAAAGGAAGGATAGAAAAAGGAAAGAGAGAAGAGAGAAAACAGAGAGAGAAAAATAAAAAAAATAAAAAAAATAAAAAAAAAATGAAAGGGGGGAAAGTAGGGGGTGCAGGGCTAGAGAAAAAGATGCAGGGGAGAAGGGAGGAGAGAAAGGAGGGGAGAAGGCAGAGAGAGGAAGGGTGAAGAGATATAACCTGTCGCTAGACAGGAGAGAGGAACCACAGAAAAAATCTCTCAGGGGACGGTAGGAGAGTGACGGTATATCTGGACAGTGTTCGGTCTGTCCAGAAGGGGGGGGGGATATCGGCGCCAATCAGGGAGTGAGGGAATTCCCGACCTCAGGAAAGAGGAAGGAAACTACTGGAACCTCCCCGAGTGAAAGGTGGCGTCGACCCCGAGGGAGCGTGCGGGGAACCAACTTAGACCAGTAAGAGTCGCAAGCAGTCAGAGGAAATACAGGTCTGAGTGGAAGAAAGTTAGGACAGTAACAATAACAGCAACTCCTACAATCCATTTACCTCCGACTATATACATGGCGAAATCAGCACTACAAATAACAAAGCAACCTATTAATTTATCTAAACCCTTGGTTGCCAGACCCATACAGGAGCTTCACTGTGTAAATCGGGGCAATAGGTCCCCGTCCGTGACGTATCTCTCATTAAATCGCCTAGGGATCTGAACACCCTCCTACCCCGCGAACACGCGCGCCAACTCCTCGCAATTCCAGCCCTCCCCTTCCCCACAGGGGGCGAGCAGCTTAGGGATAATGGTCTGGGTCCCACTCCTCACATGCGGGCAGATCTCCATAGAGGTCCAGTGGTCGTTACAGTCGCGAGCATAGTTCATTAGAAGAGTAGCCGTCCCCCCACCCCCTCCCCCAGGGCCGGCGAACCCCAGTCCCCCATGGAGAAGCCCACAGGTGGCAGGGACGTGAGGCAAAACACCACGGGGAGGGAGGGGAAGAGGGGTGGAGGGAGAAAGACACAAAAAAAAAAGGGGGGGAATGCAGAATGAGAGGGGACAACCTGAGGCGGATAAAGACGGCATAGGGCGACCAACAGAGGCCCCCGTCGAACACCGGACCCCGCAATAAAGGTCAAAGTCCAGCCCATGTAAAGGGCCACGACTGCAGTTCCCCGCCATCAGTACCCCCCAGCGGAGTTCAGGGTAAGGACGGCATGGGGGGAGAGATGGGTATCCCGCAGTCGGGCCCAAATGTGCCACCTGGAGCGGGCAGAGCGAGTAAGCACGTGTTCATCGGGACCGGCACCCGCCCAGCCCGGAGGGCGGGGGCAACCGGAGGCATCTGAGCGGAGACTCCATTGTCAAAAAAAAAGAGTTTTTTTCCTTTCTTTTCTCTTCCTTACGGGACATTACAAGCAACGTTCACCGGAGTCGGGCACATCCAAAAAAGGAAGGGGGGGGCTCAGGTCACAGTGCACCACCCCCGTCGCTCCAGGCAAACGACTAGAGGGTCAGGGGGCGAGGAATATCTAGTCGCAAGCCGCCCTTCTCAACTGTCTTAGGAGGATAACTCAGGAGCCCAGCCACCCGAGTCCAGGGGCAAAAGAAGATGTGAGGGCGAATATCGTGGGTAGGGTGGGCAAACCAGCTACAAGTTCCGTCTTCGCCCGTGTAAGATCCGGGACGGGAGTGGTGTGGCGTTCGGACGGACAGGGGTCAGGTCGTAGAGGCATGTTTGTACAGTGGGCTAAAAGCATGGGTCATATCACTGAGGCTCGACAGCCGGGTGGTCGAGGCCCTCCGGATCTCGGGCCTCTCTGACCCTTTGACGTCGCGGTGGTCTGCAGGAGCGAGCCTGCCCCCCTATTGGTCTCGTGTCACCCCTTTCCCAATCCACAACCGCTAGTGGAGGCAGATCCGTAGCTTCCAAGAAGGGGGCGACGTCTCCATAACAAGTAATGGCATGTGAGACACCGTTCAGCTGTGCTATGAGGGCGAATGGGAAACCCCACCTGTAGGGGACATTCTTTTGTCTGAGAGCCTGTGTTATCGGGCGAAGGTGTCTGCGGGCCGCCAAGGTATATGGGGTCAGGTCGTGGTAGATTTCCAGGGTCTGGCCTTCGAATTCCCACGAGCGCGTCGCCCGGGCACGCTGCATGATTTTATCTTTCAGCTGATACGAGGTAAAGTAGCACACAACATCACGTGGGGGGTCGCCTTCGGGGGGCCTGGGCCTCAGTGCCCGGTGGACTCTATGAAAGTCCATCGCCATGTGTGGTCGTGGACTAGCACTTCATTAAAAAAGTGCTTGAGCACCTCTTCCAGCCGTTCCGGGGATCCAGCTCCATAAGGCCTCGGAGCCGGAGATTGCAGCGTCGACCCCTGTTATCCAGGTCATCCACTAACCTCCGTAATCCAGAGAGGGCAGGGGTCTCCACAGGATGAGGGGCGACCGGCCGGGCCGCGACCTGCTCGAGTTGGGACACGCGGTCAGTGAGCGCTACCACCTCCTCCCTCACCTCTTCCACGTCGCGCCGGACCGCGTTGTGGAGGTCCGCAAGCATGTCCGCCAGATCCGCCTTGGTCGGCATCCCCGCCAACAGGAACTCCAGCCGGAGTTCGAGTCTGGTGATTGCCGCTGTCGGGTCAGCCGCGGTCGTTGGGAGCTGAGCATCCGCCATCTTGGGATCTGCGTGGTGGGAAGATGAACTCGGCGCGGGAAGGAGGTAAGAGTCGAGCTAATGAACCACCGCCTTTTGGGGTCTGGCCGGGGTCCTGGGGTTGCTTTGGGTCCATTTGCCACGGACCATAGTAGTGCTGGCGCGGAAATATGTAGCTTAAAGTTGGAGGATGAAGAGGAGAGCTCTCAATGTGCGGCCATCTTGGTCAGTGGTCCGGACACGCCCCCCAAATTCATCCATTTCTGACTGCCAACACCACCAAGCAATTTATCCACCTGCTTGTTATCTCCCATCTGGACTACTGCAACAACCCCTCCTGACTGGCCTTTCTATCTCCCGCCTCTCCCCCCTGCAGTCCATCCTAAACACATCAGCCCAGCTTATCCATCTCACCTGTCGCTCTGTCTCTGCCACTCGTCTGTAAATCCCTACACTGGCTCTCCATAACAGCAGAATCCAATTCAAACTACTCACCCTGACCTACAAAACCCTCACTAACGCCGCCCCTCACTTCCCAGTCCTCACTAATCACCAAATTGTAAGGATATAGAGTCACCCAGCACGCAGATAAAACCCAGAAAGGCAAAAAAAAAAATAAACTGAGAAGCTGATCCTTAGAATGGCCAGGTACTAATCTAAAATACATAGAAGTACAGATCAGGGACAGGAAAGATATCGTAGTAATAACAAGCCAGAGGTTGGTACACGAGATAAACATAAGCCAAGGGATAATCACAGAAAACACAGTCAATATACAAGCCAGAAGTCAAACCAGAAAACCAATATGCAGAAGCTATACACACGCGCTGAAGGCTAGAAATAACCACGTCAGGGCCCAGAGCACAGTCAGTGACTGATATTTAAAGGCCTAGATCCCTGACAGGTGCGGCATTCAAAGTGGCCTGATTCAGAGACTGGTGCCCTCTCTGTTGGGAAGGCTGCACTGCAGCAGCACCAGCAGGCATGGCAGTACCCCCCCCCCCTCCACGAGCGACCTCCAAGATCCCGGAGCAGTGGGATGAGAACGGTGAAAGGCACGGACCAGACGGGGGGCATGGAGATCAGAAATCGGAACCCATGAGCATTCCTTCGGGCCACACCCTCTCCAGTGCACCAAATATTGAAGACCACCACGGAAATGACAGGAATCAACAATGGACTGGACCTCAAATTCTTCTTGTCCGTGGACTAGTACAGGATGAGGTTGAGGAATGACAGTGGTGAACCAATTGCACAGAAGGGGCTTCAACAAGGAGGTGTGAAAGGTATTCGGTATACGGAGGGTACGAGGTAGGTCCAGCGCATAACTGACTTCAATAAACAAAGAGAATAGTGTAGTGCTGATAAATTGATCAATATCAGGAAGATCGCTTATACACCTAATGGCCCTTGTTACTCAACCATCACAAAAATAGACAAAAAATAAAAAATGGTGTAGCGATATCAATGTCCTTCACAGAAAACAATGTCCCGTTTGTAATCTTTTTCTCCAAGTTCTTTTCTTGTGATGTTCCTCAGAGAAAACACAGAGAATAGATCATAGTGCAACCTGTATAAAATATCATATATATGAAATCAAGGTGATAGCACTCACATGAATTAGAACCCTCCTGGTTCTAGGTATGTTCACTTTAGGGATATTGTTGGCTTCCCAAAAACCTTTTCAGAGACGAATCATAGGATCCCCATCAGATTTCCAGGGATGGAAGTTGAACTCAATTCAACAATACACGATAAGGATCAAGTTCCGTGTAGATGGCTGATGACAGGTGGTTATAATCAGATAAAGCTCCGTATAGGTAGCTAAGTGTAGGAGATTCTCAAATAAGAAGAGACTCCAAAAAACGGGATAAAAAATAAAATTTAATAAAATAAATTAAAAACAAATAAGCAAATAAACCAGAACGCGTTTCACCAATACATTAAAGTATCATAAGGCTTCCTCAGCTGGCTGATTTGAAATGGCCATATTATGGCTTATATACTTATTTCCATTGACTGTTATCCAATCACAGCCATCAAATTTGGCAAGAGATTGGGACTGCCAATGGGAACTTGCTTTCAGTATACATGGCCAATCTTAGTCATAAATTTTGGCGGGAAATAAATACACCCAATTAGATTTCAACTTTCGTTTCGTATAACCAATCCGATCGATGGAAAAAAACGAAACCTCGCGCATGCGCGCCTTCGTTCGGAGGTTTTACGAAAAATAATAATAAAACCCACATATATGCGCAAAAAACAAAGATCGCGTCCAACGAAAAAACGGATTGTGTAAAAGGACGAAAACCTGCACATATGTGCTGGCATCGAGAGCTCTATAATTCAAACTGAGTTACAATCAATAAAAACGTAACTTTCAGTGTGTAGAGTTGATCATACGTTTGGTGGGAAATAGATATGTCCAATAGGATTTTTACTTTCGTTATGAATAACCAATCCGATCGATGGAAAAACGAAACCTCGTACATGCGCACCATCGCTCGAAAATTCCACCCCAAAATAATGGAATGATAAAGCCCCATACATACGTACGAATTGCGTACGAAATACAACTGAACGGATCGTATTTCGATTAAAAAAACAAAACGAAAAAAACGTGCAAATGTGCTAGTATCGGAATTGAAAAACTGAATATATGGATAGAAGGTCCCATATTGGAGACCTAAAGTATATTATAATCTGCCCGTAAAAAAACACTAATTTTTTGATGGCAATCAGAAAAGACCTACTCCTATATACATAGCTTAACAATATATTAAGGAGATATTAGGGATGGAGTAAGTTAAACTCTCAGATGATAAATGAGTATACATAGACCCTTTGATAAATGGCAAAACAGAAGTAATCACCCAAACATGTAAATAGAACCACATCGGATATAGGTATGAATCTCATGCAGAAGAAAAAGAAAACAAACTATAAAAAATGACATAACTCAAAATCTGAATTTAGTCCAGAAGGGATTAGTGTGTTAAGAGTATAGATCCATTTCATTTCTGCCTGGTGAATCTTTTTATTAAAATCACCACCTCTCCAATGACGTTCTACTTTTTGTATTGCAATGAATTCCATTCCTTCTGGAGATTGGCCGTGGGCATTCTTGAAATGTGCTGATACTGAATGGGTTTCTAAACCTTTTGATATATTGTATATATGCTCCCTAATTCTGATGGACAAAAATCTTGTAGTATGTCCTATGTAATGTAATCCACAGGGACATGTAATTCTATATATGACATTTTTGGTTTTACATGTAAGAACTCCCTTAATGTTATATTGTCGAGAGTTATTGGTGAATTGAGATACAGTTAACTTTTTTAATTTCAAATTAACACATGCCGGGCCGAGCCCACATCGATAAAAACCCTCTTTAACCCCTTCACTGCTGAGGCATTTCACCACTGTGTGCTGAGCTCATTTTTACCGCTTTCGCTCATCATGTTTAAACGCGATTTGAAGCCACATTTTAATAAATGACCCAGACATATTATATATCGTTGTTTCCGGCAGACTCCGCAGATTCATAATATATCATTTTTATATGTATACGTCATGTCCTGCCTGTATATTATAACAAAAAATACAATAAAAATTGAATTTTTAATCATCTGCAGTGTGTAAAGTGTTTTTTTTTCACATTTTATCACATGAGCGTTTGCGGTTATGTTTTCTATGGGGTGCGCTTGTACAAAAAATTTGAAATGGGGACTTGTTACTTTTTTTGGGGGGAATTACGTGATTTTTAGCAAACGCACCCCATAGAAAAAAATCATTAGTGCAGCATCATTGTTCACATTATAATTGAAATGTGAACAATATTGCTGCATTAATAAAAACAACACACAAAAAAAACATGTTTTTTTTTATTTATTTATTTTTTAAAATTTATTTATTATTTTAATTTTTTTTTTTATTATTTCTTTTTTACTTTTTACCTAGTCATGTTGGGTATCATTCGAAAGGCCATGCTCAGGCCTTTCAAATGACACCCTCCATGACCCCCTAGCTGGCACGGTTCTGGAGATATCGGGGTTCACAAGAACCCCCTATCTCCACCAGGGGATTTCCTTGGGAAATCCCCGGCAGCTAGGGGGTTCCCCGGCTATCTGACGTCATCACGCTATGCGTGATGACGTCAGACAGCAAGGGGAGTCCCGGGGGTGGAGCCGCCATCCAAGATGGCGGCCCCCACCGGAGATAGGCTGCACTTCGGCGCCGCAAGGCGCTGAAGTGCAACCCAGCACTTGAGGGGTTAAAGCCAGGCACCGCTTAAAAGGGGAGACTCTCCCCTTTTAAGCGGTGCCTGGCTTTTAGCGCTGCTCCTTCCCGATCGGGAGGGAGAGGGATCCGAACGGAACCCCCCCTCCCTTCCAGGCTATCTCCCGGCGATGACGTCATTTACGCGGGGAGGAGCTTGACTTCAGCGTCTGAGGACGCTGAAGTCAGAACGCCGTGGGACCCCGGACAGAGAGGTGAGTATCTCCGCTGGGGGTCCCGCACAGCTGATGACGTGTGGGGCACGTCCTCAGCATGCAACGTGCATCAATGAGGACGTGTCCCACACTTCTTCAGCAGTGAAAGGGTTAAGATTAAAGAAATTGTTAGTTTTAATCCCTGGATTTTTATGACTTTTAACCAGAATTTTTTTAATGTTGTTTGCTCCCCTATTGACTAGTTTGGGCTTGTCTCCAATAAGATCTTTTAGGATTGGATCTCGTTTGAGTAAATGCCAATTTTTTCTAATGATGTGATGTATGATTTTAGTGTGTATGTTGAAATCAGTAATAAACATAACATCATTATCATATAAGCTTTCATTTGATTTATATTTCAAGATATCCTTTCTATCCAGAATGCCAATTTCCTCAATAGTCGTGTCGAGGGATTCTTCCTTGTAACCCTTTTCAATAGAGTCCAATTTTAGTTTATTGGCCTGCAGGGTAAATTGATCCATTTCCGTACAATTACGTCTTAATCGTTTGAACTGTCCTTTGGGGACGCCCTTTAGCCAATGTTTGGCATGGCAGCTTGTTTGTTCAATATAACTATTAACGTCAATTTGTTTAAAATAAGTCCTAGTTTTTATGGAGTTATTTTCAATGTAGATGTTAAGATCGAGAAAATTGATAGATGTGGTACTAATATTACAATCAAGAATTATTCCCCAATCATTTTGATTGAGGTGTTGAAAGAAAAGGGTCAAAGATTCTTCATTTCCCCTCCAAATGACAAGAATGTCATCAATGTACCTTTTATAGAGGACCAGGTTCTGCGCCCAGCCACGGTCCCCACAAACAAACTGGTTTTCCCAGTCTGCCATAAAAAGGTTTGCGTAGCTGGGCGCGAACCTGGTCCCCATATTAGTACCCTTTACCTGGAGGTAATATTGATCTCCAAATCTAAAAAAATTGCGATTGAGAATAAGTTCAATACCTTTTAAGACAAAATCTGCATGTTCCCTTGTCACAGTAGGGTCATTGTCCAAAAATTTCCGAACTGCTCCACACCTTTAATATGAGGTATCACACTATACAGAGATTGTACATCACATGTAGCCATAATAAAGCCTTCCTCCCATGTGATCTCCTGTAATACCTGAAGGACGTTGATGCTGTCCTTAAGGTATGATGGTAAGACCTTTACCATGGGTTGTAGAATAGTATCTATATACCTAGACAAATGACTAGTGACTGACTCAATGCCTGCTATAATAGGACGACCAGGAGGGTTATCTGGGTTTTTATGTAGTTTGGGTAACCAGTAAAATACAGGGGTCATAGGAAAATTGACATAAATATACTGATTTTCTTTTTCATTGATAACTTCAGATGTTAATCCATTTTCCAATAAAGATTTAATCTCATCTTGTACTTTCTGAGTGGGATCATGATTGATAAATTTATATGTACCTGTGTCTGATAGAATTCTCATAGCTTCTTGATGATAGTTGGCTGCCGATAGAATAACTACCCCCCCCCTTGTCGGCCGGCTTAATCACAATTTTGTCATTTTCGCTTAATGTGGTAAGTGCATCTCTTTCTTTTTTAGTAAGATTTTGCCTTCCATGTTCTACTGATATTTGATCAATCTCTGATAGGACCACACTTTCAAAGGCTTTAATTGGGTCCGATAACATATGTTTGGGATAAAAAGTTGATGTATTTTTTAATAAAGTATATCTCCCCATATCTGTTGTTCTCTCTAAAGGGGTCTTACTAAAGAATTTTTTCAGGCATAATTTTCGTTTGAATTTTTGCAAATCCACATAGGTGTTGAACTTATTAAGATTCTGACTCGGAGCAAATTTTAAACCTTTTTCTAGGACTTTAATTTCGCTATCTTGCAGGATGATACCACTTAAATTAAAGATGCCCACAGATTTTAACGTCGTCCCCTTTTTTCTTCTTTGAAATATCCTCCTGCCTCCTCGTCTCCTCCTTCTAGGTCTTCCATCTGACCCATACAGATAATAGTTCTGCACCAACAAATTTTCCTGGTAGAGAGGATCGGTTACAAGATTCTACACCTTACAATCAAAGATTACGATGGCAACAGAATAAGAAACCTAGACGACAATCTTGGAGAAATTACACATCGAGACGTCTATCATGGAGACAAGATCCCCGAGAGTCTTCTAGGTCTAATGTTCCGACTTATGAAAGATCTATGTTAAGACCATCATATATATATAACAATCCTAATAATAGAGGTGGTTACCACACCCAAGGTAGGAGAGGCCGTACCACTTGGGTTTCTGGTGGAAGAGATAATCCGGCCCCTATTCCTCTATCAAATAGATATAATGCCCTACATGAGGAGGAGGTTTTTCGGCTACCGTCGACAAATCCATCGTCGAATTTGGACGAAAGAAATGTTCCTTTAGAACCAGATTTTCAAACAAACCGCCGATCCATAAAAAGAAGAGCCCAAGAAGACCTAGAAGGAGCAGACGAGGAGGCAGGAGGATATTTCAAAGAAGAAAAAAGGGGACGGCGTTAAAATCTGTGGGCATCTTTAATTTAAGTGGTGTCACCCTGCAAGATAGCGAAATTAAAGTCCTAGAAAAAGGTTTAAAATTTGCTCCGAGTCAGAATCTTAATAAGTTCAACACCTATGTGGATTTGCAAAAATTCAAACGAAAATTATGCCTGAAAAAATTCTTTAGTAAGACCCCTTTAGAGAGAACAACAGATATGGGGAGATATACTTCATTAAAAAATACATCAACATTTTATCCCAAACATATGTTATCGGACCCAATTAAAGCCTTTGAAAGTGTGGTCCTATCAGAGATTGATCAAATATCAGTAGAACATGGAAGGCAAAATCTTACTAAAAAAGAAAGAGATGCACTTACCACATTAAGCGAAAATGACAAAATTGTGATTAAGCCGGCCGACAACGGGGGGTAGTTATTCTATCGGCAGCCAACTATCATCAAGAAGCTATGAGAATTCTATCAGACACAGATACATATAAATTTATCAATCATGATCCCACTCAGAAAGTACAAGATGAGATTAAATCTTTATTGGAAAATGGATTAACATCTGAAGTTATCAATGAAAAAGAAAATCAGTATATTTATGTCAATTTTCCTATGACCCCTGTATTTTACTGGTTACCCAAACTACATAAAAACCCAGATAACCCTCCTGGTCGTCCTATTATAGCAGGCATTGAGTCAGTCACTAGTCATTTGTCTAGGTATATAGATACTATTCTACATCCCATGGTAAAGGTCTTACCATCATACCTTAAGGACAGCATCAACGTCCTTCAGGTATTACAGGAGATCACATGGGAGGAAGGCTTTATTATGGCTACATGTGATGTACAATCTCTGTATAGTGTGATACCTCATATTAAAGGGTGTGGAGCAGTTCGGAAATTTTTGGACAATGACCCTACTGTGACAAGGGAACATGCAGATTTTGTCTTAAAAGGTATTGAACTTATTCTCAATCGCAATTTTTTTAGATTTGGAGATCAATATTACCTCCAGGTAAAGGGTACTAATATGGGGACCAGGTTCGCGCCCAGCTACGCGAACCTTTTTATGGCAGACTGGGAAAACCAGTTTGTTTGTGGGGACCGTGGCTGGGCGCAGAACTTGGTCCTCTATAAAAGGTACATTGATGACATTATTGTCATTTGGAGGGGAAATGAAGAATCTTTGACCCTTTTCTTTCAACACCTCAATCAAAATGATTGGGGAATAATTCTTGATTGTAATATTAGTACCACATCTATCAATTTTCTCGATCTTAACATCTACATTGAAAAATCCAATAAAAACTAGGACTTATTTTAAACAAATTGACGTTAATAGTTATATTGAACAAACAAGCTGCCATACCAAACATTGGCTAAAGGGCGTCCCCAAAGGACAGTTCAAACGATTAAGACGTAATTGTACGGAAATGGATCAATTTACCCTGCAGGCCAATAAACTAAAATTGGACTCTATTGAAAAGGGTTACAAGGAAGAATCCCTCGACACGACTATTGAGGAAATTGGCATTCTGGATAGAAAGGATATCTTGAAATATAAATCAAATGAAAGCTTATATGATAATGATGTTATGTTTATTACTGATTTCAACATACACACTAAAATCATACATCACATCATTAGAAAAAATTGGCATTTACTCAAACGAGATCCAATCCTAAAAGATCTTATTGGAGACAAGCCCAAACTAGTCAATAGGGGAGCAAACAACATTAAAAAAATTCTGGTTAAAAGTCATAAAAATCCAGGGATTAAAACTAACAATTTCTTTAATCTTAAAGAGGGTTTTTATCGATGTGGGCTCTGCCCGGCATGTGTTAATTTGAAATTAAAAAAGTTAACTGTATCTCAATTCACCAATAACTCTCGACAATATAACATTAAGGGAGTTCTTACATGTAAAACCAAAAATGTCATATATAGAATTACATGTCCCTGTGGATTACATTACATAGGACATACTACAAGATTTTTGTCCATCAGAATTAGGGAGCATATATACAATATATCAAAAGGTTTAGAAACCCATTCAGTATCAGCACATTTCAAGAATGCCCACGGCCAATCTCCAGAAGGAATGGAATTCATTGCAATACAAAAAGTAGAACGTCATTGGAGAGGTGGTGATTTTAATAAAAAGATTCACCAGGCAGAAATGAAATGGATCTATACTCTTAACACACTAATCCCTTCTGGACTAAATTCAGATTTTGAGTTATGTCATTTTTTATAGTTTGTTCCCCTATTTCTTCTGCATGAGATTCATACCTATATCCGATGTGGTTCTATTTACATGTTTGGGTGATTACTTCTGTTTTGCCATTTATCAAAGGGTCTATGTATACTCATTTATCATCTGAGAGTTTAACTTACTCCATCCCTAATATCTCCTTAATATATTGTTAAGCTATGTATATAGGAGTAGGTCTTTTCTGATTGCCATCAAAAAATTAGTGTTTTTTTACGGGCAGATTATAAATCTCCAATATGGGACCTTCTATCCATATATTCGGTTTTTCAATTCCGATACTAGCACATTTGCACGGTTTTTTCGTTTTGTTTTTTTAATCGAAATACGATCCGTTCAGTTGTATTTCGTACGCAATTCGTACGTATGTATGGGGCTTTATCATTCCATTATTTTGGTGTGGAATTTTCGAGCGATGGTGCGCATGTACGAGGTTTCGTTTTTCCATCGATCGGATTGGTTATTCATAACGAAAGTAAAAATCCTATTGGACATATCTATTTCCCGCCAAACGTATGATCAACTCTACACACTGAAAGTTACATTTTTATTGATTGTAACTCAGTTTGAATTATAGAGCTCTCGATGCCAGCACATATGTGCAGGTTTTCCTCCTTTTACACGATCCGTTTTTTCGTTGGACGCGATCTTCGTTTTTTGCGCATATATGTGCGTTTTATTATTATTTTTCGTAAAACCTCCGAACGACGGCGTGCATGCGCGAGGTTTCGTTTATTTCCATCGATCGGATTGGTTATACGAAACAAAAGTTGAAATCTAATTGGGTGTATTTATTTCCCGCCAAAATTTATGACTAAGATTGGCCATGTATACTGAAAGCAAGTTCCCATTGGCAGTCCCAATCTCTTGCCAAATTTGATGGCTGTGATTGGATAACAGTCAATGGAAATAAGTATATAAGCCATAATATGGCCATTTCAAATCAGCCAGCTGAGGAAGCCTTATGATACTTTAATGTATTGGTGAAACGCGTTCTGGTTTATTTGCTTATTTGTTTTTAATTTATTTTATTAAATTTTATTTTTTATCCGTTTTTTGGAGTCTCTTCTTATTTGAGAATCTCCTACACTTAGCTACCTATACGGAGCTTTATCTGATTATAACCACCTGTCATCAGCCATCTACACGGAACTTGATCCTTATCGTGTATTGTTGAATTGAGTTCAACTTCCATCCCTGGAAATCTGATGGGGATCCTATGATTCGTCTCTGAAAAGGTTTTTGGGAAGCCAACAATATCCCTAAAGTGAACATACCTAGAACCAGGAGGGTTCTAATTCATGTGAGTGCTATCACCTTGATTTCATATATATGATATTTTATACAGGTTGCACTATGATCTATTCTCTGTGTTTTCTCTGAGGAACATCACAAGAAAAGAACTTGGAGAAAAAGATTACAAACGGGACATTGTTTTCTGTGAAGGACATTGATATCACTACACCATTTTTTATTTTTTGCATAACTGACTTCGTTGATACGTCTTAGGACTTTGAATGGACCAATGACCCGTGGAGCAAATTTCATCGATGGCACACGTAACCTAATGTTACGGGTAGACAACCAGACTCTCTGGCCTGTGCCTATCTGCATAGGTCTTCTGTTGGACTGCAGCGTGACAGAGGTTGGAATGTACCAAAGTCCACACCTTATGAAGAGACTGAACATAGGAGTCCAAGTCAGGAAGACCAGTGTCAGCACTAGGGGATGGCAAAAAGGTAGGCTGGAAACCATGGGCACCAAAACGGGGAGTGACCAGACGAGGCATTCACATTACTGTTCAGAGCAAATTCAGCCCAAGGAAGTAAAGAAACCCAATCATCCTGCCCTTGAGAAGAGAAGCTACAAATGTAGTTCTCACTAGACTGATTAGCACGTTCGGCAGCTCCATTGGACTGTGGGTGATAAGCAGAAGAAAATGATACTTTAATGCCCAACTGTGAATAGAAATTTCGCCAAAATCTAGAAATGAACTGGGGACCTCGATCAGAGACAATTTCATTAGGCAAACCGTGCAATCTGAATACCTCTTTGGCAAATATGTTGGCTAGACCTTTAGATGTTGGCAATTTCTTTAGAGGAACCAGGTGAACCATTTTAGTAAAGTGATCAACAATGGTTAAAATCACTGTATGCCCTTCAGAAGGTGGCAAATGTACTATGAAATCCATAGAAATATGTGATCACGGTTTGTCAGGGATGGCTAGTGGTTGCAATAGCCCTGCAGGACATTGAGTAGAGGCTTTGGATTGTGCACATACCACACATGCCTGTACATATTCCCTCACATCCTTGGCAATGTCTGGCCACCAGTACATCGGTGTAAGGGCTGACAATGTCCTTTTTATACCAGGATGCCGGCTGGCCTGGAGGCATGATAACATGAGAGTAGTTCCTTTCTTTCTGCGTCAGGAACAAACAACTTGTCAGAAGGAGTCTCAGGGGGTGCTGTACTTTGCATAGCTTGGATACGAGTAAGGAGTGTAGAAGTAAGGGTGAGATGAGTAGCTGCCACTATTCTCTCCAGAGGAACAATCGACTCAACTGGTCTATCTTGCTGTTCTGTGACCTCAAATTGCCTGGAAAGCACGTCTGCCTTAGCATTTCTGTTACCGGACCTATAGGTGATTATGTAATTGAAGTGACCCAAAAACATAGACCACCGGGCTTGACGGGATGACAGTCTTTTGGCATCGGCAATAAAGGTCAGGTTTTTATGGTCAGTCAGAATCATACTGGGAGTAGGAGCTCCTTCAAGTAGGTGTCTCCACTCCTTCAAAGCAGAAATGATAGCCAGGAGTTCTCGGTTACCGATATCATAGTTCCTTTCAGCACTAGATAATTTCTTGGAAAAGAAGCCACAAGGCTTGAGTGGTTGGTCAGGGGATTCTCTTTGGGAGAAAACAGCTCCTACTCCTGTCTCTGAGGCATCAACCTCTAGGATGAAAGGCTTCCTTGGATCAGGGTGGACAAGTATAGGGGCCATAGAAAAAGCCTCTTTAAGAGTCTCAAAGGCTTTAATGGCTTCAGGGGACCAAATACGGGTATTAGCTCCCTTCTTGGTCATATTGGTAATGGGTGCCAGTATTGTGGAGAAATTGAGTATGAATCTGCGGTAATAGTTGGCGAACCCTATGAATCTCTGAATAGCTTTTAGCCCTATAGGACATTGCCAGTCAGTAACAGCAGTAAGTTTAGCCGGGTCCATGGAAAATCCTTCCTCGGAAATGACATAACCTAGAAATGCTAACTTAGGTTGGTCAAAGAGACACTTCTCCAATTTACAGTAAAGGCCATTGTTCAACAACGTCTGAAGAACCTTTTTAACCTGCAAGTGGTGAGTAGCGAGATCAGGTGAGTAAATAAGTATATCATCCAAATACACTATGACACAGTCGTGTATGAAATCACGCAAAACATCATTTATAAAATCCTGGAACACAGCTGGAGCGTTACATAGCCCAAAGGGCATTACAAGGTACTCGTAGTGACCAGATCTGGTATTGAAAGCGGTGTTCCATTCATCACCACCTTTAATGCGCACTAAGTTATACGCGCTTCTTAAGTCAAGCTTAGAAAAGATCTGGGAACCTTTTAACCCGTCAAAGAATTCCGCAATCAATGGAATGGGATAGGCATTTTTCACAGTTATTTTATTTAATCCCCTATAGTCTATGCAAGGTCTTAAGTCACCTTCTTTCTTAGAGACAAAAAAGAACCCAGCACCAGCAGGAGATGTGGATTTCCGTATGAAGCCCTTAGCAAGGGAATCCTTTATGTACTCCTCCAATATGAGGTTCTCATGTTGAGACAGAGGATACACTCGTCCCTTGGGAGGAAAAGTGCCAGGAAGAAGATTAATAGCACAATCATAGGGTCTGTGCTCAGGTAAAGTCTCAGCCCCTCCTTTGTTGAAAACTTCCCTGACCTCCTCATACTGTATAGGAACCAATACAGATAAAGGAGCAGCAGTGGGTACATTTATGGTGTGCACAGACTTGACAGGAATCATGCATGAATCAAAACAAGACTTGCTCCATGACAGAACAGTGTTTCTTCTCCAGTCTGTGACTGGATTGTGTTTTTGTAACCAAGGATACCCCAAAACAACAGGACATGAAGATGATGATAGGAGTTAGCATACCACAGTCTCTTTATGGAGAACTCCTACAGACATGGAAATAGGACTGGTCTCCTTAGAAATATATGGGTTGGAAAGGGGTCTGCCATCTATAGCACGAATAGCTATAGGTGGGGTTTTTTCCACACAGGGAATCCCTTTCTCCAATGCAAAAGTGGTGTCCATAAAATTGTCCTCTGCCCCTGAATCAAGAAGTGCATCTACCTGAATAATGGAGGAACTCACCTCAATCATAATAGTAAAGTAACATCTCTTTTTATAGACAGAAGTAGACAATGTCATAACCTCTGATACCAGTCCCCTCTCTGAGGGTTTAATCTCTCCAGACTGCATTGGTTGAGGTACAGGGTTGTCAGATGCAGCAGGGTTAAACTCTGGAGACACACAGGGTATTAACCTATTAGGTTGCGCTTTTGTTTTACTCATGTCCCTGATTTGGTCTTCTATCTCCATACAGAAAGGAATTACATCATTCAGATTCCCAGGAAGATCTCTTGCTGTAATAGCAAGGGTTAACAAGTCAGACAAACCCTCCAGAAAACAGGACACCAGAGTTTCATTATCCCAATTAACCTCGGCAGCAAGCGTCTGAAAATCAACAGCATATTTCAACACAGTTCTGTCTCCCTGACTTAAAGGAACACTCTACTCAAAAATCACCCCCCCCCCGTTTTTTTATCCTAACCTATCCCTATTCCCTTAATAAATCTTTATTTTTTATTTTTTTACTTGTAACTGTAATACTTACCCTAAAATCCTCTTGCTTCCAGCGCTGTTTTTTTTTTTTTATACTCACCTCCCTCCTCTTCCGCTCCCGTCCTTCTTGCTGCGTCTTGGCTTCTGGTTTACGTGAGAAGCGCGCATGCGCGCCTCTCACATAAGCCAGCCAATCGGCAGGCTTCCTCCCGGCTCCCTCTGAGGATTAGTGTTGCACGCAACAGGATGCGTGCAACACTAACCCTCAGAGGGAGCCGCCAGCTTCTGCGGTGAGTTAGAGACGTCATCGCGCTGAAAGCGCGATGACGTCTCCTACTCGGCAAAAGTCGGCAGAAGCGGGAAATATGATTCCCGCTCTGCTGACTGACAGCTGGGAGGGCGGAGTAAAGTTCTCCCCCTCTCTCAGCTGTTTTCAGCTTTTTCAGCTGAACCGCTGTGCGGAGGGAGGGGGGACAGAGGGCAGGATACTCCGGGCATCATGACCACCTAAAATAGCTTAGGTGGTCATGTTGCCTAGAGTGTCCCTTTAACCTCATTAACTGTTTAATAGCAGAATTTGTTTTTCTGGAAGGGTTAAACATACTTTTTAAGGTGGTAACAAATTCCTCGTAGTTCTTTATTATGGGATTTTTAGACTCCCATAATGCAGTAGCCCAGTCTAAGGCCTTGTCTCTGAGATGGTTAAAAAGAAAACACACTTTAGCTCTGTCAGTTATACACATATGAGGATTTAATTCAAAACATACATCAATTTGATTCAGAAATCTTCTGCATGCAGCAGCCTCACCACTGAAAGTAACAGAGGGCAACATTTGCACTGGAACAGTGGATTTAACCATAGAAGTGTCAGAATGGGTTATAGGAGCAGGTGAGGGAGACTGCATGCAATCTGTATTCTCCAAGAACGTTTCCAGCAACATAGCAAAATGATATATCTTGTCATCAGCCTCCCTTATATGGTAACAGCAAGCAGCAAACTGCTGGGCAATGTCTGCAGGGTCCATGGCCCTGACGTAATGTAAGGATATAGAGTCACCCAGCACGCAGACAAAACCCAGAAAGGCAAGAAAAAACCCTAAACTGAGAAGCTGGTCCTTAGAATGGCCAGGTACTAATCTAAAATACATAGAAGTACAGATCAGGGACAGGAGAGATATCGTAGTAATAACAAGCCAGAGGTCGGTACACGAGATAAACCTAAGCCAAGGGATAATCACAGAAAACACAGTCAATATACAAGCCAGAAGTCAAACCAGAAAACCAATATGCAGAAGCTATACACACGCGCTGAGGGCTAGAAATAACCACGTCAGGGCCCAGAGCACAGTCAGTGACTGATATTTAAAGGCCTAGATCCCTGACCAGGTGCGGCATTCAAAGTGGCCTGATTCAGAGACTGGCGCCCTCTCTGTTGGGAAGGCCGCACTGCAGGAGCACAAGCAGGCATGACACAAATACACCCAAGCCTGTCCCCATAAGATCCAACAATGACCTGCGCCTGGCATCCTCCATCATTACCTCTTCACATGCCAGACTGCAGGACTTTTCTCGTGTGGTGCCGACCCTATGGAACGCGCTTCCTTGCAATATCAGACTATCCCCAAATCTGGCTTCATTTAAATGATCCCTAAAGACCCTTCTGTTTAGGAAAGCCTACCACCTGTCTCTTTAACAAGACATCTGGCTGACCTGAAAATGGTACTCGCCTCTCCCTGCATTAACAACTCATCACTGCAGTCCCCCCTCCTGTTTCTCTCCCCCTCACCCATCTAGATTGTAAATTCCCACGGGAATAGGGCCCTCACGTCCTCCTGTATCTGCAGGCAGGAATACTCACCTGTCTCCTGTATGTATTGTAAAATTGTGTTGGTGCTTTATTAATAATAATAATTTTAGCTGAGAAAGTTGACAGAGTTTATCTGTCTTTAGCCAAACTCGTAGTCCATAAATCATTGATTATGATAATTATAGATTGACACAAGTAAATAAATAGTCAATGAACGTGAAATTTTTTCAATGTTCTGGCCCGGCTGCGCCCTAGGTGAGCACTGCGCTCTAGGCGGCCGCCTAGCTCGCCTAGCGGCAGCGCCGGCCCTGGCTGTAAAACACCCAGGTGTGAACGGGCCCCATAGGAAATCATGGGATTTCCGTGTTTAGGCGTTTTACAGTGCACAGGAAAGCCCTGTAAAACGCCCAGGTGTGAACGGAACTAAGGAAGAGGCTACATTAATTCATGGCAATTACTAATTGCTGTTCTCCATAGTGAAAACTCCATTTAAAGCTAAAGGCTGGCTCGTAAATAGTGATAAGCATCGCTTATTGTTAACAGTATTCTGTCAATATACATTGCATTGTTACACCAATGAGGCTATTATTAAGGATAAAGGACCCTGTAATTAGGCACTATAAAGACAACACTGAAGCAATTGTAAAGGCTAGGGATTACTCCCAAAGCCCCAATGAAATAAAGACAACCAATTTAACCCTTTATTCTCAATTGATTGCACAGGTTCCCTGTATATCTCCTTACTGTGGTTATTATTGGATTAGCTACAATGTAGATATGAAATATTATAGCCGTATTTTACTTCTTAAGGCTTGCAAAGTCATATCCTAAAGGCAAGTTAGCTACTTCAATAGTATGCACCTTAACACTGATTTTACCAAATTATCACCACAACCATAACTAGAAAATTAACCACTCATCGCTCCTTAGTGTGGGCAATCAAATACAGGAGAGAAGGGGAGAAAGCAAGATAGAGTATAACAGGGTAATCCAAAGAGATCCGAATTGCTTGAGAAAGGTAACCGAACGCTGAAAATCAGCATTCGGTTACCTTTCCTGGCCATTCGGCTATCCAGAGAGCAGGCAATTCGCCAAATCCTGGTGAATTGCCTGCACATACGGTGCCTGTTCGGTGCGTGTTCGAGGGAAGTGAAATCCCCATTAAAAAGCACTGCTTCGGCTATTCAGAGAACACAAACCAGCAGTGAAAGGTTCCCCTAATGCCCTGCCATTCGGTGGTTTAATTCGGCAAGTTTATTCAGGAGAATCCCATAGGCTTCAATGTTAAAAATATTCCGGTTTTAATTCAATATCTAATAAACCGTTCATTATAAAATTCTGCAGTAAAGAGTCTCTTTATTTATAGATTTTTTAGGATATTTTAAGCATTTTACAGTTTTTTTTTTAAGTTTACTTATTTTTTCTGTAACAGCCCTTTTTATTATCATTCCCTGGACCTCCTGTGTAAATTTCAGACATTTTCGCTCAGTAGTTTCTTTGCAAACAGCGTTTCATTTTCACACATTCATACAAACAATTTTGCTAATTTATTCACTGCCTTGTCTGCGGTCTCGGCTGCTTCGGCTGTGTGTGATCGGCTCCTGCTCGGGCTTTTTCCGTGGTTTTCAGCAGGTTAATCCACATGTTTTTGTGGCTTTTCAGCGTGCATTCGTTGGGTTTTGCGGTTCGTTTTCGTCGGGTTTGCGGCAGCTTTTCCCTGCAATTCGGGGACCCTGTGGTGCTTGTTGAATACACCGCAGGGTCACCGAAATGGGATCGGCAAAAGGAACCGAATTGAAGAGAACGAAAAGTCACGTAACGTGCGGTGACTTTTCGAATCTCTTTGAATAACCCTGTAAATTTTAGAAGCCTTCCATTGCAGTCACATGCTCCATCAGACTACAGCAGAGATGCACAGAATGCCAGCTTAAAATTGCATCCAAATAAATGCAGTGTGAATTTGTATAATACAAATATTAGGCTCCAGAAGGTTACTGGGTGAGTGGAGGCTCACTGCTACACAGCAATAGCATTCCCTTTTACCACACATAACACGGAGACCAATTCAGTGGTGACCATGCAAACCCTGATTGTAACATGGGACCTGGCCTGATATGGTGCAGAAAGGGTGTGAGCTACTTGAGCAATGAACAGACATGAAACCGTGATATGTATAAACAGAAAAACAAGGAGTTTATTTACAACAGCAAAGTATATACACAGCAAGAATCCAGAACAACACACATGATGAAGTGGAAATAGGCTGGAAGACGGCCGCCATTGTACACAGGCGGCCATCTTGTTCAGAATATTGGTTCACTTGTATATAACTAGACAGGTTTGTAACTGAAACTAGAATGAGGTATACGTAGAAATTTAGGAATGCGTTTAGATTAGCAGAAAAGCAATTAAAGTTTTATGAGAGATCTCTGCTGTTTCTAGCACGGAGGAGAAAAGCGACTCAAGGCCGTTGGGGCCCGCAGAAAATAGAAGGAGTATACAGACCAGGCCCCAGGCCACCTGAATAAACATAGCCGATAGGGAGGGAGGCACTGCCCGGAGAAAGACAGCACAAACAAATCACAGACTGTCAAACTAACGAGAAGTGTATCAATTTATAGTTATATGTGGAATGTTCTTTGTGTTCGAATTAATGATGGGAGGTATTAACCCACGTGGGGTGGAATAGAGTGTCATAAGGAGGTGGGCTAATGGGGATGTACCTAATTATGTATTTGGGGCATAAAACCTCATGTCTCTGTGTAATCGGGGCTCACTCTAAGCGATTCAATCCTGTGTGAGCACTTGTGTGACGACACAATAAACTCTTGCCTTTCCTGAAGAGACTCGTGTTTGGACAATCCTTGCTTGTGTCTGGTCCGGCGCCGTTCTGAAAGTGAACCTGTTTTTGCCCTCCTACATTTCTGGGGGACTCGATAGCCGGGATAACGGGCCTTTTGCCAAGACACAGGCAACGGCTGCTGAACACAGTGCGGCGCTTGACTGCAGCAGTGCCAGAATCCCGATGGTTGGGCGTCCGTTGAAGGTGAGCTGACATCTGCAGGCGCCAAGCAGGATTTCCTGTACAGTGGACCTCATCTCGTCCCAAACGGACCCCCCGACCGGGAAGCTGGGACAGACACCCGAGTCCGAGGAAACAGCGAGCAGCGCCGGCGATAGGTAACGTGTCTTCTATGTTTTGTATGTCTAAAGGAAATACCGGTATCTAAGGGAAACGTCCGACTGAGATAGACGGATAAGAGGATGCGATGGCCACCATCCTATTGGCATATCTAGCCCGCCGCTGATAGCGCTGACATTGAAGGAGCCAGAGTGGCTAGCGGGTGTCTGGATTCGGGGGAATTGAATGCCAATCAAAGGGTAGTTCTGTAAGAGAGGGAGAAGGTAGCTACGTGGAGTTGCATGAGTCATTTAGGCAGTGTTTGTAAATAGAGCTTCGCCACGTGGGTAAAAGGGAAAGGAGGAGGGATTTTCTGTGACTGGGCTGAGAGCCTGAGTCAGTGCCTAGTGTGTACGCCGTGTAGTGAGAAGGGCTCATAGTGGAGCCAGCGGTAGCTGCAGAGATAGTGCTGCTGAGTGGGTAGATTATCCATAAGGCAGATTGGAATTGCAGATGGAAGTATAGACAAGGAACGGGGTGCACATAGCCACACGCAGTCAAGAGTTAGAGTTCAAATTACGGGGTATAAGGAGCCACAGAGGTAGTACCCTTGGCTAGTAGAAAGAGTAGAAGTGCCTATGTTTTGTTCTGTGATGAAAGAATCTGATATGGTATGTGTTGCGGAGGAATTGTTGACTGAAGTATCAGACTGTAGATTTTAAATGTTGTTGAAATAATATATCTGTATTGCAAAGAGTACTGTTTTCAAGAGTAATAATGGGTAACGGGTCATCTAAGCCCAAGAAGGTGAAGGAGGGTGAGACGCCCCTAGAATATATGGTGCGGAATTTTGAAGCATTATATAAAACGCATGATTATGGTGTAGAATTGACAAAAGAGAAATTAAATGTAATGTGTACAGTTGTGTGGCCGTTATTAGTCCCAGGATGGCCAGAGCAGGGGTCAATGGACCCGGAGTTAGTACAGAAGGTACATTCCCAAGTTACAGAGCAGTATGGACATCCTGAACAATACCCATATATAGATGTATGGAGATATTGTATTAAAAATAAGAGTCATTTTATAATGATAGCGGGGAGAAATAAGAAGCAGGACCCCCAAAATAATAGAGAGAGAGAGGTGTTGGTAGAACAACCGGAAGAGAGTGACGGTCTGCCCCCGTCCTATCCATTATGTTATGGGGCAGCTAGGGAAGCTCTGAATGCCGCGATTGCGCGGGCTGAGAGGGGGGAGCAGGCAGCGGCTGGGTCTCGGTCAGCTCCCTCTGCTCCGTCCCTTGCGGCTGCGGAGGAAGGGCAGGGCGCAGCGGGTGGAGGGGACATAGAGGCTCCACCAGAGAAGATTGAGATGCCCGATGGGAGCGTATATAAATTAGTGCCCCACGGGAATGGTGATGATAAAGAGGAGGATGAGAACCAGGGAGTTACCACACGCGCAGCGAATAGTATACATAAACCCCGGGATCCGTACCAGCACAATCCCTACAAGAATGCTATGCAGTTGCCTTTGCGGGAGGTGCCAGGCCCCCCCTTGGCGGATGGGAATCCAGGGCCAATGCAATACACATATGTCCCGTTCACGACAACGGATCTTTTTAATTGGAAAACACACACACCACTGTATTCCACAAATCCCGCAGCAGTGGCCAGTATGATAGAGTCAGTTATGCTCACACATAACCCCACATGGGCAGATTGTCAGCAATTAATGTTGACAATGTTCACCACAGAGGAAAGAGCCCGAATAAATAGTAGCGCGCGAAAGATTTTACTCGCCCAAGCTGTAGCAGATGCTAAGCCTCATCCAGAAGCATGGGCAGAGGAGCATTACCCCAAAACGGATCCTAAATGGCCGTACAATACAGTTGAAGGAGTTGCCCATCTGCAGACATACAGAACAGCAGTAATAATGGGTGTTAAAGCGGGAGGGAAGAAGCCCACAAATATGGGAAAAATAGCAGATGTGGTGCAAGAGGTTAAGGAATCCCCAAGTGCGTTTTTAGAAAGATTGCTGGATGCGTACAGGATGTATAGTCCTATTGATCCTGAAACAACGGAGAATCAGAGGTTAATTAACTCTTCGTTTGTGGGTCAGTCACAGAGGGATATACGGAACAAAATACAGAGAATAGATGGGTTTTTGGGGAAAGGTATTAGCGAGTTAGTTGAGATCGCTAATAAGGTGTATCATAACCGGGATCTAGAGGAGATAAAGAAACAGAAGGGACACACCGGGGTGGTTGGATACATGGGGAATGGCGGAGGACGAGGTGGCCCAGACAGAGGGAGGGCAAGGGGTAGGGGGCTAGAGGAAGAGGAAGGGGAGCCCCTAGGGAACCCCTAGGACCCAATCAGTGCGCGTGGTGCCGGGGTGAAGGTCACTGGAAAAACGACTGTTCTGCATTTTTGGCTAAATTTGGGGGACAGGGTGAAGTTGGGGGGACGGGAGGTCAAGCCCCTAATGGCCAGGTAACAGGCGGAAGGTATGAAAGAAGTGAAGGGAATGGAGCGGGGTTTGTGGGACTGGCGGGGACGTCATTTGAAGGGCAGGATGTATATTGACGGGGACCTGGGCCCATCCCGCTCGGTAGCCACGAGCCCACGGTCACGATGAGAGTGGGAAATAAAGATGAAGTTTTTATGGTAGATACAGGTGCCGAATATTCTGTTGTAACAAAGTAAATTGCACCTCCAATGGGAAATGAGGTTGATATTATGGGAGCATAAAATAAATTAATATTTTACGGAGTGAGATGGTTGCGGTGCTGTATGGTTTGTGTGTGTGTGATTCGGACTGATTTTGTCCGATTGTGTTTTTTAATTGATCATTAAACTGTTCAATTAAAAGTTGAGATTGAGCGTCGTCCCTGGTGTATAGGCCCCCTCCTTTCTGACAGACTGTTTGAGAGGGGAGGAGGAGGGAGCAGTTTGTTTTTCTTTGCTCTCTGATAGCTGGAAAGAATAACTCTTTGTGTATCTGTGCAGCGTACTATTTTAGCTAATTTTAACGTGTGTTACAATAGAATATTTGTCTGAAGTCTGTTGAGTGCAAGATATATGTTTATATTTTGTGTTGATATTATTCCGAAAGTTTTAGTTTTGTTCAGAGCTAGAATTAAATAGAAAAGAAAAGAAAAGGGACTTCTGGTTTTTATATTATTGCATATAAACAATAATAAGTATGTAATAGTATACAATATTGTCTACCAAAATATGAAATTTATTAACAAATTGAAATATGGTTACTGTTTTTAAAAGGTATGTTTTTGTTTGATTTTTGATGGAATGGTTATTTTATTGTTATGAGATGTTTGGAGTGGTCTTATGACAATGGAATGATTTATTGTTTTTTTTTTTTTTTTTTTCTCGATGTGGTATTAAGAGTCTGTTTTGGGCTACGGGAAAATATCTCTGAGAATATTATTTACACAATGTGTATATGTATATGCCCGAATGTCCCATCCAGCTCCTGGGGCGGGATATTTTTTGCAAATTGCAAGCCCAAATTATGTTTTTTCCCGGGGGTCACGCTCAATTAGACCTGCCGGAGGATAGCAGCTTTGCTCGGTAGCATAATCCAGCCAGCCCGCACAACCCCCAATCTGTGAAAATCGCAGTAGTTATGCCGAGGGAAGAAGAATGGCGCACTGCATCTACTCTGCCTGCTGTCCCCGCACGCACTACTCCTTGGAATTCCTGAGGTGGGGGCGGAGGACAACCCGCCCAGATTAGTTGAATTAAAGCCCGGCGCAACACCGGTGGCTCTAAGACAATATTATATCCCACAGAAAGCCAAGCAGGTTACAGAGTGTCTAAAAAGAAAGCACAAATATGTAAACAGAGTGTAAAATACCTGGGATTCCAGTTAACAGGTACCAAACGTGCACTAGGGGCAGAAAGGAAAGAAGCAATGTGCCGCATACCCCAACCAAAGACCAGGAGACAAGTCCGTGAGTTCCTGGGAGCTGCAGGCTTCTGCCGCCTGTGGATCCCCAACTTCGCAGAAATTGCCAAGCCGCTTCATCAAGCAACCAAGGGGGAGAATTAGACCCCTTTCATTGGGAAGAAGAGCAAACCGCAGCGTTTCTGAAATTAAAGACTCTGCTAATGGAAGCTCCTGCACTGGGCCTGCCAGATCATAGCAAGCCTTTCCAGCTGTTCGTACATGAACATAATCAAACAGCAACAGGAGTATTGGTCCAGACCTTTGGCTCATGGCTGAGGCCTGTGGCCTACCTCTCCAAGCAACTCGACCCTGTGGCCTGCGGTCTACCCCCATGCCTGAAAGCAGTGGCTGCCACCGCAATGCTGATAGCAGAAGCAGACAAACTGACCCTTGGACAAGTTCTTCACGCTGTCAAGGCTCTGCTGGATGTGCAAGGAGGTTACTGGTTCAGCAACAGCCGGATGACGAAGTACCAAGCCATGATGTGTGAAAATCCACGGGTTCATTTGGACCTCATCGCTACCTTAAACCCTGCTACTCTACTGCCTGACTGTGAAGAGGACCCAGATCATGAATGCCTCCAAGTTATGGAAGAAGTGTTCAGTAGCAGGCCGGATTTGAAAGACGTACCCCTAGACAAATACGATCTACAGCTATTCACTGATGGTAGCAGCTACATGGATGATGGGAAGAAAGTCTCCGGCTATGCCATAGTCTCAACAGAAGAAGTCATCGAAGCAAAGCCACTGCCAGGCCATACATCTGCACAATTGGCCGAAATAACAGCTTTAACCAGAGCCCTGGAAATCTCTGAAGGCAAAAGAGTAAATATCTACACAGATTCCAAATACGCCTTCATGACAGTTCATGCACATGGTGCACTCTACAAAGAGAGAGGCCTACTTACGTCTTCAGGACAACAAATCAAATATGCAGCTGAAATCGCGGCCCTCCTGGAAGCAGTATGGAAACCAAGTGCTGTCAGCATCATGCACTGCCGTGGCCACCAAAAAGGCCATGATGAAATTCCAAAAGGTAACAGACGCGCGGACCAGGCCGCAAAAGCAGCTGCTACACCGCCACCGCCAACAGAAGATCAAGCTAAAGTACTGATCTGCAAGCAAGAACCTCAACCTTCTATGCCAAATTACGAGTTCTATATGAATTTGAAAAAGTTTGAACCCCACGGCGAGTTCATTGAAATAATACTGCACAAGTGGCAAGATGATTATGAACTGTTAGAACTCAATCATGAT
Source organism: Leptobrachium leishanense (assembly GCA_009667805.1). Classification (NCBI taxonomy): domain Eukaryota; kingdom Metazoa; phylum Chordata; class Amphibia; order Anura; family Megophryidae; genus Leptobrachium; species Leptobrachium leishanense. The sequence continues at coordinate 130,891,303 of CM019068.1, forward strand.
TATATCCAATGGCTTTTCCCAACTCGAACACAAGGCCGAAATTTTTACTCTATTCCCCTTAATCCGCAAGAGACACGCCTAATGGTTAACACCTCAGAAGTTCAGCAAAGACTGCGCAGAGCTTGCAAGATGATGCTGAAATTCTTCGGCGTAAAAATAGTGGGGGAGGAGGAAGACAAAGAAACAATTGAAGTTGAACGAGCAGAAAATTTCGCGTCACGTTTTGAAAATTTGACAATCAATTCTCACAATAATCTACGAATCACACGAATACTGCACAGTCTGGGAGAATTGGGAGCAGAAGAATATCAAGTCCCACTGGTGAGGTTCTTCCTCAAGGAGATCCTTATCAAGAACAGACTGCCAAGAATGAAGAAAAGTGTAATGAACTTTTTCATACCAGCAGTAAGAGATCCACAAGACAGACAAGATTTGTTATTTTTTGCATGGCGATACTATTTCCCAAAAGGAGAATTTATCTGGGGAAATCATGGAGAATTGGCACGATACAAACCAAAACCAGTGGTGGCTGCACTTCTACCGGTGCCACTGAGCGAATGGACACCTGTGTACTCAGAGAAAGAAAAGAAGTGGCTGACAGAAGAACCCGGAGGGTATGGAGAAGATGGATGGTTCCAGATGGAAAATGGACGAGTGGTCCTACCAGCAACACTGGCTCCTGAAATCATAAGAGCACTTCACGCAAGTACCCATGGAGGGAGAGAAATGATGGAGCAACAGTTGGAGCCACATTTCTACGTACCAGGATTGTCAGCAATCTGCAAGGCCACAGCTCAGCAGTGTGTAACATGTGCCAGAAACAACCGAGAACAGGCCCATCTCAACCCCCAGGGAAACAGCCAATCGGGCTATCTCCAATGGCATCATTACAAATAGACTTTACAGTGCTGCCACCCTGCAAAGGATACAAATATTTACTAGTGATGGTGTGCACTTTGACAGGATGGTAGAAGCCTTCCCAACGAGAACTGAAAAGACGACAGAAGTGGTAAAGAGTCTAATGAAAGAAATAATACCACGTTACGGACTTCCACTCGAGATAGGGTCGGACAATGGCCCTGCATTTATCCAGAACTGTTTGCAACAACTTGCCCGGCTAATGGGCATCACCTGGAAGCTACATACTGCCTACAGGCCCCAAAGTTCAGGAAAAGTTGAAAGAATGAACCGTACCCTAAAGACTTTGATGTCCAAACTGTGCCAAGAGATGTCAATAGGCTGGTTGGACTTGCTGCCGATAGTCCTTTTGCACATTAGGTGCAGACCAACCCCCCAATTGAAGCTAAGTCCGTACGAACTTATGTTTGGACGGCCAACCCCTCTGATTAATGGACTAAGGGGGGACCTTCGGGCATTGGGAGAAACTAAACTAAATGATCAGGTAGTAATGCTGGGTAAATCAATGCAGAAATTAAATACTTGGGTGGGGGGATAATATACCGCATTTTCTGTATCCTTCACTGTATAAGTATTGTCCGGGTGACTCAGTATGGGTAAAAGAGTGGAAAAATGATCCACTGGGTCCAAAATGGAGAGGTCCTTATCTTGTCCTGTTATCAACCCCTACAGCAGTAAAGGTTGCCGAGGTGGTCCCGTGGATACATCACTCCAGGGTAAAAGCAGCCGCAGCCAGTCCTGAACCAACATGGAAGGTCGTTACCAACGAGACCAACCCACTGAGGCTGAAGCTGACAAAGACCACAGCCATGAGCACCTAAATGATCCTAACCCAGATGTGTGTTTTCAACTAGGACCAGATAAAGAAACAAATAACGAGGGTGGGTTATGTAACTCAAGTCAGTTCAACTGGACATCATATATTTACATATTCAAAACAGGACAAAAGGCGACTTATTTATACATACGATGCAGGCAACTCACTAGAGACCAAGAGGCGGTGATTGGGAATGTGACCAATGGGAGGCAGGGTGCAGTGGATATGATGAGACGGCTGAGACACCTTGCGATAGAGATATCAAAGGGAACACTACATTCATCACCATTTATAGTGACAGGAGGGTACCAGGTGTGCTGTGAAAGGGTGTGTTACACATGGGTACCACCAACAATAACGGGAATGTGTTATTTGGCTAAGCTGGTCCCAATCCAGAAACTAAGGGAGAAGACACAAACACAGACACAGAACTACACCCTAGGTACCCACTGGTGTTTGAAAGACCGAAGAGAGAATTGTTTGCGAAGATGGATCGAATATGGACATGGTTGCCAGCATGGACTGGATGGGGAGGAGAGATGATGAGGAGATTGAATAGCTATGTCAATCTGATGGATGAGATTCTGAATAGAACCAGTATGGATATCCAGCTGCTGAATCTGGAAATGCGTGAGTTACGAAAGGTGCAAATGATACATGAAATGGCGCTTGAGCAGATCAGTGCGGCCTTGAATGGATTGTGTGAAATGACAATGCACTATGAATGTTGCACCTTCATCAGAAACACTACACACGAAGTCCCAGACTATTACCAGGTAATTCAAGATCACCAAGAGAAGGTAGCACAGTTGCAGGGCACAGCCAGAAGGATTGCTGCCGAAGGCTGGAATCCGCTCCGTGGGTTTGGATCAATGGGAGAATGGTTTGGTTCTATCTTACGATTTATCTCAAGGATTGGATCCATGATACTCATGATAGTGGTGATTTTGATCATAGGGATACTGATATACCGCATAGGGCTATGTTTATGGCCACTGTGCAAAACAGCACTGATATCTACACAAACACAGAAGATACCACTGATAATTCCACAGGGTATGTTCCCAGTGAAAGAAACCCCCCCTTTTCAAGGAGTTTCAGAATAGTGGAGTGTAATGGCTACAAGTGCCAGGAAAAGAACCTGACACTTGAGCCAAGGGGGGAATGAAGTGGAAATAGGCTGGAAGACGGCCGCCATTGTACACAGGCGGCCATCTTGTTCAGAATATTGGTTCACTTGTATATAACTAGACAGGTTTGTAACTGAAACTAGAATGAGGTATACGTAGAAATTTAGGAATGCGTTTAGATTAGCAGAAAAGCAATTAAAGTTTTATGAGAGATCTCTGCTGTTTCTAGCACGGAGGAGAAAAGCGACTCAAGGCCGTTGGGGCCCGCAGAAAATAGAAGGAGTATACAGACCAGGCCCCAGGCCACCTGAATAAACATAGCCGATAGGGAGGGAGGCACTGCCCGGAGAAAGACAGCACAAACAAATCACAGACTGTCAAACTAACGAGAAGTGTATCAATTTATAGTTATATGTGGAATGTTCTTTGTGTTCGAATTAATGATGGGAGGTATTAACCCACGTGGGGTGGAATAGAGTGTCATAAGGAGGTGGGCTAATGGGGATGTACCTAATTATGTATTTGGGGCATAAAACCTCATGTCTCTGTGTAATCGGGGCTCACTCTAAGCGATTCAATCCTGTGTGAGCACTTGTGTGACGACACAATAAACTCTTGCCTTTCCTGAAGAGACTCGTGTTTGGACAATCCTTGCTTGTGTCTGGTCCGGCGCCGTTCTGAAAGTGAACCTGTTTTTGCCCTCCTACAATGAGACTAAAGACCTGAGTGCTAGAACTAAACCAAAATACTGAGATACAAATACCAAAACATAGAACCAGATCAGAACAAAATGCATGAAACAGATAGCTCATCAAAAACAACATGAGAGGGCTAAACACTAGAGCAACATAAGCAAGAACATACACCTGATTAAAACTAGAGAAAACATGAATATCAGACATGAGCATGAACCAAGAGCATAGTTCTGAATACAGACAGAAGAACTTGAAGCTGAACTACTCCTAACCAGGACTGCAAGGCAATAAAAAAGACTAGGCAAGAATCAGAGTGAATACCAAAATGAGGCAGCACCCTTCTTTGGGCGATGCCTCCTATTAAACAGAGTCCAATTAAATAACTGAGTCCAGATGATGCTCCAGGGCTGAACGTGAACCAAATGAGTCCAGGTGAGTTCCAAGCTTGAACGTGAACAAAATGTACAGAACTTGGATGCAATATCCATAGAAGCCAGAGGGGGCGCCAGATGTGCCAAATGTCCAGAACAGCACTGGCAATGTCCACCTCTGCCAGAGGGTCGCCAGGGGCCCAGGACGTAACACTGATCATACAGAATAACCATCAATAAAAGCCAAATTATCCAAATTAGCTAGTACGTGATGCTGAATAGAGAACACATTTCGCTGAGAATAAAACTCATCTTCCTCAGTTCATCGGTGTGACGGGACGGCCGCCACTACGCTGTAGCGCAGTACAACAGTTCAAGTGTTTATTTATTTGTGTGTTATTAAAAGTTCGTTAGCCCTTATTTTTATAAGTACCCAATGTGATTTTCCCCGTTTTATATATATGCCAGTTAACTAAAGATTTCTGATGTCTGTGTGTTATTCCCTGTATAGTGTAGATCTCTGTATTAGTACCTGCTATTGTGTAAATTCTCTCAGTAAGAGATTCCTTTTGTTTACGTGCTTTCTCTTCCCCCATTCTCCATTGTTTGAAGGTCCTGGGTAGTTAATCTGATTTGTGCAGTTATCTGCTTGATTGTATGTAAATGAGGTTGGTGGTTGAGTGTATCTCTGTGTTGTGTAATAAACAGTCAGTTCTATTCTGACCAAGCTTGATGTCACGACTCATGTTTTGGAGTACCAGGAATCTTCTGCCCGCTGTGCCAAGGAAAGGCTCCAGGTCTACAGCTTCGGCTTATTTCTGGGGGTGCTAGTCAGGCTCTCTATAGGCACCGGGCCTTGAGCTGCGGCTAAGGTACAAGACAAAGGTGTGAGAGTCACGAGGAGAAACTGGGTGTCCAGCGAGGAAGCAGCATTTGGCAGATGTGACCCTGTCCGGGTACAGAGATCTGTTACAATCGGCAATAAGATAGCTAACTTGCCTTTAGAAACCGTAACTTTGCAAGCCTTAATAAGAAGTAACATACGGCTATAATATTTTATATCTATATAGTATATACGGAAGATATAAATCCTATACACAATGTAACAGTGGTAAAGTAGGGCTTCAATCATATAAAACTCACAAGGTCCTTAGGGAAGCTGGTATCTTCCTGGTACTCCTTAAAGCTCAGCAGTGCTTACTGGGTGTGATCCTGGAGATATGGATCATCCGCCTTCTGTAGCCAGCAGTGGTGGATTTTTTTGGTTACCCAAAGCACAAGGAGGCGTCACAGGGTACCAGAAAATGAATATTTATTCAAACAAATAAAATGTATAAATCCAAAATCAGCTGTAAAGATAAAATGCCCAACGCGTTTCGTCTGCAAGAACCAAGATTTTCTCAAGGACGATATATTACTAGGGATGCACTGAAATTTCAGCCACCGAAAATTATCGGTCGAAAATGGTGTTTTCGGTTTCGACCGAAATGGAAATTTCAGCCAAAAAGTTCCGTCGAAAATTTCCCTTTCAAAATAGGGCCTGGAGGCCTAGCCGAGCCTGGGACTCGCCTGAGCTTGGAGGCCGGCCGAGTTGCCTGCTCGGCCATCCTCCAGGCTCAGGAGAGTCCCCGGCTCGGCTGGAGGGCCAACCGAGCAGGGGGCTTGCCTGAGTCTGAAGGCCAGCCAAGCAGGGGGCTCGGGTGGGCCTCCAGGCCCAGGTGATGGATTTTGTTGGGGGGTGGAGAGCGTTGCACATACCCACCTACATCAGCCTCGAGTACTCCACCAGTTGCACATACTCACCTAAATCGGCCTCCACCGGTGGCAGTCATCTTGCATCCAGTGTCCTCTCTCCGTTGGCCACCAGTATGACATCACAGAAGCCTTTGACCCTGGGTCAAAGGCTTTTGTGACGTCATCCAGGCAACCGACACAGAGAGCGGGCACTGGATGCAGGAGGACTGCCAACAGTGGATGCCGATGTAGGTGAGTGTGCAACCGGTGGAGGACTCGAGGCTGATGTAGGTGAGTATGTGTAAACAACATATTCACCTACATCCTCCTACTTTGGCCCTGAGCTCCAGCGGTGACAGTCCTCTGCCTGTCGCAGGCTGCTCGGCCAGCCTCCAGGCTCAGGCGAGCCCCCTGTATGTAAGGTGCAACCAATCAGCCAATGCGAACCTGGGCCTGGAGGCCTGGCCGAGCAAACTGCTCGGCCGGCCTCCAGGCTCAAGCGAGTCCCCGGCTCAGCACGGCCTCCAGGCCCAGGTTCTCAGGCCCAGGTTCTCATGTCTGATTTTCGGTATCGGTTTTCGGCCGAACTGATCCCGAATCTTCGGTTTCGGTATCGGCTGGAAATTTCCATTTCGGTGCATCCCTAGTTAGTACCAAACAATTAAGGCCAGCAACATTAAACAAAATATTCACACACTTGTGGATGATTCAAGATAAAAAACACACATATCCTATCTTCCTAGAGACTTGCTAATGAATATTTATTAAACACATTAAAAACGTTAAAATAATAGATCAGGGATCGACATATATTGGGGATAGGGCGGAAACAACTAATCGACACCTAATCGATGATTAAATTGGTTATCAACTATTTCCATTATCGCTTAATTGGTGTTGATTAATCGTCCTGTGTACAGCACACACTGTTTAGAGTCAGACTGAGTTCAACGTAAATAACCTCAGATTCGGAGCTGATTGGAGAAGACGCGCCGCTGCTTTACTAGGTATGATTTAGTTCTAGGGTTATGTCAGACACAACCAGTTTGTTTTTATTCCGTTTACATCAGTGGCAGAACTATAACACTATAGAGGATACTGCCACTGGGTGAAGGAGCTGTATGCCTGTGTTTTATCCTTACTTGAAGCTGGAGTCCTGTGCCACTGCCCCCCCTCCCTGCCACACCCTCTTTGGTCGGGAACTGCCATTCCCTCTCTTTGGTCTGGTCCCTTTCCCCAAATTCACTCCCACACTCAGGTCCGGTCTTTTTCCCCAACCCACTCCCTCTCACACTCAGGTCAAGTCACATGAGCAAAGTCACTCCCTTCCACCTCCAGTCCCGCCTCGCATTCAGTTTGTTCACGAAATTATTGAAAAGGGACACTCGACGCACCCTGACCACTTTAGCTTTTTAACCTCGATTTCATGCTGACATCATCATCTATGACCAAGTGCTTGTAGCCACGTTCATTTGAGAAAGCAAACATGGGCTTAAGCTGCGCATCAACCCATCCTCTGACAAAGCACTCGCATACCTTGTGTGAAAAGAGCGCAAGATACACAAATTGCTTATGAAAAAAGGGGGTGGGGTTGTGGTTATTTATTTTTTTACATAAAATTCCTTTTAAGTAAACAATTTATTTTATCCGATGTAATAATCGGCCAACTAATCGATTATGAGAATAATCGTTAGTTGCAGCCCTAATTGGGTATATAATTAATTTCCTAGTCTCCGCATTAAACCAAACTGATAGCGTTAAGGGTAACTCCTCTTTCAAATATCACCCAAATTAATTCTTAGGTGCCTAAAGCCTATTATACAAACAATAGGGAAACAATAAGGAAGAGGCTACATTAATTTGTGGCAATTACTAATTGCTGTTCTCCTTAATGAAAGCTCCATTTAAAGCCGCCGGCTGGCTCATAAGTAACAATAAGCGATGCTAACCACTAATAGGCAGATGTAAGACCTTTAAAGATCCCCTTCCTCATAAAACAGTCTCCGTCAATATACATTGCATTGTTATACCAATGAGGCTATTATCAGGGATAAAGGATTCCCCCCTCCCCCGACACCCACTGTCATTTGGTTCTCTGCAGTAATAAAACAATTAGGAGCTATAGGCTGGGCTCATAGCCTTTGTAAACTTTGTTGCTGCACACTTGGTGCTTAAATACAACCATAAATGAGATCTCCTTTTAGCCTCTGAAAAAGACCCCGTAACTAGGCACTATAAAGCCAACACTGAAGCAATCATAAAGTCTAGGGATTACTCCCAAAGCCCCAATGAAATAAGGGCAACCAATTTAACTCCTTATGGTAAGTCAATTGATTTGCTTTCATTGCCAAGCAGCGACAAACGCTTCCCCCGATCATAGGCGTCGCTACGGGGGGCAACAGAGGCACAGGCACAAAACAGCCCCGTCCCCTCCAGGAATCGGCAAGGGCTGCATCTGGCTTAAACCCAGCCCCAGACGGCCGATGTGCTTGCAGTGCGATGCGGCGGCTGCCACCGTACGATTAAAGATCCGGCCCCCTCACATGGCTTGCGTCACAGTAGCTGCGCCTCGTTTCTTCCTCCTCAAAGCTGCATGCCCTGTCCCGGCCGCACCCACAAAAGGCTTCCTGACACAGAGAAGAGGAGCGCCGAGCGGATCAGGGAAGACAGCCAGCAGCACCACCAGACAGTTAAAATTGGTGAGCGAGATCACCCCATGTCATGGCCTGTTTAATAATTTAAAAAAAAATCAACCCTAACGAAAATTGTATTATTATTACCCAGCAGACAGGAGGTGAGAGCTGGGGGGCAAATCTACCCATATGAGCTGGGGGGCAAATATAACCATGTGTGAGCTGGGGCAAATATACCAATTGTGTGAGCTGTGGGGCAAATATACCCATATGAGCTGAGGGGCAAATATAACCATGTGTGATCTGGGGCAAATATACCCATATGAGCTGGGGGGGCAAATATACATGTGTGAGCTGGGGCAAATATACCCATATGTGAGCTGGGCGCAAATATACCCATATGAGCTGGGGGGCAAATATAACCATGTGTGATCTGGGGGCAAATATATAATGTACCGGCTGGGTGGAGTAGAGGTAATGTCACTGCTCTGCATGGAGAGAGCCTGTGGAGTCATGGGTTCGATCCCAGCGAGCAACCTCTCCAGTAAGTGTCCTTGGCAAGACACCCAACAGTACATACTCGCCACCCAGGACATACTTGAAAACGAGAGAAATCTCAATGTATCCTTCCTGGTAAAATCCTTTCACAAAAAATAAAAAATATATACCCATATGAGCTGGGGGGCAAATATAACCATGTGTGAGCTGGTCTGTGGGCATATATCCATGTGTGAGCTGGTCTGGGGGCATATAACCATATGTGAGCTGGTCTGGGGGCATATATCCATGTGTGAGCTGGTCTGTGGGCATATATCCATGTGTGAGCTGGTCTGGGGGCATATATCCATGTGTTAGCTGGTCTGGGGGCATATAACCATGTGTGAGCTGGTCTGGGGGCATATATCCATGTGTGAGCTGGTCTGGGGGCATATAACCATGTGTGAGCTGGTCTGGGGCAATATATCCAAGTGTGAGCTGGGGCACTATATATCCATATGTGAGCTGGGGCAATATATCCATATGTGAGCTGGGGGCAATATACAGTTGTGTTCAAAATTATTCAACCCCCACTGAAATTGAGTGTTTGGCCAGTTTGACATTGATTTTGATCATTCAGTCATCTTGCTTACAATTAAATCAAAGAGGCACGTGTAGGTCAGACAAATATAACATAACATTTATAATGAAATAACCACAAATGTCTTTTCTGTGCTCACATCATTATCAGTTTTATTCAACCCCCAAGTGACATTCAATCTTAGTACTTAGTACAACATCCTTTTACAGTTATAACAGCTTTTAAACGTGAAGCATAGCTTGACACAAGTGTCTTGCAGTGATCTACGGATATCTTCGCCCATTCGTCATGGGCAAAAGCCTCCAGTTCAGTCACATTCTTAGGCTTGCGCACTGCAACTGCTTTATTTAAGTCCCACCAGAGGTTCTCAATCGGATTTAAGTCAGGTGACTGCGATGGCCACTCCAAAATGTTCCAGCCTTTAATCTGCAACCATGCTCTAGTGGACTTGGAGGTATGCTTGGGATCATTGTCCTGTTGAAAGGTCCAACGTCTCCCAAGCCTCAGGTTTGTGACGGACTGCATCACATTGTCATCCAATATCTCCTGGTACTGAAGAGAATTCATGGTACCTTGCACACGCTGAAGCTTCCCTGTACCTGCAGAAGCAAAACAACCCCAAAGCATGATTGACCCCCCGCCATGCTTCACAGTAGGCAAGGTATTCTTTTCTTCATAGGCCTTGTTCTTCCTCCTCCAAACATAGCGTTGATTCATGAGCCCAAACAGTTCTAATTTTGTTTCATCAGTCCACAGAACTCTATCCCAAAACTTCTGTGGTTTGTCCACATGACTTTTGGCATACTGCAGTCGACTCTTCTTATTCTTTGGAGACAGCAAGGGGGTGCGCCTGGACGTTCTGGCATGGAGGCCTTCATTACGCAGTGTGCGCCGTATTGTCTGAGCTGAAACTTCAGTACCCACATCTGACAAATCTTTTCTCAGTTCCTCAGCAGTCACACGGGGACTTTTCTCCACTCTACGCTTCAGGTAGCGCACAGCAGTCGAAGTCAGCATCTTCTTTCTGCCACGACCAGGTAGCATTTCAACAGTGCCCTTTGCCTTGAATTTGCGAATGATGCTTCCTATGGTCTCTCTTGGTATGTTTAACATCTTTGCAATCTTCTTATAGCCATTGCCCTTCCTGTGAAGAGCGTAATCACCTCTTTTCTTGTCTTCCTGGACCATTCTCTTGACTTCACCATGTTTGTAACCACACCAGTAAATGTCTAGGAAGGAGCTGAGTATCACAGTCATTTTAAAGCTGCCTAATTGGTGCTTATTATGCTTTATTGCTGCTCCGTGACATCCACAGGTGTTTTCAATACCTGATTGAAAACACTTGAATGAACCTCTGTTCTTCAGAGTGGTAGTCTTTAAGGGGTTGAATAATTGTGTCAATGAAGAATTCACAAAATAAACATTTACTACTGTATTACAAAACCAATTGATGTCATTTTAGTTGCATATGGTTCTTTAAAAAGTCCTTGTAGGATTTCATTCTGAATACAATTACAAATGGACACTAAATTCCCTAAAACCCTTTACAGCATTGGGGGTTGAATAATTTTGAACACAACTGTATATCCATGTGTGCCTTCACTTTCACTGCCTTCAAACAGGCACCGTACTTGCTGGCAGTTCGCCAAAATTTGTGTGTGAGCATAGGAGAGTGCCCCTGTTTATATTGCCACCAATTTATAGTGCCCCTGTTTATATTGCCCCCTGTTTATAGTGCCCCTGTTTATAGTGCCCCTGCTTATATTGCCCCCAGTTTATACTGCCCCCCGCTCATAGTGCCCCAGCTCTTATTGCCCCCGCTCACATATTGCCCCCACGCTCACCCAGCCAGGCTCCTGCAGTGTCTTCCCGGCTCCTGCGGCGTCTTCCCGGCTCCTCTGTCTCCTCTCTTCGAGGGGCCGCAGACAGAGGTTGTAGCCCAGACGCTCGTTTGGAACCACGTGCACAGCCGCAGTCACGTGATCTCTGCGGCTGTGCACGTGGTTCTCAACGAGTGGCCTGGGTACCTCTGTCTGTGGCCGCTCGAAGAGAGGAGACAGAGGAGCCAGAAAGATGCCACAGGAGCCGGGAAGACGCCGCCGGAGCCTGGCTGGGTGAGCCTGGCAGCGCGCCAACTAAATCGTCCAGCAAGCCAACCCAGCTCTGGCTTCCGGTATCGGTTTAGGTATCGGGGGCCCCTGCACGAGTACCAAGTACTCGTGCAGGACCTGGTATCAGCACCAATACCGATACTAATATCGGTATCGGTGCATCCCTAAGTACAACATATACTTGTTATCTGTTTAAATAAATATATATAAATACGTTGTTGTAATAAAAATACTTTTGTTGCATTACAGGCTGGAAATGATCTGTGATTGATATAATTCAATTGAATTAGCTGTTTTTTGGGGGGGTTTTTGCAACGCTGGCACTGAGTGGATAATCTCCTAGCATTTGTGAGCACCACAGCAATGAAACTCACAGTTTTGCTGAGTATGTATGAGCTCCACAGCAGTGAAACTCACAGTAATGCGCAGTGTGTATGAGCTCCACAGCAAAGAAACTCATAGTAATGCGCAGTGTGTATGAGCTCCACAGCAATGAAACTCACAGTAATGCGCAGTGTGTATGAGCTCCACAACAATGAAACTCATAGACTATAGTAATGCGCAGTGTGTATGAGCTCCACAGCAATAAAACTCCACTATCCACCAAGTACTGTTTGAATAATATTGGGGGACTCCGATGAGAGGGTGTTTGACCTTGAGAACACATCCACCTGGTGGTAACAGCAGGACCAGGTTTACATACCTGTGTTGCCAGTGCTGATATTTTTAAATGCTGTTTTGAAGTGTATTTGGAAGCAGCAGCAGTTTTCTTCTTTGTTCTGAGGCCTGCCTGTCACTGAGTCCCTGCAGAGCAATGCAACCATGACTTACATTTCCACCGTCTCACCTTCCAGAGTGCACCACACACTGTCTGGAACTGCTGGGGAGGCTGGGGGTAAGGCGGCAGTGTAGATCTCTTTTGGCATGTCCCCCTCTTGACATCATCAGAGGGGGCCAGGCACCAGCAAGGAGGAAGGGACCAGGAGGAGAGAGCGTGCAGACTTCCATATCCAGCACCGCAGGGGAGTCTGCTCTCTGACCTGGCAGATACAATGCAGCTCGCTGGGCACGGCTGCATCTTAGAGGAGGAGCAGCAGGGTCATAGCGCCAGGAAGATAGTTTAAAAACTTGGATCCCTGTCAAGGCAAGTGACCAGGGATTCAATTTTTTTTTGCACCCCTTCCTGGTCTTTTGCTCTTAGGCGGCCACCTGTACCGCCTTACAGTGCCAGCTCCTCTGATCACACCGCTTTCCTGACAATCAGCAGCTCTGGCAGATGTGTGTAAATATGCTGCACCCCCCCTCCCCATGCTGTTCAAAGTTTCAGCGGCTGCAGAGAGAGGGGGGTGCAGCATGTTTACACACATCTGCCAGAGCTGGGGCACTGAAGAAACAGAGGGGAGATTTTATTTAACCAGCCCTCCCTTATCGGTCCCTACATACACTCCTGACAATCGGAAGTGTTCAGGAGCAATATGAGCTGTCGAGCGCTTCTGATTATCTGCCTGCGCTGAAGGAGGGAGGAGCATCATGCTCTCTCCTGTTAGTTCGGGCTGGTGGTGAGGTGCTGGTACTGAGTGGTGAGGTGCCGGTACTGAGTACCGGCGAGTACCCCTGAGAAAAAGCCCTGTATATAATATATACTATATATATATATATATATATATATATATATGTATATATTATAAAACCAACTGGCAAATATATTGTTGGTATTTAGTAAATACTGGTACTGGCCGGTTAGCTTCAAATACTGGTCATGCCGCTAAAATACCAGCCAGGTGGAAACCCTACCCACCCCCAATATACACTGCCCTGACAGCCTGAAAGCCCCATCGGGCCACAGCACAGAGTATAAGGATACCCCTCCTCCCATATAGACTTCCCTCATATCCTTAGATTCCCACCGGGTCACAGTGCAAAGTATACTGATACCAGACCCCACACATAAACTGCCCTGATCCACATCGGGGGCAGTGCAAAGTACACCAATACCCCTCACCCCATATTCAGTGCCCCGGCAGCCTGAGATCACTGCCATGAAACCGTATAGAGTATACTGGTACACCACCCGACATATATACTTACCTGACAGATTGAGATCCCAATCTCACAGTGTAATTTCACAGTGCAGAGTATACTGCTATCCCACCCACAATATACTCAGCACTGAGAGTCTGACATAGACACTGGGTCACAGTGCAGAGTATACTGATGCCAGCCCCCACAAATAAACTGCCTGAGATCCACATCAGGGGACATTGCAGAGTATACTGACACCCCTCACCCTATATACAGTGCCCTAGCAGCCTGAGAGTACCACCAAGTAACAGTGCTGAGTATACTGGTACACTACCCCATATATATATATCCATGTCCCCAAAAAATTTAGATCCCAACCAGGTCACGGTGCAGAGTATACTGAAACCCTTCTTGCCGTTTACACTGCCCTGACAGCTTGTGATCCCAGCTGGGTCACAGTGCAGACTATACTGACACTCGCCCTCTATATACACTGCCCTGATAGCCTGAGGCTGAGATCAACACTGGGTCACAGTGCAGAGTATACTGACACCCCAACCCAGTGGCGTAGCGTGGGTTGTCAGCGCCCGGGGCCAGCCAAGAATTGTGCGCCCCCCCCCCCAACCTGTGGACACGTTATCGATATTGCCGCAGCTCTCACATGAATATTGCCCCAGCCAGCTCTCACATGGATATTGCCCCAGCTCACACATGAATATTGCCCCAGCCAGCTCTCACATGGATATTGCCCCAGTTCTCACATGGATATTGCCCCAGCTCACACATGGATATTGCCCCAGCTCACACATGGATTTGCACCAGCTCTCCCATGGATTTGCCCCAGCTCACACATGGATATTGCCCCAGCTCACACATGGATATTGCCCCAGCTCACACATGGATTTGCCCCAGCTCACACATGGATTTTCCCCAGCTCATGGATTTGCCCCAGCTCACACATGGATTTGCCCCAGCTCACACATGGATTTGCCCCAGCTCATGGATTTGCCCCAGCTCACACATGGATTTGCCCCAGCTCACACATGGATTTTCCCCAGCTCATGGATATGCCCCAGCTCATGGATTTGCCCCAGTTCTCACATGGATTTGCCCCAGCTCATGGATTTGCCCCAGCTCATGGATTTGCCCCAGTTCTCACATGGATTTGCCCCAGCTCATGGATATGCCCCAGCTCATGGATTTGCCCCCAGCTCATGGATATGCCCCAGCTCATGGATTAGCCCCAGCTCATGGATTTGCCCCAGTTCTCACGTGGATTTGCCCCAGCTCATGGATTTGCCCCAGTTCTCACATGGATTTGCCCCAGCTCATGGATTTGCCCCAGCTTACACATGGATTTGCCCCAGCTCATGGATTTTCCCCAGCTCATGGATTTGCCCCAGTTCTCACATGGATTTGCCCCAGCTCATGGATTTGCCCCAGCTCTCACCTGGATACTTGCCCCAGCTCCGGATCCAGCAGGGGTTGAGGGGGCCCAGATGCCGGGCAGCGGGAGTGCCTGCCCGGTCCTGAACAGCGTGCGAGTCCGTCTGTGTTGAAGGGGAGGCGGCTGCGTGCGTGCGCAGGTCACGCGGTCCGGCCAGTCAGGTGGTACAGAGACTCAGTACCACCTGATTAGCCGGACCACGTGACCGGCTGCGCCTGCACGCAGCCGCATCCCCTTCAACACGGATGGACTCACTGTTCAGGACCGGGCAGGCACTCCCGCTGCCCGGCATTTGGGTCCCCTCAACCCGCGGGCCCTTGGGCGGCGCCCGAGGGCGCCCCTAACAAAACTGCGCCCGGGGCCACGGCCCCCCCAGCCCCCCCACGCTACGCCACTGCCCCAACCCTATATACGCTGCTTTGACAGCTTGAAATCCACACCAAGTCACATTGCAGAGTATACTGACACCCCCACCCTCCACATACATTGCCCTGACACCTTACTTGATATTGTGGGGTTGCTAGGGAAAATATTTTCAGGGTTCCCCTGTGACCTGTTCAATCAGCTTCCACCAGTGCAGCAAACAAAGCAATAGATTCGCAGAGACTTGTTCCTTGGTATGCTGGTTCCTCTTTATGATGCCTGGACTCTTACACAGATAACAACATGCACAGGAAATGCTGGCCTAAAAGAGGAACTAAACTATTACAACATACACAGGAAACACTGGCCTAAAAGAGGAACTGGGGGGGGGTTCCCACTATGCGGTGCTTTCCGTGGATGTATCTGTACCGGATGGTTAGTCAGTTCCTTCCCTATGTATGTAATGTGCAAATGGCAATTATATGGGGCTATATTACATTCTCTGCGCAATTGCGCTCGCGCAGCGCAATTTTTTGCGCACAAAAAAACGTGATTGCGCGAAAATTTACGTGGTATTTCGATCCAAGCGCATTTTTTCGTCCGTCAAAAATTTTCGTGCGTAAAAACGACACGCAAAACTGTGCGCAAAGTACGTTCCGCGCAGAAATCTGTGTTCTGACTGTTTTTGTCACGGGATTCAGCCAATCAGAATTAAGAACCACCATTTTCTAACGTTAGGTTGTTGCGCCTGTCAAAGTCAATCTGAGTATACTGTATATGCTGCAGGAAAAAAATAATTAAAGCAATTTATTGATTTTATTGTTTGGGTATGTGTAGAATGTGTAACTGCACTGTGCTGTATTTTTTATTTTGTGCTGGTGTATTTAGTTTCGGCCAGGACGATCAAATTTACAGTTACCACCTGCTTTTCAAAGACGTTACGAAAATTTGCGCAAACCTTCGTTGCGCGCAGATTGTAATACCACCCGCATACCAGCGCACAAACGCATTTGCGCTGACAATGTTAAGTATAGGATGCGCGCACAAATTTTCGTTCGCGCAGGATCACCCGCAGTAGACGTTAACGCGTGGTCGTTGCGCATAGGTAGGAATACGACGTTGCGCGCAAATGGTTTTTCCCCTCGCGCAAATGTGCATTTGCGCTAGGCTTGTGCACCGATTTTTTTTTCGGTTCGATTCGGTTTGATTTTTCGGATTTTTAAACTTTTCGATTCGGCCCGTTTCGACCGATTTCGGTTTCGATTCGATTCGGTTCGGCACGTTTTTCGGGTACATTTTTTTTTTCGGAATTTCGAACCATTTTTCGTATTTTCGTGTCACTGTGCTCGGTTTTTGTATCAACTTTTCGTATTTTCGGAAAATTTTCGTTTTTCGGAATTGCACATTTTTCGGAATATCGACCATTTTTCGTATTTTCGTGTCATTTTGCCCGTTTTTTTGTATCGACTTTTGGTTTTTCGAAAAATTTTTCGTTTTTCAGAAATTTTCGTTTTTACAAAATTTTCGTTTTTCAGAAATTTTCGTTTTTACAAAATTTTCGTTTTTCGGAAAATTTTCGTTTTTCGGAAAATTTTCGTTTTTCGGAAAATCTGTTCTCCTCGTTTGACACATTTCAAGTCCATTCGAAAAATCCGAAAATTTTCGTTTCGGCTCGGAAAACATTTCGGATCTGAAATTTTCGGATCTAAAATTTTTCGGAAATTCGGCCGCATCCGAAAACACGAATCGGGAAATTTCGTGAAAATTCCGAAATTCCGAAACCCGAAACGCACATCCCTAATTTGCGCACGCAAAACCACTTGTGCGAAGAATGTAATAGGGGCCATAGTGTTTTAGCATGTATTGTGCAAACAGCAATATTATAATGTTTAACCAGTATTCTGCATAAATAATATATAGCATAGAATAGTATGTTACAAGGGAAAAAATTATATGAATATGAAAACGCCAATTAGGGATTCACCAAATGCTTGAAATTCACATTTACATCAAAGTGCTAATACACCGGTACTCGTAGAGCTTATTTGCTCCACCTAGTGGCTCTGTTCTGTATTACAGAGTGTATATTTAGAAAAAGTCCTTATGGTAAAAAACGGTGTTGCTCCCCTTCTATGGGTACCAGGATGCTCTATGAAGTGTACGGTTGAACAGATAAAGGACGCAGGATACAGGGATGCGGCAAAATTGAGGATTTATTTAGTCTAGCAGCTTAAAAATAATATTGGGGTAGGTCAGGATACAAATAGTAAAAAAATATAAAACAAATTCTGGTCCTCCAAAATTCATTTCACCAGCTTATCGCTAGCTTCATCCAACTGATGAAGCTAGCGATAAGCTGGTGAAACGCGTTTTGGAGGACCAGAATTTGTTTTATATTTTTTTACTATTTGTATAAATATATTTGTATATTTTTTAATATCCTTAACTCCAATTCCAGCCTATAATGTGCGCCATGTGCCACACAACACTCTATAACACTGGAACTTAAAGGGACACTCTGCTCATCCTGACCACTGGATTGATTTAAAGTGCTCGGGATGTGAGGAGACACCCCCCCCCCCCTGATCTGGACAAAACGCTGGGTGAAGTGGACGAGTTCCCTGCACTCAGTGTCACCAGTAGCTGGGAGTTTTTAATTTTCCAGCTCCCGGCCACCAGATTGGTCACTGGTGATGTCAGCATGCAGAGTTGGGTTGCCACCTTTCCTTCAAGCCAAACCGGAACACTCAATCTTTGCGCAGCATATTTTTTATGTAGAGCATACATTTTGCGTATAAAGGTCTCCCTCTGACAGTGCTTGTATGACTGGGTCAGCATCCACTCACACACGTTGTGTGCACTCTGTGTCTCAGCATTCTTATGCAAGAGAAAACCTGTGGGGATTGTGGCTTGTGTCGTCCTCTGCACTACGGGACAAGAGGGGAGTATAGATTGTTTTAAATGATTGCGTAAATTCTCTTCATATCAGCTTCTCAGAAAAAATCAAATGGCACGCTGACCACAGTCACTTGTCTCAAATATCTAGGTATGTGGTTAGACCCAAATCTATCCTTTGGCCCCCACATCGAAAAACTCTCATCTAAACTTTACCCCAAACTAGGTGCCCTGTACAGAAACAAATCCTGCCTGAGTCCCGCGGTAAGAAAACAGATTGTACAACAAATGCTTATGCCAGCTATTGATTATGGAGATGTAGTGTATGCAGCGGCCCTACAAACACACCTTCAGAAACTTACTACATTGTATGGCCGCCAAGGCCAACAAGGTATTGGCATTAAAGGGGAGTTCACTCTCGGGATGAAAACATAATTTTGCCTCTGTATAAATCAATGGTAAGACCGCACCTTGAATATGCCGTGCAGTTTTGGGCACCTGTCTTAAGACAGGATATTATAGTGTTAGAAAAAGTGCAGAGACGGGCGACTAAATTAATAAGGGGAATGGAAGGTTTAAGTTATGAGGAAAGACTAACAAGCTTAAACCTGTTTAGCTTAGAGAAACGGCGCCTTAGAGGGGTCTGATTACTATATATAAATATATACAGGGCCATTATAAACCATTGTATGGAAACCTATTCATTAACAGGACTATACATAGGACACGAGGTCACCCATTTAGACTGGAAGAAAGGAAATTCAGCCTAAAGTATAGGAAGGGTTATTTTACGGTGAGAACAATAAAGCTGTGGAATTCTCTGCCTGTTGAGGTGGTTGGGTCAGAGTCTGTACAGACATTCAAAAAACGACTGGATGACTTCCTGCAGAAATGTAATATTATGGGTTATAATATTTAATATGTGGGTAAAAGCTTCTTGATCCAAGGAGAAATCTGACGCCATTCTGGGGTCCAGAAGGAATTTTTTCCCAGTGTGTTGCATTTTGGCAAGCGCTTCAGACTGGGTTTTTTGCCTTCTTTTGGATCAACAGCAGTATGTGATGTCTGAGAGGCTGAACCCGATGGACACATATCTTTTTTCAGCCTATGTAACTATGTAACTATATATAGTATATGTATAACTCATTCTGCCGCTTTGTGCTACAATGTAACTACATGTCCCACCATTATGACATGTTTAAAGAGCTAAACTGGTCGTCGGTGGAATCTAGGCGCATCCTTCACCTTTCTAACCTGATGTTTAAGAGATTTTCTGGGACGCTACCACCCTACTTGAATAGACTGCTTCCCCTAGCAGTTTCCTCATCCTATAACCTCCGATCCAGGACCAGCACCTTACTTGCAATACCGCAATACAAAAAGAAAGTGTCTCGATCCTCATTTTCCTACAGAGCACCGCAGTTATGGAATAACCTCCCAGACACCATCAAATCTTCCCCCAGTCTTAAGTCACTCAAGAGCTCCCTATTAACATACCTCGATACAGAATACACCTGTAAACATGTAACATAGTGACTATTTCCTACATATTTATTTTCTGTTAATCTGTATATTTGTGTTTTGTTTTTCATATCTTGCATTTATTGCTTTGTATTTCTGTAATGACTGTAACATTTCAATGTTCTTGAACCCAGGACATACATGAAAACTAGAGAAATTTCAATGTATCCTTCCTGATAAAATACTTTGCAAATAAATAAATAAATTTATTTTTAATTACTGATTCCAGATGGGGAATTATGAGCGACAAACTGACACAGACTCATTATGAGTGGAAACGTTGCCTGATCCACTTGGGTGGAATAAAGCATTCTTAATCTCTTGGGCTCTGCTGGGTATGCTCTGCTGGGTATGTGAAACACTGGGCTCTGCTGGGTATGTGAAACACTGGGCTGTTCTGGGTATGCTCTGCTGGGTATGTGAAACACTGGGCTGTGCTGGGTATGCTCTGCTGGTTATGTGAAACACTAGGCTGTGCTGGGTATGCTCTGCTGGGTATGTGAAACACTGGGCTCTGCTGGGTATGTGAAACACTGGGCTCTGCTGGGTATGTTCTGCTGGGTATGTGAAACAATGGGCTCTGCTGGGTATGCTCTGCTGGGTATGTGAAACACTGGGCTCTGCTGGGTATGTGAAACACTGGGCTCTGCTGGGTATGCTCTGCCAGGTATGTGAAACACTGGGCTGTGCTGGGTATGTGAAACACTGGGCTCTGCTGGGTATGTGACACACTGGGCTCTGCTGGGTATTTCAAAATTCTGGGCTCTCCTTGGTATGTCAAATTCTGGACTCTGCTGGGTATGTCAAATTCAGTGTGGCGCACTGTGATATGCTTATACACACTGTGTGTTGTTTTTTTTGGGGGGGCAGCATTTTTCATCCTTCGCTCCAGGCAGCACCATGTCTTGGGCCGGCCCTGAATTATGGTGAGCCAAAACCCAAAGATCTGAAGACGCTCTGAAGAGGCTCAGAGAATAAACACCTTAACCTTCCTGGTGGTCCGATCTTGACATATTTTTATGTGTCAAAATCGGTGCATTTATATAGCCCCCTGGCGGTATTCCCGAGTGTGGCTCGGGGTTAAATTCCAATGCTGAAAGTGGTAACCCCAAGCCACACTCGGGCTGGATTCATACCTGTCCCTGCGCTCCCTCGCTGTCCTCCCAGTGTCACCTCAGGCTGATTGCGGCATCCTGCAAGCTACTTCCGGGTTCCCTTCTTGTGAAGAGAACCCAGAAGCAGGACGCCACGATCGGCCTCCATGCTGGCTCCTCCATTGCCCCAACACGATCCGACACCGTTCTCTGGCATTTTGAATTAATCTGCGCTGTTCGTTTAAGTGATGCTGGTGTGTTTTGAAAATTTTTGGGATGGCCGTCATTTTTGTGTGCGGCTTAGGCGCCATGTGTCCAGATCGAGCTGGTGCAGTATGAAAATTGTTTGGCCTGGCGCCAACTTGTGGACGGAGCTTAGGAGTGATCCTGTGCCGGCCCCCAGTGTGATGCTGATGACGTTGTCGGGGCGGGGCCAGGCACCTGTGTCACAACCCTGCACCCGGGTTCCTCCTCTCCAGCAGCAGCACCGGCAAGGAAACTTGGGCTGCATTGGGATCCTCGTTCAGCAGGTCCTGCAGGCTTGCACTGTGAGCCTCCGCATGTGCCCGCAATTGGGCCAACAGCGACTGGACTTCCAGGTCACCCATAATGTGGCTATATATTTTTTTTTGGGGGGTTTGCAAAGATCTTTGCTGCTGGAATTTCTTGACTGTTGATCTCAAGATGCCCTGTAGCAAATAGAACTGCCCCTCCCCTTTCTGACCTTAAATACCTGTCACATTCGCTGTGCCACTCACCCCTCACAACCGTGGTGGGAATCCTTTTGGACAGACTTCTAAGCCCTGTGAACCTCAAACTGTCGGGACTAAGTACAACCCAGTATCAAATGGTTTCGAGACCAAATGTGTACTGAGCCAAAACGGGTTAACTACACTGATAAGTGTAAAGCAGTCAGGAAGAGATTTAAGCAATGTGCTCATACACCAGGGGTTAACAGAAGCGTGGTCGCATAAATATTCAGAGTCGGCAACAGAGAGGGTTTTCGTACAGGCAGAGTAGGCAACAAACAAGGTTATCATACACTCCGTTTCAGCAACAGGGGAGATCGATGGATTATCAGAGTCAGCGCTATGCAGGACAGACATATACTCTGTATCAAGGTTATTCAAGATAGTTATACACTCTGAGTCAGAGTCCAAATTAAACATACACTCGGAGTCTGCTTTGGGCACAATACACATACAAATGTAATTAGAAAGAGAATGGTCAAGAAGGCAGTCTGAGTCAGCAACAATCAGGGTCCTCATACAAATCAATTCGGCAACAGAGCAAGTGATAAGTGAAACAACGAACTGAATACACCAGGCGATGCTGGAACTAACTCCACGTCAGGGCGATGAGTTGTCTCGCGTGCCCTGCATTTAAGGCCAGTGGCTCCGCGTCATCATGCCGCACCCCGCCCCACCACCCCAGGGGCACGAACAGCCAGAACTCCTGGCACCCGGCCAGCCAGCGATGCCGCTGGGTGTCTAGACCCCCCCTAAAGGACCGCAGCTGCAGAGGATGTGACAATACCATTAGGTTCCATAAAGGTATCCTTTCCCCCAATAGTCACCCAGGTTACAAACCTGACTGTCTGGCCCATGCTCAGTCATGTCCCCCTTCCCGATTGGTCCAGGGGGGGCCCTTTCTAGTGTAACAAAAACTGTTTATAGATAAGATCGCTTGGTAACAGTAGACAGACGGGTGTATTGAAATATTGGTCATGATAAGGACTCAGAATTACCAAGAAAATGAAGACCCAGTAAAATGATTTTTAATGTTAGTTGTTTCATGAGTATTTCCATGTATTATATTTCATAGAAGATTCATGAGTTTCGTTTTATAGAAATTGTTGTAGCGCTCACTCCAGGAGGAGCCGCTGAATAAACCTCGGGTTAGTCTCACCGCACTAGGAAATAGCTATACACTAGCACTGTTGTGGATTTTTATATATTATATTCTTTACTAATCCCAATAAAGCAGCATATATTACGTATATACGGTATTTAAATGACAAGGATTCGTAACGCGGGAAAAACACGCGGCGGCAACAGTAACGGTTAACCCCCTCAGTTCTGCACACTCGTGTGGATGGGTGATGAACTTAAAAAGACGAGTGCGCGCACAAAATTCTCCAAAGCGCGCTTTGAATGACTGCAGGAGATTAGATGTGAAGCCCGCTAGCTGCTGAAGATCAAGATGTTGAGCAGGGTCACTTGCTGTTCATGCATCTCTAAACTCTCCCAGTTTTTCAAAGTGTAGTAAACGACCTGTTTCAATGTCGGCGATGAAGAGTTCTAGCTTGTTTTCAAATGCAAACACTGCTTGTTGAAGGGTTAAGACTGTATTTCCAACGCCTTGCATTTTCACATTGAGCTGGTTCAGATCTTCAGTCATGTCCACGAGATAGTAGAACTTCAGGAGCCACTCAGTGTTAGCTAACTCAGGCTGCTCGACGTTTTTCATTTCAAGAAAAGTCCGGATTTCGCTCAGACAAGCCGCGAAACGGCTGAGCACCTTCCCTCTTGACAACCAACGCACATTGCTGTGCAGAAACAGACCAAGCTAATTATTCCCAACTTCATCCAGCAGTGTTTTAAACTGGCGATCATTTAAAGCTCGGCCAACAATAAAGTTGACCACCTGAACGACCAGTGACATCACCTCACCAATCTGCTCGCCACACATCTGAGCACAAAGCGCCTCCTGATGTAGGATGCAGTGAAAACTTAGGATGGGTCTCTTTTCATGTTCACAAAGAAGCGCTACGAATCCTTTGTTTTTCCCCACCATGCACGGAGCACCATCAGTACACACCGAAATAAGTTTATCCATCGGTAGATTTTTTTCTTTAGCAAGCTCAGTGAAAGACTTGCACAAATCCTCCCCTCTTGTTGTCCCTTTCATAGGTAAAACAGCAAGACTTTCCTCACGTAGTGTGTCACCGACAGCATACATTGCAATCACGCTGAACTGGGATAAATGGCTTACGTCTGTTGACTCATCCAATGCAAGAGAAAAGAATGGTGCTGCATTTATGCCCTTCACTTGTGTTGCCTCAATTTGATTTGCCATCATGATTGTACGATCGTGAACAGTTCTTGCCGACAGAGGCATGTCTTTTATTCGTTTGAGTATTTTGTTTTATCCGAAAAGTCGTCAAAAAAGTTCATTGGCAACATCAAGCATGAATGTTTTGGCAAATTCCCCATCTGTGAATGGCTTTCCATTTCTCACAATTGCTAAAGCACCAGCAAAGCTAGCCGAATTCCAGTCACCTTGTTGGGTCCAAACACGGAGTTGCTGCTGACTAGCTTGCACTCTGCACAGTAGCTCTTGACATGCTTTCTTCCTGCTGTCGCCCGCAGGATATTTCGATGCAAATGTAGTATGGAGTGTGTCGAAGTGCCGCTTTATATTTGACCATTTGATCAATGCAATTTTATCATTGCATATTAGACACACTGCATAACCTGCTCTCTCCACAAAGGCGAATTCCTCTGTCCATTCCTGCTGAAAAGTACGATACTTCTCATCTTTTTTTCTTTTAGCCATCTTCTTCAATAAAAGGGTTTCTGCAATTAGCTGACTACTTGATTAAAAGGAGGGAAGTTTACTTCCTGACCTCACAACGACCCGTGTACGTTACGCATTATCCAATAAAAATTTGGTGTTGTCCCGGAGGACGTTGTGATTGTCTCCAGCCACCCGCAACCATGAATATGAGCGGTAGGAAATGAATGGATTGAAATACATGAGAATGTTTTATATTTTTAACGTTAATATTTTTTTTTATTAAAGATTTGTCTGCGAGCCAGATGCTGCCATCAAAAGAGCCACATCTGGCTCACGAGCCATAGGTTCCCTACCCCTGGTCTAGAGAGTGACATGGTATATTCAATAAATGTTTCTGATTGTGTCTTAACACCACTCCATGCTTTGTTTTAACTTCAAAGGACCTGTCTGTAACTTGACGCAGCACTACAGCTTCAGTCGTCCAGCGCTGACCAGTCCAGATCTTTACAGTGTCCCCAACATGCAGCATTTTTATATTCTTGGCACTTTAGTCATAGCTCCTTTTCTGACGTTCCCTAATTCCATCCTTCTTTGCAATGTAGGAAGTATGCAACTTTCTGTCATTGTGATACTGTGTCAAATTCAATTGTGGTAACTTAGTCTTTATCTGACGCTCGAAGAACAATTCTGCGGGAGATTTGCCCCCCTCCAAAGGTGTGGCTCTATAATTAAGCAAAGCAACCTGTGGTGCCTCACCTGAGTGACTTGCCTCTGTAAAGAGTCTCTTAATGATTTTAACTCCACACTCAGCTAATCCATTGCTTTGAGGATATTTCGGACTAGAGGCTCTGTGGAGAAATCCAAACTCTTCAGAAAATGCCTTAAAGTACCTGCAAGAAAACTGGGGACCATTGTCAGTTTTTAGGATTGTAGGGATGCCAAATCTTGAAAATATTGCTCGTAATTTCTGGAATTCATGCTCTGAGGACGTATTCTTGAGTTTAGCAACCTCGGGGTATGATGAGTAAGAGTCCAGCACTGCTAGGTAATAATGTCTATCAAGGGAAAATATATCCACTCCCACTGTATCCCAAGGAATCTTCACCATATCGTCCTGCAGTAAAGGTTCTTTTGGTCTGGCTGGCTGAAACACCTGACAAGTAGGGCACGAAGAGACTAAAGCTGCTATGTCACTCATCATTGAAGGCCAGAAAAGAATTTCCCTTGCTCTCCTCTTGCATTTTTGTATTCCTAAATGTCCTTCATGTATTTTTTGAAGCATTTCTCGTCTGAGAGAAGCTGGAATTACCAATTTCCTGCCTTTCAAGAGTACATTGTCCAGGACCAATAGTTCATCTCTTTGTGCAAGATATTGGTGAGGCATGTAAATTTTCTTATTTGTTGAAAGTATGGCTTGTATCACATTTTGCAGAGTTTCATCTTCTGCAGTAGCTCGTTGCAGTTTTTTCCAAATGACTGGTGAGATCACACCCGACATCACAATGCTGTTAATATGCACATCCACATCAGAATCGATTCCAGCACCCGGAGACCTGGTCCTTTCAGGCCAAATTCACGACAATGTATCTGCAATTAAAAGATGTCTCCCAGGGGAAAACTCCAACACAGTCATATTTTTGCAGCTTGAGCAGCAGTTTCTGAATTCTAGGTGGAGCTTTCCACAATACTTTCTGAGATATAGTTATTAATGATTTATGATCAGTTTCAATTGTAAATGAAGTCCCATAGACAAAATTGTGAAATGCTTCACAGCCAAATGCTATGCCAAGTGTCTCCTTTTCTATCTGAGCATACTTGTATTCCGTTTCTGTAAATGCCCTGGCTGTGTAAGCAATAGGCATCCACCCTGTGCCATCATGCTGTAAAAGGACTGCACCAAGTCCATCTTTGGAGGCATCTGTGGAAATTTTTGTTATACGTGAAGCATCAAAAAACTGTAGAGTAGGTGCTGTCATTAGCAACTCCTTTAGTAAAACAAATTCAGCCTCTTGCGCCTTTCCCCAGCGCCACTCAGGAGCCTTAAACCTCTCATGTGTTTAGTTTTGTCTGACAGATTGGCAATGAACTTGCCAGAGTAGGTCACCATTCCCAGAAATCTTTGCAAATCTTTCTTGTTCGCTGGGCTTGGCATGTCCTTAATAGCCTTGACCTTGGCAGGGTCAGGATTCACTCCAGAATTTAGATGATCTCTCCTAGGTACAGAATTTCTGATTGAAGAAATCTACACTTTGTTTGATTGCACATGACAATGGGTTAAAGTTTAATCTGTAGTACTTTCTCAAGTCGTTCATTATGCTCAGCTTCATCAGCGATCCATATGAAAATGTCATCTCTGTATACTTTGACACCTTCTACCCCATCAAACAGTTGCTGGATGGTTTGGTGAAATATTTCAGGTGCGGAGCACAGACCAAATGGAAGACGCTTGAAACAGTGCCTCACAAAGGGTGTATTGAAAGTACATATGCGCCGGCTCCCTTTCTCCAGAGGTACCTGACAAAATCCATTAGAGGCATCAAGATCTGTAAACAGCTGAGCACCAGCCACCTCCCCTAGAATTTCATTTTGTGTTGGTATTTGATAGTGTTCTCTTTTAATACTGGCATTTAACTCTTTAGGGTCCAGACACGACCTAAGGGAACCGTCCTTTTTAGCCACAATAACCAAAGAATGAACCCATTCAGTTGGTTCATGGACCTGCTCTAGTACATCCATCTTTATCAAGCGCTGTGACTCTTTTTTCAGTGGGTCACGTAGGGCTACTGGTACTTTACGAGGAGCATGAATCACAGGCAGTGCTTCCGGCTTTAAGGCAATTTTATACTTAATGGGGAGTTTACCAAGTCCACTGAAAACATCCTTATACTTTTCAAGTAAGGTATTGAGACTCTCATGGTTCAATTCTGTAATCTCAAAGAGCTTGGAGACCTGTCCTAGTTGTTGATAGATTGTAATCCAGTTAACGGAACCTTTTCTCCAGGAACCACAATAAACGGGTGTTTTGTTACTGTGGAGTTATGCTTTAGGGTGAGTATGCATTGACCCACAGTTGGAATGTCAAGTCCATTATATGCTTTCAGTACTTTAGTTTGTTTCTGAGGTTTAGGTCTAGGTTGCAGTTGTTTCCATAGAGCCTCTGGAATAACATTGGGTTCTGCTCCAGTATCTACTTTAAATGGTATCCGTACACCATGAGTTTCTACCTCTACAATCCATTCCCTATCTGTTGTAGGTACTTGATTGACCACATCCACAAAAAGATCACCATCACTGGAGCTAGAGGTATATGTTTTAACAGCATGTAGTTGTGTAGCTTGCTTACACTGTTTGGCAAAGTGATTATATTTTTCGCAGATACTACATTTCTGTCTATAGGCTGGACATTTGCGGAACTCATGAATTTTTCCACATTTCCGACATGAAACATCTCTGTACTTTGCATCTTGTATATTCATTCACTTTATTCTTTGGTCTCCTCTCTGACATTTGTGGAAAGGACTGTGCTCTGGAACCAGCAGATCTGCGTTTTCTGACTTCATCAACCAGTTCCAGACAATCTTGCTTACACAAAACATCTAGTTGTTTTTTGGTCTGCTCTGCAGACTGACATATGGACACAGCTTTCTGCAGAGTCAAATCACAATCTCTTGGTAGTCTCTCACGTATTTTATTACTGTTACAGCCTATCTCTGATTAAAGATTCTTGCAGAGGGCCAAAGTTACAAGACCTGCTTTTAATCATAGGTCAGTGACAAACTCCTCCACTGTCTCGTGGCAGCTGCACCCTGTAGTTAAATACAATACACTCATATGTTTCATTTTTCTTTGGTGTACAATATGCAGCAAATCTTTCCATGACCATCTCATAATTCTCACCATCAGATTCAGATAATTGAAAGCTGTTATAAATGTCCAATGCTTCTGCCAGCAATAGTTAAGAGTTATGCTACGTTCTGATCACTTGGCAAAGTGCAGGTGTTTGTTGCTTTCATATACAGAATAAATCTCTGCTTAAATGTTCTCCACACTTCCTCCAGATTACCCAAAAACCTGATTTCAGGAGGTGTGCTTCAGACTATTAGTTCTCACAGGTAAGCTCTGTGAGGTTTGCTGGCCATGTGATGCACCTTGTTGCAGATTCATGTTGCTTTACTTCCTGGTAACTGGTAGAACTTGAAGAAACATCCACTTCTGGTACCATGTGTTGTTCAGCTTTTTAATGTACTGAAATGATCCACGAGGCAGGGGCGGATCCGGGGGGGGCAACGGGGCAATTGCCCCCCCCCCCGAGATTTGAGCCGGGGACCCAGATGCCGGGCAGCGCGGGAGTGCCTGCCCGGTCCTGAAGAGTCCGTCCTGTTAAAGGGAAGCGGCTGCGTGCAGGCGCAGCCGGTCACGTGGTCCGGCTAATCAGGTGGTACTGAGTCTCTGTACCACCTGACTGGCCGGACCGCGTGACCTGCGCACGCACGCCACGCAGCCGCATCCCCTTCAACAGGACGGACTCTTCAGGACCGGGCAGGCACTCCCGCGCTGCCCGGCATCTGGGTCCCCTCAACCCCTGCCGGAGCTGGAGGCCTGGAGCAATATCCAGGTGAGAGCTGGGCAAATCCATGTGTAAGCTGGGGGCAAATCCATGAGCTGGGCAAATCCATGAGCTGGGGGCAAATCCATGACCTGGGGGCAAATCCATGAGCTGGGGGCAAATCCATGACCTGGGGGCAAATCCATGAGCTGGGCAAATCCATGAGCTGGGCAAATCCATGACCTGGGGGCAAATCCATGAGCTGGGCAAATCCATGAGCTGGGGGCAAATCCATGACCTGGGGGAAAATCCATGAGCTGGGCAAATCCATGAGCTGGGGGCAAATCCATGAGCTGGGGCAAATCCATGACCTGGAGGCAAATCCATGACCTGGGCAAATCCATGAGCTGGGGGCAAATCCATGAGCTGGGCAAATCCATGTGTGAGCTGGGGGCAAATCCATGTGTGAGCTGGGGGCAAATCCATGTGTGAGCTGGGGCAAATCCATGAGCTGGGGCAAATCCATGTGTGAGCTGGGGCAAATCCATGTGTGAGCTGGGGCAAATCCATGTGTGAGCTGGGGCAAATCCATGAGCTGGGGCAAATCCATGAGCTGGGGGCAAATCCATGTGTGAGCTGGGGGCTCTCTGCTCCTCTAGATTGTAAAATCCGGGGTGCCCTCTGCTCCTCTAGATTGTAAGCTCCTGGGTGTCCTCTGCTCCTCTAGATTGTAAGCTCCTGGGTGCCCTCTGCTCCTCTAGATTGTAAGCTCCTGGGTGCCCTCTGCTCCTCTAGATTGTAAGCTCCTGGGTGCCCTCTGCTTTTCTAGATTGTAAGCTCCTGTGAGCCGGGCCCTCTGCTCCTCTAGATTGTAAGCTCCTGTGAGCCGGGCCCTCTGCTCCTCTAGATTGTAAACTCCTGTGAGCCGGACCCTCTGCTCCTCTAGATTGTAAGCTCCTGTGAGCCGGGCCCTCTGCTCCTCTAGATTGTAAACTCCTGTGAGCCGGACCCTCTGCTCCTCTAGATTGTAAGCTCCTGTGAGCCGGACCCTCTGCTCCTCTAGATTGTAAGCTCCTGTGAGCCGGACCCTCTGCTCCTCTAGATTGTAAGCACCTGTGAGCCGGGCCCTCTGTAAATTCTCGTGAGTCGGGCTCTCTGCTAAAACACCTTATTTTCTGTCAGTGCCCCTCCCGAGACTAGTCTCTGGATCCGCCCCTGCCACGAGGTTCTGTCTACAGCAACTTCTTTATTATTGTAAGACATGAGATCTAAGCTGCTTTCCTGATATCAGAGCTGGCTCTCCTGCACACTGCTCTTCCTGGGGCACAGCTCACTTCCTGTTCCCTGACCCTTAGTTCGAAGGACAGACTGAATAGGAAGGAAGGCGGCTTAAGAATTATCTCTGAAGTGTGCAAGAGGTAAAGGGGGAGTGAGTTCCCTTTGTCTATGGGATCAGGGATGCCCGGGGATCAGGCATGGTCCTTTGTTCTATGGGTTTAAGCATGGCTCTTCGTGATTGAGGGAGAGAAGCAGTAAAGGGGAGTAAGGGGTAGAAAAGGGAATGTGTGAGACATTTTTTTGAATCAGAGCTAAATTTTTCTTTTTCTTTGGCAGCTAACTCCATTTTGCCATCACCATCATCGTATGAAAACCAATGACTGGATGAGTATTACTTGCTGTATCAATCTGTTATGTATACTCTATTATCATAAGTCTGCTATATATATATTCCTAGTTGCATTATTTATTGGAAAAATAGGTGTAGGTTTCCCATTGTATGGATTTGTAGGTTTTATTTAGTGGATGTTTATTTATATTTGTTTCAATTTTCAATACTGTATTCCTTGTTCATTTGGTGTAGAGCTGCGTGATAGTAATTTCTAATAGGTTATTGTTCTGGGTTAACTCTGCCAAAATTCAGTGATTTGTTGTTTTGTATGTTATTAGGTGCATTTGGTTTTCCAGTAATTTCGCCTTTGTCTGTCTGTGGATTGCTGTGCCTTATTAGTTAAAGTGCTCAGTATAGCACATGACTGACGGTCCAATTTTAGTATCATGCATAAGCTGCAGTCATTTTGTAGTGTACTGTACAGGCCAAAATCATACTAAGCAACCCATATAAACACAGTGAAATCAAACAAATGACCTCCCTATACACGCATGTGCCCTCACCATACACACAAAAGGAACTCACTATACATAGTGAAATCACACGTAGGACCTCGGTATAACACACAAAATCACGCTAATGATTTAACTATCATACACCCTGAAATCACGAAAAATACCTCTCTATAACACACTGAAATCACTAATGTAGAATAACACTAAAATAAATATAAAAAATAATAAAAAAAAACTTGCTATAACACGCCGTAATCACACAATAGCCTCGCTATAACACACTGAAAACACACAAAACCTAGCCATAGCACACGGCCACAGGAGGACTGGGCTAAACAGTTTGTGGTGAGGAAGATCTTGAGAGCGTGGGGTACAGCGGAAGACAAGGGAGGAGATAAGATGGAGCTGATAACAATAATTTTAGGGCGACATTTGTTTTAGCTTTTCAGCTGCCCTAAGGATTGAGGAACTAATTGCTCTGGGTGAAAATTCTTCTCAATTAAGAAAGCAGGATGTGAGAGTGACGGATGGAGTGGTATTGCTGCGCAGTTTGAGTTTGTCTTGCTGCTAAGGCCCATGGTAGGGAAGTATGCCCAGTGGTATGTGAGGGGATACTTGGAGACGGCTCCTTCAAACGGTTGCATGTTGCGGGGGCACAAGGGTGGTACTAACTTGTCCGGGTATCAATTCAAAATGTTTCCGCAGCAGGCCACGGAGGGGCTTGGTTGAAAGGGGAGTTGCATTTGCCCCCATTCTTTCAGGATAGGAGCTGCTAGTACTGAGGCAGAATTGGGTTACCCAAAGGACCGAATTAAAAAGATGGGGAGATGGAAATGGGAAGTATATAGGAGATATGTAAGGCCATTAAAGAAATGAAGGGAAAACTTATGGGAAACTTGGTTTCAAGAAGGTAACTTACATGGGAAAAAGTTGTAAGAAAATAAGGGTATAATTCTTATGAATATTCATAACTTACACAGCTCAGAACAAGTGTGTGTGTGTGTTCCCTCCCCTGTGCTGAGGAAAAAGTGAGTGTGTGTGTGTGTTCCCCCACTTCTGCTGACAGGAGAGTGAGTGTGTGTCCCCCCCCCGTGCTGAGGAAAGTGAGTGTGTGTGTTCCCCCCTTCTGCTGACAGGAAAGTGAGTGTGTGTGTTTCTCCCCCCCCCTGTGTTGACAGGAGAGTGAGAGTGTGTGTGTGTTCCTACCCCCCTGTGCTGACAGGAGAGTGAGAGTGTGTGTGTGTGTGTTTCTCTCCCCCACCCTGTGCTGACAAGAGAGTGAGAGTGTGTGTGTGTGTTTCTCCCCCCCCCCGTGCTGACAGGAGAGTGAGTGTGTGTTTCTCTTCCCCCTCCCTGTGCTGACAGGAGAGTGAGAGTGTATGTGTGTTTCTCTCCCCCACCCTGTGCTGACAGGAAAGTGAGAGTGAGTGTGTGTTTCTTCCCCCCACCCTGTGCTGACAGGAGAGTGAGTGTGTGTGCGTTCCCCCCCCCCCCGTGCTGACAGGAGAGTGAGAGTGTCTGTGTGTGTTTCTCCCCCCCTATGCTGACAGGAGAGTGAGAGTGTGTGTGTGTGTTTCCCCCCCCGGTGCTGACAGGAGAGTGAGTGTGTGTGTGTGTGTTTCTCTCCCCCGTGCTGACAGGAGAGTGAGTGTGTGTGTTTCTCTCCCCCCGTGCTGACAGGAGAGTGAGAGTGTCTGTGTGTGTTTCCCCCCTGTGCTGACAGGAGAGTGAGTGTGTGTGTTTCTCCCCCCCCCCCCGTGCTGACAGGAGAGTGAGAGTGTGTGTTTCTCTCCCCCATCCGACAAAACGTCCCCATATAAAATAAAAGATCGCCCTACTCAAAAACAGTTCTAATATTATTACATTTCTTGTTATTTATTACCTACTTTCCTCAAAATAGCCTATGTAAAAATAACGTTTGGGGGGGTACAGGGCTCGAGTCGAGCGGGAACGCGTAGGAACGGTGTTCCCGCACTTCTCCCACAGCGGGAACGCTGCGGGAACGCAGCGTTCCCGCTGTGGCCCGAGCCCGAACGCTTTAGCAGGCGGCCGCCGCACATTGCCGGCGGCCGTGTGCTTCCTGTTAGAACGGCCGGTGACAGGAAGTGGAGCCGCTCGCCTGGCTGTTTCATAGATCCCAGGCGAGCGGCTGCACTTCCTGTCAGCGGCCGCTGAAGCAGGAAGCACACGGCCGCCGGCAATGTGCGGCAGGAGCATCAGAGGTGAGCTGGGCTGGGGGCAGTATCCATGAGACCTGGGGGGGCATATCCATGAGACCTGGGGGGCAATATCCATGAGACCTGGGGGCAGTATCCATGAGAGCTGGGGCATATCCATGAGAGCTGGGGGCAGTATCCATGAGACCTGGGGCATATCCATGAGACCTGGGGCATTATCCATGAGACCTGGGGCATATCCATGAGACCTGGGGGCAGTATCCATGAGACCTGGGGCATTATCCATGAGACCTGGGGCATATCCATGAGACCTGGGGGCATTATCCATGAGACCTGGGGGCAGTATCCATGAGACCTGGGGCATATCCATGAGACCTGGGGCATTCCATGAGAGCTGGGGCATATCCATGAGACCTGGGGGCAGTATCCATGAGAGCTGGGGCATATCCATGAGACCTGGGGGCAGTATCCATGAGACCTGGGGCATATCCATGAGACCTGGGGCATATCCATGAGACCTGGGGGCATATCCATGAGACCTGGGGGCATATCCAAGAGACCTGGGGCATATCCATGAGACCTGGGGGCAGTATCCATGAGACCTGGGGAATATCCATGAGACCTGGGGCATTATCCATGAGAGCTGGGGCATATCCATGAGACCTGGGGGCAATATCCATGAGACCTGGGGCATATCCATGAGACCTGGGGGCAGTATCCATGAGACCTAGGGCATATCCATGAGACCTGGGGCATATCCATGAGACCTGGGGCAGTATCCATGAGACCTGGGGCATATCCATGAGACCTGGGGCATATCCATGAGACCTGGGGGCAGTATCCATGAGACCTGGGGCATATCCATGAGACCTGGGGGCATTATCCATGAGAGCTGGGGCATATCCATGAGACCTGGGGGCAATATCCATGAGACCTGGGGCTTATCCATGAGACCTGGGGCATATCCATGAGACCTGGGGGCATTATCCATGAGAGCTGGGGCATATTCATGAGACCTGGGGGCAATATCCATGAGACCTGGGGCTTATCCATGAGACCTGGGGCATATCCATGAGACCTGGGGGCAGTATCCATGAGACCTGGGGCATATCCATGAGACCTGGGGGCAGTATCCATGAGACCGGGGGGCAATATCCATGAGACCTGGGGGCAGTATCCATGAGAGCTGGGGCATATCCATGAGACCTGGGGCATATCCATGAGACCTGGGGGCAGTATCCATGAGACCTGGGGGCATATCCATGAGACCTGGGGGCATATCCAAGAGACCTGGGGCATATCCATGAGACCTGGGGGCAGTATCCATGAGACCTGGGGAATATCCATGAGACCTGGGGGCATTATCCATGAGAGCTGGGGCATATCCATGAGACCTGGGGGCAATATCCATGAGAC
The DNA here is from genome assembly GCA_009667805.1 of Leptobrachium leishanense. Lineage (NCBI taxonomy): Eukaryota > Metazoa > Chordata > Amphibia > Anura > Megophryidae > Leptobrachium > Leptobrachium leishanense. The sequence goes on from CM019068.1 coordinate 130,925,914, forward strand.
CTGGGGCATATCCATGAGACCTGGGGCAGTATCCATGAGACCTGGGGCATATCCATGAGACCTGGGGCATATCCATGAGACCTGGGGGCAGTATCCATGAGACCTGGGGCATATCCATGAGACCTGGGGCATATCCATGAGACCTGGGGGCAGTATCCATGAGACCTGGGGCATATCCATGAGACCTGGGGGCATTATCCATGAGAGCTGGGGCATATCCATGAGAGCTGGGGCATATCCATGAGACCTGGGGGCAATATCCATGAGACCTGGGGCATATCCATGAGACCTGGGGCATATCCATGAGACCTGGGGGCAGTATCCATGAGACCTGGGGCATATCCATGAGACCTGGGGGCAGTATCCATGAGACCTGGGGCATATCCATGAAACCTGGGGGCAGTATCCATGAGACCAGGGGGCAATATCCATGAGACCTGGGGGCAGTATCCATGAGAGCTGGGGCATATCCATGAGACCTGGGGGCATTATCTATGAGACCTGGGGCATATCCATGAGACCTGGGGGCAGTATCCATGAGACCTGGGGGCATTATCCATGAGACCTGGGGGCAGTATCCATGAGACCTGGGGGCAGTATCCATGAGACCTGGGGCATATCCATGAGACCTGGTGGTAATATCCATGAGACCTGGGGGCAATATCCATGAGACATGGGGGCAGTATCCATGAGACCTGGGGCATATCCATGAGAGCTGGGGGCATTATCCATGAGACCTGGGGGCAGTATCCATGAGAGCTGGGGGCAGTATCCATGAGAGCTGGGGGCATTATCCATGAGACCTGGGGGCATTATCCATGAGACCTGGGGGCATATCCATGAGACCTGGGGGCATTATCCATGAGACCTGGGGGCATATCCATGAGACCTGGGGGCATTATCCATGAGAGCAGGGGGGGCATTATCCATGAGAGCTGGGGCAATATATACCCATATGAGCTGGGGCAATTATATCCAAGTGAACTGGGGCAATTATATCCATGTGAACTGGGGAAAATATATCCATATAACCAGTGCTGTGTATATTATTCTTGGGGTTCAGTGCTGTGTATGTTATTCTGGGGGCTCAGTGCTGTGTATATTATTCTGGGGGCTCAGTGCTGTGTATATTATCCTGGAGGCTCAGTGCTGTGTATATTATTCTGGGGGCTCAGTGCTGTGTATGTTATTCTGGGGGTTCAGTGTTGTGTATATTATTCTGGGGGTTCAGTGTTGTGTATATTATTCTGGGGGCTCAGTGCTGGGTATGTTATTCTGGGGGTTCAGCACTGTGTATATTATTCTGGGGGCTCAGCGCTGTGTATATTATTCTGGGGGCTCAGTGCTGTGTATATTATTCTGGGGGCACAGTGTTGTGTATATTATTCTGGGGGTCTGTGCCTGGATATATATATATATAAAATGCGTTAGTCCAGTTGCCACAATCACGAGTATACCTGTACATAGTGATACCTTTCACTGATCAGTATAGTTTCCAGTTTACACTCTTGAAAGTTTGTCTTTTAAATGTAAAGTTAACCCAATAAAAATGGTATCACCGGCACGCACTGCTATACTCGTGATATATATATATATTTTCTTCAGGTAATGGGGGTTGTGGAATTCGTGGGTGAGTTCCCTCACTTTTTTTCCCAGGACTTGACCCCTGGGGGGGTACCATTTTCTGTTCTTGGCTCGGGTGCAAAAGGAGCTAGCTACGGCTCTGGTGACCAGGTTGCTCATAGTACAGGGAGCAGAATGGAGAAACGGAGATCGGTCTGTGTGTATGTGTAGCGCTCACTCCCGGAGGAGCCGCTGAATTTACCTCGGGTTAGTCTCACCTGACTAGGGAATAATTATACACCAGCACTATTGTGGATTTTATAAATTATATACTTTACTGATCCCAATAAAGTGGCATATATAATATAGATACGGTATATGAACGACAGGATTTCGTAATGCGGGAAAAACACACGGCGGCAAAAGAAAAGGATTAACCCCCTCAGTTCTGGAGTGTAAGTCCCGTGAATGTAATGTCTCAAAAAGGTGTATGTGAATTGACTCGTGTACCCGGGTACCGTATTCAACTGGCCAGTGAATGAAATAAGCAAATCTTCGACTAGTCACGTTGGGGCCCTGTAGATTTGAACAATAATGCAGCGTGCTTGGTTATACTCGGACTTGCGGCCTGGAAGGCTTCTCACCCATCCGTTAGACAATCTGTTCCACTGCCCGATCAAGGATGTCTCTCCGCTTGTCCTCTGGAACTCTGTGCCACCGGATCCGCTCCCTTGCTTGTCCGATCTCCAGCACGAGAAACTATGGCCTACCACCTGCAATCCCAATGGATCATCGCGGTCTCCTTACACGGGGTCCAACTGGAACTAAAGTTCTGCGCAAACCTCTCAGCGATACGTAGGTATGTCTCTGCAAGTCACCGTCCTGATCTCCAGCACCCTCGAGGCAGCGCCTGCACTCCGGCCTGGTTTCGATTCCTGTCACTTGGTCTCAACAGACACAGCTTGTTGGAGAAAGTGAAGAAAACAGTGAGGAGGAAAGTTTTTGTCTGGACTGGGTGCGCTCACCTGAGCCTGAAGAGGCCATCCCAGTTTCTGAACGGTGGGAAAGTAACCTGAGGCCTGGGGCTCCTGAATTCCGATTGGAAGTTTCTGAGAGTTTGGAGGTTCCTGTAGTTCCAGAAGATGTGTCTATAGATTATAGTTCTATGCCTTCACTGGAAAGGTCATATTCAGAAGAGGTGTCTGCTCCAGTTGTGGACGAAAGAATTGAGCCCATACATGTGGCACTTCCACCTGAAGAGGAGATGATTGAGCCAGAGTCAAAATGTTCTATCAGACCCCCTCAGAGACTCACTTACGATTCACCATGACATAGCACTGAAGAGGCTGTCACCACAGTGCGAAGGTTGCCCGAAGTGTCTGCTATGCTAGCTGAGGTAGTCAGGAGCATGAGTCAACTTGAGGACGTATATCTGACCCATTGTATGTTTGCTGCTGAGCCTGTATATATTGCCTAATGTAAATGCTGAAATGTCATGTAAATGTTGCACCTCCTTGGAGAGACCCAATAGTTCTAGGAGGGGGAGAGTGTAGCGCTGTTTAAAACTGTGTTGCTGCAATTGCTCGTTTTTGGCCACCAGAGGGAGACAAGAGCCATATGGACTATGCTGGACCTAAATGAACTACAATTTCCATCAGGCTTTGCGGCAGATACAGGAAGTGGGTGGGACAGAGGGGAAGGACGTAAGCAGCCTCGTGCGGAGGAGCGCCAGAGTGAGCCGAGCGGTGAAAGAAGGAGGACGCAAGTGAGACTGCCAGACATCGAAACCAGGCCGGAGTGCAGGCGCTGCCTCGAGGGTGCTGGAGATCGGGACGGTGACTTGCAGAGACATACCTACGTATCGCTGAGAGGTTTGCGCAGAACTTTAGTTCCAGTTGGACCCCGTGTAAGGAGACCGCGATGATCCATTGGGAGTGCAGGCGGTAGGCCGTAGTTTCTCGTGCTGGAGATCGGACAAGCAAGGGAGCGGATCCGGTGGCACAGAGTTCCAGAGGACAAGCGGAGAGACATCCTTGATCGGGCAGTGGAACAGATTGTCTAATGGATGGATGAGAGGCTTCCAGGCCGCAAGTCCGAGTATAACCAAGCACGCTGCATTATTGTTCAAATCTACAGGGCCCCAACGTGACTAGTCGAAGATTTGCTTATTTCATTCACTGGCCAGTTGAATACGGTACCCGGGTACACGAGTCAATTCACATACACCTTTTTGAGACATTACATTCACGGGACTTACACTCCAGAACTGAGGGGGTTAATCCTTTTCTTTTGCCGGTTAACTTACCGGTTAACCCTCTGGACTACTTACCGGTTACCTTCTGTACCCATCTTGAAACCCTCCTGTGAACCATTTCCTCCTCTGCTATACCGGTAACCCCCATTCATTTTCTACCAGTTCCTCCTATAGGATTTAACTTGTATGACCCCTGGCTATGGACTTCTGATTATTCTGTTATCTGTATTCCACGACTTCTGCTTGAAATCCCAACTACAAGATTGCCTTACCCTATATCTGGATACCTTGCCATGGACATTATTATTTATCTGTCTAGTTAGTATTCTGTTATTTTCTATCCAGTATCTGCCCCCCTATTTAGTTCAGCGTATTTTCAGTTTCCTCCTTTGCCTCCTATTCATCCTATTTAATCCTTTTTTCCTTTTCGTTCTGCTTATTGCCTCCCTCTTCATTCTCAGCCAACCTATTCATTTACTTCTGCTGTTTTATGTTTATTAAAAATAAATATCTTGTGTGGCGAAGGCGAAGGTGTGGTACATATATAAAATGGAACGTCTAACTGCTCAACTACACGATACGCTTCAACAATGCACAAAGATATGGGAACCTTGGCTATCGACGCAGACCATCTAGTAGTTGGATATAGAACTGTTGGACCTAGAGACCTTGATCTACAAACACAGGGAATTTTTTCCCCCCTCTTCTTTTTTTTTTTTCTCTCTTTTCTCCCTGTATATTATTTATGTAGTTAAATTGTAAGTTTTATGCAATTGATACGTATGCCCTTTCGAGGCATCATTATGTCTCAGGGAAAGAAAGCAGGTTCAGTCTCTATCTGTTATTTGTTTCCTCTTGTTGCTGCCTCCCTGAGATTATGTATCGCTCTATGGGCTTCCATGAGCGCCTTGCTGCTGTATTACTAAAAAACCAATAAAAATCGTGTTTATAAAAAAAAAAAAAAATATCTTGTTTGACCCCACAAACCTGCATACTTCATTATGGCTCACTGCACATTGGGCTCACACCCACACTCCAGGAAAGGTTCTCATGACAGAATGAGGAAGTCTTCAACCAGTGAGCCCACAGTGAGCAAAGCTATAATGGATTACTTGAAAGGGTTAATGGAAGAAATCCTGCAGCAAGTGGACACTTTGTTTTCTGACCTGCTACCAAGCTTAAGGGGCATCTCGACTAAGGTGCGTGTTCCAGTTATAAAAAAGGGGGCCAGAGAACCCCTAACCCTGGAGGAGCGTGAAAGGAGAAGGTCCAATGACTTATGCTTCTATTGTGGGAGTGGCCTGCACAGAATATCGGCCTGCCCACTACACCCACCCAAGCCACCTAGCACCCCACCTGAATCAGCATCTGCCAAAGAGACTTTTGTTGCCAAGTCCTCCCCTACCAAGCCTAAAAGGTCAGCATCTGCCAAGTCCGTGCCTCTGATTCCTCGTAAAGCACTGCCCACCAAGTCGAAAAAGACATTGCCTGTCAAAGACACGACATCCTTCAAACCAAAGAAGGAAAATTTATCTGCTAAGTCCTTGCTCCCAAAGCCTAGTAAGGCATTGTCTACCAAGCCCTTGTCCGAGAAATCCACCACTGAATCCAGACCCAGGAAAGTGGTGTCTATGGAAGCGGGTCCTGAGAATGTGCATCAAGATTCCAACCTAGCTGAACCTATGGAATTCCAATCCACCCTGCCCACAGAACCTTATCCAGCCGTACCCATGGAAGAAGAGCCTACAGAGCCTGACCCCGTTGTGCCCATGGAGATAGCGTCTGACCTAACCCTCCGGTATGACACCCACCACTCCTAGCCAACACCTCATGGCTAACTGTTCTACCGCTCCAGTGCCTTCCAGCCGGCATAACTTGCCATTCCCATCTGCTTCCGAGCATTATTCTTCAGAGGAATGGAGTTCTGTGGACTCGGAAGATGAACTGCCCAAAGAAACTGCACGTCACCCTCGAGGGCTAGCTGGCCGGTCCATTGGGTACATAGGCACTGCTAAACCCCATTCCGACCTGGCAGGGGACTTCTTGCCCTTCATAGATTCGTCCAGTGACTATAACTCTGACCTTGAATGGGAGCCAAATGAAAATCAGCTCCCTACTAATCTGGCTACTGTTCGGTGTCACCCTACCACCGCTTACAGAACTCCTGTTAAGGGATATGCCACGAGACCTGTGGGCCAGAGAACCACCTATATAGGAACCACGGTCGCCACTTCAGTCACTGTCGCTACTAAGCCTTCTCAGGCCTCTGTCACCAAGCCTTCTCAGGCCTCTGTCACCAAGCCTTCTCAGGCCTTTGTCACTAAGCCTTCTCAGGCCTCTGTCTCCGAGCCTTCTCAGGCCTCTGTCACTGAGCCTTCTCAGGCCTCTGTCACTGAGCCTTCTCAGGCCTCTGTCACTAAGCCTTCTCAGGCCTCTGTCACTAAGCCGTCTCAGGCCTCTGTCGCTAAGCCTTCTCAGGCCCCTGTCCCTAAGCTGTCTCAGGCCTCTGTCCCTAAGCCATCTCAGGCCTCTGTCATTGAGCCTTCTCAGGCCTCTGTCCCCAAGCCTTCTCAGGCCTCTGTCCCCAAGCCTTCTCAGGTCTCTGTAACAAAGCCTGCACAGAGCCTAGCAGTCGTCTCCACGCTGTCGCCGCAGAGCCCAGCAGTCGTCTCCACGCTGTTGCCGCAGAGCCCAGCAGTCGTCTCCACGCTGTTGCCGCAGAGCCCAGCAGTCGTCTCCACGCTGTCGCCGCAGAGCCCAGCAGTCGTCTCCACGCTGTCGCCGCAGAGCCCAGCAGTCGTCTCCACGCTGTCGCCGCAGAGCCCAGCAGATCCCGCAGGATCTCCAGAGGTCGCTGCCCTGCATCCCGCAGGATCTCCAGAGGTGTCACCGCCACGGGTCCGTCACCGCCGCCGTAAAGCCAAGCTGCTCACTGCCCAGCAGGAGTGCTGTACCAAGGTCGCCCAAGTGCCCTGCAGAGCCATACCGAGGTCCTCGCCAAGGGCACTACCCCACCAAGCCCTGCAACCAAAGTGTCACCGCCGAGCTGTGCCCATGACACTATTCCTGATACCGAGTCTGAAAGGGCTGTACTCTTTGCTCTCTATGAGGACTTCCAGAATCCGGGTAGTTGGACTGACAAAATGTACCCTACTTCAGGACCTGCCCCTGCGGGCTACACCAGGACGCCCTCTGGCGTGTTGGTCCGGGAGGAGTACTTGGCAGTGCTCAGACACTACCCTGAGCTCTGGAGAAACCTCGACATCTATTCTGATGACTCCAGTTAGACTGATTCCATGGATCCCTGATTCTTAGAACTTTCTGGGGTTTGTCTTGTGTTTATGAACGTTGCGAATGCCAGTCTTCGGCCACATCTGGGGCTCCCGGAGGTTGCCCCTTGTCGGGGGGTGCTGTCATGGTCCACCTGGGGTACTGTCAGGGATCACATATCCTAAACCCTGGCAGCCCATTTAAACCATGCTTTACACAGGTTCCTATAGACTTGCCTGTAACCTGTGCACACCGAGACTACAGGTTCACCGAAAATGTTAATGGGGCCTCCTTATAAGGAGGTCACACCCTCTGATCTGGACTTCCTCATTTGAAGTCAGGACTTTGCATCAAGCTGACTTGCTTTCTGATACCCCTTGTTCCTGGAACCTTCTGAACACCCTCTGGACTACTTACCGGTTAACCCCTCTGGATTACCCATCTGATTACCTTCTGTACCCATCTGGAAACCCTCCTGTGAACCATTTCCTCCTCTGCTATACCGGTAACCCCCATTCATTTTTTTTCTCTACCAGTTCCTCCTATAGGATTTAACTTGTATGACCCCCTGGCTATGGACTTCTGATTATTCTGTTATTTGTATTCCACGACTTCTGCTTGAAACCCCGACTACGAGATTGCCTTACCCTATATCTGGATACCTTGCCATGGACATTATTATTTATCTGTCTAGTTAGTATTCTGTTATTTTCTATCCAGTATCTGCCCCCCTATTTAGTTCAGCGTATCTTCAGTTTCCTCCTTTGCCTCCTATTCATCCTATTTAATCCTTTTTCCTTTTCGTTCTGCTTACTGCCTCCCTCTTCATTCTCAGCCAACCTATTCATTTACTTCTGCTGTTTTATGTTTATTATAAATAAATATCTTGTTTGACCCCACAACCTGCATACTTCATTATGGCTCACTGCACATTGGGCTCACACCCACACTCCAGGAAAGGTTCTCATGACAATATGCCACTTTATTGGGATCAGTAAAGTATATAATTTATAAAATCCACAACAGTGCTGGTGTATAATTATTCCCTAGTGCGGTGAGACTAACCCGAGGTAAATTCAGCGGCTCCTCCGGGAGTGAGCGCTACATATGCTTACCTCTGGATTCAGGGAACAGAATGAAGAAATGGAGATCGGTCTGTGCTATGCTTGCCTCTGGATTCAGGGAGCAGAATGGAGAAATGGAGATCGGTCTGTGCTATGCTTGCCTCTGGATTCAGGGAGCAGAATGGAGAAATGGAGATCGGTCTGTGCGTATGCTTGCTGCTGGATTCAGGGAGCAGAATGGAGAAATGGAGATCGGTCTGTGTGTATGCTTGCCTCTGGATTCAGGGAGCAGAATGGAGAAATGGAGATCGGTCTGTGCGTATGCTTGCCTCTGGATTCAGGGGGAGCAGAATGGAGATCGGTCTGTGCGTATGCTTGCCTCTGGATTCAGGGAGCAGAATGGAGAAATGGAGATCGGTCTGTGTGTATGCTTGCTGCTGGATTCAGGGAGCAGAATGGAGAAATGGAGATCAGTCTGTGTGTATGCTTGCTGCTGGATTCAGGGAGCAGAATGGAGAAATGGAGATCGGTCTGTGTGTATGCTTGCCTCTGGATTCAGGGAGCAGAATGGAGAAATGGAGATCGGTCTGTGCGTATGCTTGCCTCTGGATTCAGGGAGCAGAATGGAGATCGGTCTGTGCGTATGCTTGCCTCTGGATTCAGGGAGCAGAATGGAGAAATGGAGATCGGTCTGTGTGTATGCTTGCTGCTGGATTCAGGGAGCAGAATGGAGAAATGGAGATCGGTCTGTGTGTATGCTTGCTGCTGGATTCAGGGAGCAGAATGGAGAAATGGAGATCGGTCTGTGTGTATGCGTGCCTCTGTATTCAGGGAGCAGAATGGAGAAATGGAGATCGGTCTGTGTGTATGCTTGCCTCTGGATTCAGGGAGCAGAATGGAGTAATGGAGATACACACCGCAAATTACTGTAAATTGTATTGCTGTGGATTCTATGATACGGTTGTAGCGCTGGTTTAAATCCTGCCGCTGTAATTACTTGTTTCTGGCCACCAGGGGGAGACGAACGCAATGTAAACCAATACTGGACACTTTCAGACTACGTTTTCCAGCATGCTTTGGGGCATGGACAGGAAGTGGGTGGGGAGAACCGAGAGACATCCGCAACTTCGTGCAGAGGAGAGCCAGTGCGTGCCAAGGGGTGAATAGAGCAAGACGCACGTGAGACAAGGAGCGATTGTGACCAGGCCGGAGCGCAGGTGCTGCCTTGCGGAGCTGGAGATCTACCCAAATCACTTGCCAGAGACCTAGTAATCCACCGGTGAGAAGTTTACACAGATACAGAGCTGCAGAAGGACCCCGAGTTAGGAGACCGCAATGATCTAATGGGAGTGCAGGCAGTGAGCTGAGCATCTTGTGACAGAAACGGACAAGCAGGACAAGCGGATCCGGTGGCACAGAGTCCCAGTCAAGTCGAGCAGAGTATCTGGTGGATGGGTGAGAGGCCTTCCCGGCCACAGTGAAAATAATAAAGCACGCTGCAGTTTGTCTAAACCTACAGGGCCCCAACGTGACTAGTCGAAGACACATTGAAATCATTCACTGGCCAGTTGAATCTAGTACCCGGGTACCAACACACGCATACACGTACACCTTCTTGGGACACAACCTGTACGGGACTCACATTTCAGCAACGAAGGGGTTAAAATTCCTTTTTCTTTTCCGCTGCGCGTTTCTCGCATTACGAACTTCTGTAAATATATATGTATACCGTGCTGCTCTATATATTCCAGTTTATTTGAGATCTGTAAACTATATAACTTATAAAATCCACAACAGTGCTGGTGTATATTTATTCCCTAGTGCGTGGAGACTGACCCGAGGTTTAAATTCAGCGACTCCTCTGGGAGTGAGCACTACACGTGGGGGCTCGTTTCCGGGATCCAGTCTCTGGAAAAACCACATTTAAAGGGTTAAATATGGATCCAGACACTGCTGCCAAATGGTGTGAGGAGCAAAGTAGTCAGATAGAATTATGCATAGTCATGGATATTCCTGCAGACACTTGGGCCGAAGATCAGATTCGCCGGGCCGTGGCCAAGCTGACACCAGATCATCGGGGGTTAATCCTGGACATTAAAGCGAACCCAGATACCTCTCACCCGTATGTTCTTTTTGAATGGAGAAAGGGTGTTCCAGTGTGTTTTCAGGGCGCAAGGTGAAGCTGACCGATGAAGTCAAGTGCGCCATGTGGCGATCCCGCGAGTGTTCCCACGCCCAGTCCGCTGGCCATGATCGGGCCTGAATTTATAGTGGCTATTGGAGATTTGCTGGCTAAATGTCAAAAAAACAAGCCCTCCGCACACTAACTTTGGTTATCGACGGTTAAGAAATTTTACAGGAAACGTGCCAACTCCGGCGGGAGAAGAAACCTTCGAAGAATGGGTAGAACAGGCGATGCAGGCTCTGGATGAGTGGGACATCCCCGAAGCACAGAAGAAGCAAAGAATTACTGAGAGCTTAAAGGGACCTGCGTCAGAGGCTGTAAGAAACCTAAAATTTAGTAAACAAGACTGCACTGCTTTAGATTACCTAAACGTACTACAGGAAGTTTTTGGGCGAACGGAAAAGGCTGCGGAGCTCGTGTACCAGTATGAACATACAGTACTTACCAGCGGAAAGGTGAGAAAATGACTGACTACATGAGGCGCCTAGATAAGATTCTGCATCAGATACTTCTTAAGAAAAGGGCCGAACCGGCCAAAATAGATAAGATCCGAATACAGCAGATCCTGAGGGGCGCTCAACCTCTAGATCCTGTGATGCTACAGCTGAGAACCAGAGAAGGTAACTGAGAATTGAAATAACTGGAACTGATCCGAGCTGTCAGAGAGGAAGAGGCTCTACTCGAAGAGAAATCCCTTAGGAGAGGAGAAAGAGTTTACGCACAACCCGTGAGGCATAACGAGTGTATGCGAGCGGAAGATGATTCGCTAGACACCTATGGATCCAAAGTGGACGAACAGGAGCATCTGGTTGTTTCTAAGTCCACAGGGAGTGCTGCAAGAGAGCAAATTCTTCCTACATACAGTGAAATTCACAAAACTGTTAAGAAAGTGCAAGAAGCTCAAGATGAATTGAAACAGGCACACGCGGACCTGTGCCGAGTGCTTTTGAAAGTGGCAGAGACACAGACCGATATGCAGAAGTTCCTTACTGATATGCGGACAACTGGAGTTGCTGTAGTTTCTGGCCAGGGTCCTTCAACTGAATCACCACAAGCAAGTGCGTCTCCATCTTCAAATAAGAGATGTTTCAGTTGTGGAGAAATGGGTCATTTCCGAGTGCAGTGCAAAAGCCGAAAGCCTGAGAAAAACAGGGTAGAAGAGTTTTTAAAAGCCTTGGAAGGGCTGCTAGCTACCTCACCGGAGGGAAACGCCAGAGGGCCCAAGTGAAGGAGCAAACTAGGTGCCCAATAGTTAAAGACCGCTCCAGAAATCCAGCCAGGACTGAAAGGGCGAGAAGGCCCAGAGTTTCGTCCACTGCGGAGCCAACCAGGACTGAAAGAGTCACTCCCTTAGCATCCGGTCCTACGTCATGGGGAAGCAATGCACACCCAAAACCTACACGGGTCAAGAAGAAGGCCAGGGTACAGCAAACGGGGTCTAAACTTCTTGCTACTACGACAAAGTTTCCTGACCAGCTGATAGGTCCTTCTCCCTTCGTTCCAATCCAAGTAGAGGGAGTCTACACCAAAGCTCTGTTGGACTCAGGGGCTCAAGTGACACTGATCTACCGAGACTTCTATGAGAAACACTTGAAACACATACCTCTACAGGAGCTAAAGGAACTTGAAATCTGGGGTATCGGGACCGAGAAACTTCCATATGACGGATATCTACAGGTGAAGCTAGAGATCGGATCCGAAGTCATCGGACAGTTTGGGGGTTGTGATGCGTTGCCCATTGTGTGTCCTCGACCTTCAGGGGCCAACAGAAGTTCTATGATAGTGGGGACGAATACTGATCTGGTGCGACGTCTCCTAACTCCTATAGTACTGGAAGAAGGTTCTACCAAGGGAGTACACCCGATGTTGCGTCCAGTCTATCAGCGAATGGTCGAAGAACAGAAGGCACCTGCCGAAGTGGGGCGTCTGTGGAGATTAGGAGGAACAGAAAAGGTTCTACAATCAGGAGAAGTGGCGAGTTTCCGGGCTTCAGTCAAGTTGAATGGGTCGCAACCAGGTCCCTATGTGGTACTGGAAACTGATTTTAATCATGGCAGTGAAGCCGGAGTCGAAATAATCCCTGAAATAATCTCCACAAAAGCTTTGAAACGAACACGAGGAAGAGTCTCAGTCAGTGTATGTAATATATCTGATTCTCCAGTGATCCTGAAAGCACGAATGCCTATCGGGCAAGTGGCATCCGCTACGCCTCTCTCTCCTACTGATTTAGGAGGGGGAGCGAATAAAGATATTCCAGCTGACAAGTTCTATCCCAAGGACGCTCCCATCTCGCCTGAATGGAAGAAACGTCTTCAGTCCCAGGTCCTAAAGTGGAGGGACTTGTTCTCAAAGAATGAGTTCGACGTGGGCCTGGCTAAGAGTACTGAGCATTGCATTCGACTGCAGGAAGATAAGCCGTTTCGAGAAAGGTCACGACGAGTTCCACTGGGAGACTTGGATGATCTAAGAGAACAGCTGAATGAACTGCAAAGAACCAAGGTGATTCAAGAGTCCAGGAGTCCGTACGCTTCTCCCATAGTGATGGTTCGGAAGAAGAATGGTTCTGTCCGTCTATGCATAGACTATCGCACGCTAAATCGGAGAACCATCCCTGATCAATATGCCACTCCTCGGATAGAAGATGCCTTGCAGTGTTTGTCTGGAGCAAAATGGTTTAGTGTACTAGACCTGCGAAGTGGGTATCACCAGATACCAATGCATCCTGAAGACAAAGAGAAGACTGCGTTCATCTGCCCACTGGGGTTCTTTGAGTTCAACCGAATGCCTCAAGGCCTTACGGGGGCTCCAGCCACGTTCCAACGGTTAATGGAGAAGACAGTCGGAGACATGAACCTGATCGAAGTGCTAGTGTATCTGGATGACAAAATCGTGTTTGGAAAGACGTTGGAAGAACATGAGCAACGGTTGGAAAAGGTCTTGAAGCGGCTCCATGAAGAGGGGTTGAAACTGTCTCTGGAGAAGTGTCAATTCTGTTTGCCTTCCGTTACGTATCTGGGACACGTTGTTTCAGCAGAAGGCGTTTCGACGGATCCTCGAAAGTTGGAAGCCGTAGCTTCCTGGCCTAGACCCCGAAATGTCACTGAACTTAGATCTTTCCTGGGATTCTGCTCCTATTACCGAAGGTTTGTAGGAGGGTTTGCCAAGATAGCTCAACCACTGAATAAGCTCCTGCAGAAGGAAGATGCCGAAGAAGGCCACAAGGCCTCTGACCGAAATCCGTCGGCTCCAGGGCCAAGGAAGGCTCGAGAATCTATCCAAGGAGAATGGACTAGTCAATGCGAAGGTGCTTTCGTGAAGCTGAGAGTCTAACTCGAGCTCCTGTCTTGGCCTACGCTGATCCTCATAAGCCGTACGAATTGCATGTACAGTGGCAAGAAAAAGTATGTGAACCCTTTGGCATTACGTGGAGTTTTGCATGAATTGGTTATAAAATGTGCTCTGATCTTCATCTAAGTGACAACAATTTGAAAAACACAGTCTGCTTAAAATAATACAACACAAACATTATATGTTTTCATGTGTTTATTGAACAGAACATGTAAACATTCACAGTGCAGGGTGGAAAAAGTATGTGAACCTTTGGACTTAATAACTGGTTGACCCTCCTTTGGCAGCAATAACCTCAACCAAACGTTTCCTGTAGTTGCATATCAGACCTGCACAACGATCTGGAGTAATTTTGGACCACTCCTCTTCACAAAACTGTTTCAGTGTAGCAATATTCTTGGGATGTCTGGTGTGAATCGCTCTTAAGGTCATGCCACAGCATTTCAATCGGATTGAGGTCAGGACTCTGACTGGGCCACTCCAGAAGGCGTATTTTGTTTTGTTGAAGCCATTCCATTGTTGAATTACTTGTATGCTTTGGGTCATTGTCCTGTTGCATCACCCATCCTCTGTGGAGCTTCAGTTGGCAGACAGATGGTCTTACGTTTTCCTGCAAAATGTCTTGATAAACTCTGGAATTCATTTTTCCATCAATGACAACAATCCGTCCAGGCCCTGAGGCAGCAAAGCAGCCCCAAACCATGATGCTCCCTCCGCCATGTTTTACAGTGGGGATGAGGTTTTGATGTTGGTGTGCTGTGCCTTTTTTTCTCCACACATAGTGTTGTGTGTTTTTCCAAACAACTCAATTTTGGTTTCATCTATCCACAGAATATTTTGCCAGTAGTGCTGTGGAACATCCAGGTGCTCTTTTGCAAACTTCAAGCGTGCTGCAATATTCTTTTTGGACAGCAATGGCTTCCTCCGTGGTGTCCTCCCATTTGCTCCATTCTTGTTTAATGTTTTCCTTATTGTAGATGTGTCAACAAAAATGTTAGCATGTGCCAGAGCTTTCTGTAAGTCTTTAGCTGACACTCTAGGATTCTTCTTTACCTCATTAAGCATTCTGCGCTGTGCTCTTGCAGTCATCTTTGCAGGACGACCACGCCTAGGGAGAGTAACAACAGTGCTGAACTTTCTCCATTTGTAGACAGTCTGTCTTACTGTGGACACATGAACATCAAGGCTTTTGGAGATACTTTTGTAACCCTTTCCAGCTTCATGCAAGTCAACAATTCTTGATCGTAGGTCTTCTGAGAGCTCTTTTCTGCGAGGCATGGTTCACATCAGGCAGTGCTTCTTGAAACCAGTAAACCCAAAACTGGTGTGTGTTTTTAAAGGGCAGGACAGCTTTCAGCAACACATCCAATAATATCACACTGATTGAACTCAAGGTTGGCTCACTTCGGGCTCCAATTAGCTCTTGGAGAAGTCATTAGGCTAGGGGTTCACATACGTTTTCCACCCTGCACTGTGAATGTTTACATGTTCTGTTCAATAAAAACATGAAAACATATAATGTTTGTGTTGTATTATTTTAAGCAGACTGTGTTTTTCAAATTGTTGTGACTTAGATGAAGATCAGACCACATTTTATGACCAATTCATGCAAAACTCCATGTAATCCCAAAGGGTTCACATACTTTTTCTTGCCACTGTAGATGCCAGTCGAGAGGGTCTAGGGGGAGTCTTATACCAAGAATATGGTAGATTGTTGAGGCCTGTAACCTACGTGAGCCGGAGTCTTACGCCTTCAGAAAAGAATTATCCTACCCATAAGTTGGAGTTCCTCGCTTTAAAGTGGGCGGTGGTCGACAAGTTGAAAGACTATCTGTATGGAGCCAAATTTGTGATAAAGATGGATAACAATCGTCTTACCTACGTCCGTACTACTGCGAAGCTGGATGCAACGGGACATCGGTGGTTGGCCGCTCTGTCAGGGTTTAGGTTCAGCCTGAAGTATCGCCCTGGAGTGAGCAATCGAGATGCTGTTGCTTTGTCGAGAAGACCCTACACTACATAATGGACTCAGTTAACTCCGGATGGGGTGCAAGCTTTATGTCAAGGAGCAGAGCGCCGGGTCAAGGGAGGAATTGAAGCAGAAGCCATAGGAGTCATGGCTGCGGCTGTTCCAGAGTTCTACTGTAACCCTACGCAGCTGAGAGATGAATACGCAGCTGAGAGATGAAAGTTTGCCTACTTTTTCAAAACAAGACCTGAGAGCTAACCAGGCTGGAGATCCTTTGATTGCATTGACCATGAAGGCTCTAAACGCGAACCAACGGGAGATTCTTCTGACAAATTCCCCAGAAGGGGCCAGATTGGTCTACAAGGAGTGGGAACGGTTGAAAATGTTGGATGGGGTGGTCTACCGAAGGGGCCCCTCAAGCGATGCTGGAATGACCCAACAGTTGTTCCTTCCCACCAAACACAGAGAGGGTGTGCTACGGTCATTACACGATGACCATGGACATTTAGGAGCAGAGCGAACTTTTAAGCTGGTGTGGGACAGATTCTATTGGCCCTGCATGAGGCCTGAAGTTGAAAGTTACTGCCACTCATGTCTGAGGTGTATCCAAAGGAAGACTCTGCCAACCCGAACTGCTCCAATGAGCCACCTACAAAGTCAAGGACCCATGGATTTGGTGTGCATTGACTTCCTGTGCTTAGAGCCAGATGCTAGTGGACAGGGAAATATCTTGGTGGTGACTGATCATTTCACGCGTTATGCCCAAGCTTTTTCTATGAGAGACTAACGTGCTCCTACAGTGGCGAAGGTTTTAATGAAAAAGTTTTTTGTTCACAATGGACTGCCAAGGAGAATACACTCGGATCAGGGTAGAGACTTTGAGAGCCGGCTTGATGGGCAATTACTGGAACTGCTGGGAATTCAGAAAACCCGAACTACACCAGATCACCCTCAAGGTGATGCTCAGCCAGAAAGGTTCAATCGCACTCTGCTAAATATGTTGGGGACATTGTCAAACAGAGAGAAGCAGAGCTGGAGTCGTCACATAGCCACGCTAGTACATGCATACAACAGCACGGAGACCGCATAGGCGACTCTACAGGGGGGCAAGGGGGGGCAGGTGCCCCCCTAGGTTATTCCTTGCCCCCCCCATGTGCCCCCCACCAAAAATCAGCTTCCAGCTTACCACACTTCTTCGGACCAGTGTATCTCCGTCCCTGTGCATCGTATATGGACGATCTATGTGTCATTGGAAAGAGCAGATTCTGGCCTTTCCAATGATACCCAACATGACCATATTCTGTTTGAAATAAAAGTCAAAAACATTAAATAATAACAGGCACTTAAACTTAAGCATTTTCACAGGGTTGAAATGTCTCAGCAGTGAAGTGCTTAATGTTCAGACTATACATTACATTGTGTATTACATTAGTTTTTGCCTTGGTTTAGTTGTATATTAAGGGTTAATGGGTAGGCTTCATCCCTCACATTATACATTTTATTTTTTCCTTGATTAATGGCATTTTAGGGGTTAATGTGTTAGCTATATGCCTCACAGTGTATTCATTTCATGTTTTACCTTGATCAATGGCATTTTAGGGGTTATTGAGTAGGCTAAATGCCACATTGTTTATTATTTTTATTGTATTTCCCTGGGTTTATGGCATTTTAGGGGTTATTATGGAAGTTAGAATCTAAAGGGTCTAATCATCTTTAGATCCTCTGCTTTTTGTCACATTTGGGGAATTTATTTCGCCGAAAATAAAGTGAATTCCCTATTTAGTGAATGGTCACTGTAATTTGCTAAAAGTGGAGTCGCTGAAGCAGCAATCAGACATTCAGCGAAAACTGCCGAACTGCGGCAAATAAAGTATCATGTTAGTACAATAAAAAGGCATCATTGCATCACATTACTCTGGGGTCTTGGAATCTTATTTATATATACTTATTTAGGGCATTATTACCTGGTGTGAGTTAACCCTTGCGTCGGCATGGTTTTGCGTTAGCGCCAGGTTAATCGAGTCTAGCGCCTGACCAACAGATCTTTTGCCTCTCGCTACAAACGGGAAAAATCACTTAGCGCGTTGCTATTAGCGATTTGTAGCTCGAGCTTACTGTACTTTCCGCGTCCTTTACTTAACATGGGGAGCGCTAGAGATCTCTAGCGCTTTTGCAGCTAGCAGATCAGTTGGTGCCAGCGCTAATTTTTTGAGGGGCGCTAATTGCACCATTTTACCTACTGCTTAACCCTGGTGCTAACTCCAAAAAAAACAGATCTTCGCCCAAAATTAACAGGCAATTGAAAGGAATGCAGCACAGGTGTTCTCTTGGCCCCATACACTATAGCAATGGATCTGGTCCGCATTGTCGTTGCTGTTGCAGTCGGCTCTATTATAAAAGTATCCTTTATCCACATATATCCTAATTCTAATATATTGCCTAATTTTAAACATTTTATGCTGAGGGTTATTCATAGTATGGAAGCGGTTGATTATTAGGGTGACTGTGTGGACCATGTTTAAAGGGACATGTGAATAAGTCTTGCCCTGAAACATGTATTATTTATATGCTGCAGCAGGGAAATTATTGTCGCTCACCTGGCCTTCCTTTTGGATCTATTAAATGCAGTGTAATGATTCTACCTGCTGTCGGGTGGCATTTATCATGCAATGCCCATCAGCCTTAATATATGTGTGCATCAAACCATGGATGATACGGCCACCTTGGATGATTTTAATAATGCAGGGGTGTGAGGTTATTCACTGGATGTGTTCATATTCAAGCTTGTGAGGGCGGGGGATAGGTATGGCCCGGCACTGGGAAAAAAAACGTTCTATCCTGTACACAACCGCATTAGCGCTGGGTCTCAGCCCGGGTCTTAGAGTTTTCCTAGCGTGCGCTAAACGACCTTGTTCATGGACTACTGCAGACAAGGTGATCTGTTCGTGGGTCGTCAGGCACTATGTTTTAGCAACTCGCGCTAAATGTTTCCTTTAGCGATGGTGTTTTAGCTCACACAGGTGATTGGGCCCTTAGTTTTATTCAGTGATATGATTTAGTGGTGAAAATTATTAGTGCCCCCCAGTTTTGACTGCGGTATCTTCTGTGCCCCCCCTAAATATTGTTCCTAGAGTCGCCACTGACGGAGAGTGACGCTACTGGATACTCACTGTACTGTCTTATGTTCGGAAGGGAAGCTCGACTGCCGGTTGATTTGGCGTTCGGGTTATCTCTGGATCAGACGTCTGTAGCCTCTCATAGGAATTATGTGGATAGACTCCGGAAGAATTTGGCCTCTGCGTTTGAACAAGCCCGTTTGACCTCTGGGAACAGGGAACAGAGGAATAAACGAAACTACGATTTCAAAGTTCGGATACAGGATCTACAACCCGGTGATAGGGTTTTGTTGAAGAACTTGGGTGCTTCTGCCAGGCATAAGTTGGCGGACCGATGGAGTTCTCAGGTCTACATTGTCTGCAAGCAACTGCCGGGTCTGCCGGTTTACCAAATTCGACCTGATGGGAAGGCTGGGCCTCTTAAAAACTGGCACCGAAATCATTTGCTACCTCTGAAGGAAGCTGTAAGGATACCAGTTGGAGACGAACTTTCTCTACCGAATCCGCCTCTGCCTGCTCCACGTTTGACTCCCGTTGCTCGGTCTCAGCAGACATGAGTTGTTGAGGAAAGCGAAGGGGAAAGTGAAGAAGAAAGTTTTTGTCTGGATTGGGTGCGCTCACCAGAGCCTGAAGAAGTCGTCCCAGTTGCCAAACGGTGGGAAAGTAATCTGAGGCCTGAGGCTCCAGAATTCCAGCTGGACATTCCTGAAACTTCTGAAATTCCTATAGTTCCTGAAAACGCGTCCTATGATTACAGTTCTATGCCTTCATTGGAAGGATCATACTACGAGGAGATGTCTGTTCCAGTTTTGAATGAAAGACCCGAACCTGTATCTGTAATACTTCCGACTGAAGAAGAGCTGATTGAGCCAGAACCGAAACGTTCTGTCCGACCCCCTCAAAGACTCACCTACGATTCACCAGGACATAGCACTGAAGAGGCTGTTACCACAGTGCGAAGGTTGCCCGAAGTGTCTGCTATGTTAGCTGAGGTAGCTAGAAGTATGAGTAAACTTGAGGATGTATACCTAACCCATTGTATGTTTGCTGCTGAGCCTATATATATCGACTAATGTAATGTTGAAATGTAATGTAACTGTTACACCTCCTTGGAGAGACCCAAGAGTTCTAGGAGGGGGAGAGTGTAGCGCTGGTTTAAATCCTGCCGCTGTAATTACTTGCAAAAACAATTTGCACAAAGTGCAACAAGAGTGGTAGTAATGAAATAATTTTAATGAAAAAATAAGCGACCAACAATGTAGTGGAAAGGAAGAAAATACAGGTGTGGTAAATTGCCCAGAAGAGGAAGGTAATGCTGTATCAAATAGAGAGGAGCGAAAGCATACACACTATTAATGAGGGCTACCTATACCTCGGTGGTTCAAGCCACCTACATAACCAAATACTAGGCATACTAGGATAACAACCAGTAATAGCCAAGGGGCAAGATCCACAAGAAAAAAATTCAATATAGAGCTGTTAAAAACAAAGAGGCATATCTCGACCGGTTTCGCCCGAACAGGGCTTAATCTGGAGAGGCACTCCTCTCTATTTGATACAGCATTACCTTCCTCTTCTGGGCAATTTACCACACCTGTATTTTCTTCCTTTCCACTACATTGTTGGTCGCTTATTTTTTCATTAAAATTATTTCATTACTACCACTCTTGTTGCACTTTGTGCAAATTGTTTTTGCTTGCTATTGTGGGGTTATGCCCTGTGGAGTGGTCTATTGAGCCTATCTTGTTTTGCTTTGTTTACGCTGTAATTACTTGTTTCTGTCCACCAGGGGGAGACGAACGCAATGTAAACCAATACTGGACACTTTCGGACTACGTTTTCCAGCATGCTTTGGGGCAGGGACAGGAAGTGGGTGGGGAGAACCGAGAGACATCCGCAACCTCGTGCAGAGGAGAGCCAGTGCGCACCAAGGGGTGAATAGAGCAAGACGCACGTGAGACAAGGAGCGATTGTGACCAGGCCGGAGCGCAAGGTCAGGGCCGGATTAACATAGGGGCAGATGGAGCAGCAGCTCCAGGCCCATGCCCCAGAATAGGCCCAGAGAAAAGATAAATTTGTCTGCATTGATGGGCATTTGGACCTCTATATCTCCAGCTTCATAGCAGCTACAGGGTCATGTCAGGTATCACCGGAAAGGCCAGAGCATGACATTTCCAATGATACCAAACATGACCAGGTTTTATTTAACAATAAAAGTAAAATAATAAATATTTCTTTATTTTTTATTTTTCTTTCTAACACAGCAATATTTTTCACTTTTCAATTATAAAGGGAACAATGATGCTGCAGTAACTCAACATCACATTTCTCATGTCACTAACAAGCGTGGAAGTGATGGTACAATCCATTATTACTAATTGTTACATCAAGAACCTAAACTGCCGCTCTGCAGCGAAGTGCACGGGGGGGGGGGGGTTTGGAACCCTGCGCCACTAATCTCTACACCTCGCAAGGTCAACTGAGGTGTCATCGGACAGGACAGAGTCTGGCCTTTCCATTAATACCAAACATGACCATGTAAAATCTAAGAGAAAAGATAACAAATAAAAAAATTGTATTTACTTATTTTTGTTCCAAAGCGATGGCATTGTCCATTTGTCACGTATAAAATGAGCAATACCACTGCTATTACTCACCTTCTCATTTCCCACGCTGGGAGCAAGTTCAGTGTTTTATACATAGTCATATTATTCATAAAACACCATTACCCAAAGCACTTGGGAAATATCAATTTTTTTGGCTAAAATTTTATATTTTCTCAGAAACATGCAGTAACAGGTTCCCATTTAATTTTTTTAACAAGAATTACCTATAGAATATATAACCACAAAGGTTTGGATGGTAAAATATGAAAAAATAATTTTACAAGCTGTGATGATTGAAATCTGATTGAAAATTTACTCCCTCAGTATCTGTCTGGTTAGAAATACCGGTATCTGCACTGTTAAATAACCTAAAATAGGTTTTCATTTCACTAAATTCCAAAAAAAGCCCACCAAAATATTCAGCTCCAGGCCCATAGAGATCTTAATCCGGCCCTGCGCAGGTGCTGCCTTGCGGAGCTGGAGATCGGCCCAAATCACTTGCCAGAGACCTATCGTGAGAAGTTTATACAGATACAGAGCTGCAGAAGGACCCCGAGTTAGGAGACCGCGATGATCTAATGGGAGTGCAGGCGGTGACCTGAGCATCTTGTGGCAGAAACGGACAAGCAAGACAAGCGGATCCGGTGGCACAGAGTCCCAGTCAAGTCGAGCGGAAAAACGTCCTGGGGTCGAGCAGAGCGCAGAGTATCTGGTGGATGGGTGAGAGGCCTTCCCAGCCACAGTGAAAATAATAAAGCACGCTGCAGTTTGTCTAAACCTACAGGGCCCCAACGTGACTAGTCGAAGACACATTGAAATCATTCACTGGCCAGATGAATCTAGTACCCGGGTACCAACACACGCATACACGTACACCCTCTTGGGACACAACCTGTACGGGACTCACATTTCAGCAACGAAGGGGTTAAAATTCCTTTTTCTTTTCCGCTGCGCGTTTCTCGCATTACGAACTTCTGTAAATATATATGTATACCGTGCTGCTCTATATATGTGAGTTTATTTGAGATCAGTAAACTATATAACTTATAAAATCCACAACAGTGCTGGTGTATATTTATTCCCTAGTGCGGGGAGACTGACCCGAGGTTTAAATTCAGCGGCTCCTCCGGGAGTGAGCGCTACACGGTCATACACATTGCTGTGAGTTTTATTGCTGAGGATTCTGTGTTACGCTCATATACACACACCGTATATTTATTTATTTGTTTATTTGAAATGGATTTTACCAGGAAGGATACATTGAGATTTCTCTCGTTTTCAAGTATGTCCTGGGTTCGAGAACATTGAGTGGTTACAGTTGTTACAGAAATACAAAGTAATAAAATGCAAACTATTAAAAACAAAACACAAATATACAGATTAACATATCATGGGAAGGGCTAGAACCTTGGGTTAATTAGGGTGATTTGCCAAGTGGAAGCAGCTGGAAAGTAAGCTACAAATTTCAGACCAGCACTGGGTAGGTAGGTGGGTGGGACAGCAGAGTCCAGGAGCAAGCGCGGTGGCAGAGGGTGATGTGAGTGTGTGGCCGGGCTTCAAATTCAGAGTCCAGGAGCAAGCGCGGTGGCAGAGGGTGATGTGAGTGTGTGGCCGGGCTTCGAATTCAGAGTCCAGGAGCAAGCGCGGTGGCAGAGGGTGATGTGAGTGTGTGGCCGGGCTTCCAATTCAGAGTCCAGGAGCAAGCGCGGTGGCAGAGGGTGATGTGAGTGTGTGGCCGGGCTTCGAATTCAGAGTCCAGGAGCAAGCGCGGTGGCAGAGGGTGATGTGTGTGGCCGGGCTTCGAATTCCGAGTCCAGGAGCAAGCGCGGTGGCAGAGGGTGATTGCTGTGGCTTCTGATACAGTAATGTGCAGTGTGTATGAGCGTATCCCAGAATCCACAGCAATACAACTTACAGTAATGTGCAGTATGAGCGTATCCCAGAATCCACAGCAATACAACTTACGCTCATACACACTGCACATTACTGTATCACAGTATGAACAGCAATACATCTTACAGTAATGTGCAGTGTGTATGAGCGTAAGTTGTATTGCTGTGGATTCTGTGATATGCTCATACACACTGCACATTACTGTAAGTTGTATTGCTGTGCATTTTGTGATACGCTCATACATGGTGCACATTGCTGTTTTATTGCTGTGGATTCTACAATAGATACACAGTGCACATCGGTGTAATTAACAGGGATACAAATACACAATAAACTCCTGAAGGGAGAATACTTTATGGCTGAGCTCCTCAGTTTTAGGTGATGTTTCACACGCAGTTTGAATACTTGTAACTGTGTTTGAGACAAGCCTCTACCTGCACACAAAGAACTACTAGAGTGGAGTTCAAAACACAGAAGACAATTCCGAACATTTTAAAGAGTCTCCAGATCCAGGCAGCTTACAGCTCAGTGTCCGCTCCCCCCCCCCCTCCGCATCATGTGAGCCAGCCATGCAGCCAATCACATGAGCTGTGATGTCATCAGAGCGCGTCTATCCCCGTTGTTGCTGCTGGAGATGGTGTGTGCGAGAAGCTGAGGATAATATGCAAGGATTGTCCGGCACAGAGCTCCAGTCCACTCTGCACCCAACAATTGCTACAGGAAATAGTGTGTGAGAAGCTGAGCAGGGTCAAGCCTGGGAAAAATCAGAGGTGAAGGAACCACCCCCCCCCCCAACACATAAACACTCTATTCATGCTGATGGTGCAGTTACAAGCATTTATAAAGCGCCAACAAACTCCTTAGCGCTGTACAATGGGAGACAATGAAGAATATGCATATACGTTACACACACTGAGCTGTAGTAGGGAGGACCCTGCTCGTTTACAATCTAAGTTTACAATCTAAGTAATCAGAAACAAATCCCACATGACCTGCCTTGATTTCTCAAGTGCAGCATATGCATTATACATTTTATTTATTTGCAAAGTATTTTACCAGGAAGGATACATTGAGATTTCTCTCGTTTTCAAGTATGTCCTGGGTTCAAGAACATTGAAGTGTTACAGTTACAGAAATACAAAGTAATAAATGCAAGATATTCTTGGTTCAATCCCAGCGAGCAGCCTCTCCAGTAAGTGTCCTTGGCAAGACACCTAACGGTACATACTCGCCACCCAGGACATACTTGAAAACGAGAGAAATCTCAATGTATCCTTCCCGGTAAAATACTTTGCAAATAAATAAATAACATGTAAAATGTATATGCTGCACTTGGGAAATCAAGGCAGGTCATCTGGGATTTGTTTCTGATTTCTTAGATTGTAAACTCTCGAGCAGGGTCCTCCCTACTTTTCCCTGTGCTTCCCTCTGCATGAAATATGTTTCCATGTAAACATGGCTGATCTGGAAACCCTACATGACACTCATGCACCACAAACCTAGATACATTTGTCAGGGCAGCAGGAGAGCTATAAAGGAAGGAGTTTGTTGTTCAGCTCCTTGGCCTTGCAGGGTTTAAACTTTGAAGTGGACGATGCAACTGCTCTCTTTAAAGGGCCACTACCACCAAAAATGAAATGTCCTTATTGTGTTTATTTTATGTTGCTGATCTCATACATGTTCTTTTTTTTTTTTTTTTTTCCTCTTGTATGTTTGGTTTAACCCTATAGTGACCAGGCGGTTTTACCATTGTCTGTCCGAAAGTACCCACTGCTATTTTTAAATTTCTGCGCTCTTTGTGTTTAGCTCTAATTTTCCTCATCCTCGTTTACTGTACCCACAAATATTACATACTGGGTTTTCTCGCCATTAAAAGGACTTTCTAAAGATCCCATTAGTTTGATCATATCGTATAATTTACTCTAAAAAAAAAATATTATGAAAAAAATGAAACTTTGACCCACAAAATATACGACCACCAAAAAACACCCTGGCTAAATAGTTTCCAAATTTTGTCCTGAGTTTAGAAATACCCAATTTTTACATGGTTTTGCTTTTTAACCCCTTAAATGCTGAGCCATTTCACCTGTGTGCTGAACTCATTTTGACCGTTTTATGTTCATCATGTTTAAACGTGATTTTGAAGACCTTTTTTATTGTATGATCCAGACAATTTTCTTTTGTTTTTAAAAAAAAAAAAAAAAAGTTTTTATTTTTTTATCGTTACACCAAACATGGTTATGCTTGGTATCTGGCCCTTCCAATAATACTAAACATGACCCTCTAGCTGCCCCTGAAAGGGATCTCCACTTGGCAGCTAGGGGAGTTTCACTAGCCAACTGACATCATCGCATATATGGCGACGATGTTAGTGGGCAGGGTGAGGCCCCGGAGGCTTGGCTGACATCCAAGTTGTCAGCCTCCTCCGGGAGCGGACTGCGATCCGGCACCCAAGGGATTAAAGAGAGGCACCGCTGGAAAGGGCAGACACTGCCCTTTTCAGTAGTGTCTCTTTTTTTTTTCTATCTGAAGCCATTCGAGAGGGGTGCAAAAGACCCCCCCCCCTTTCAGGTTCTCCCCGGGGGTGCCTTAAACTGACGTCGCACCCAGCGATGATGACAGTGACCATAAAACAGTTGGTCTGGCTTCACGGAAGGAGAGGTGAGTATAGGGAGGGAGGGGAGCAGAGGACCACTGACGTACATAGTATGTCCTTTGTTCTTAACAGGACTTTTTCCCAGGACGTACTATGTACGTCAGTGGTCCTTGTGGGGTTAATAAAATATTTTACTCTGGATGCACCCAGTGACACATATAATCTGATATTTTGTGCTGTAAACTGCCCCCTCCCCTGTAGTTTCTTTCCATCGCGTGCTCCTCCTTGTGAGGCTTTGGCCATAGAATGGAGTGAATGGGTCAGTCACCGACTCACATTATTGTATTGCATGGATGTTTTCAAAGGACATCACCAGGGGATATATTAGAAGTTTGCGCTGAGCTAATTTTTTCAATGATCAGGCCTTTCCAATGATACCTTATTGATTTTTTTTGATTGGGTAACAAAAATAATAGACACAGGTGGTGCAGTAGACATTGCTTATTTCGATTTCAGTAAGGCTTTTGATACTGTTCCGCATAGAAGGCTTATCAATAAATTGCAATCTTTGAGCTTGGATTCCAATATTGTTGAATGGATTAGGCAGTGGCTGAGTGACAGGCAACAGAGGGTTGTGGTAAATGGAGTTTATTCGGCGCAAGGTCTTGTTACCAGTGGGGTACCTCAGGGGTCAGTACTTGGACCCATTCTCTTTAATATTTTTATTAGTGATATTGCAGAAGGTATTAATGGAAAAGTATGTCTTTTTGCTGATGACACAAAGATTTGCAACAGGGTTGACGTTCCTGGAGGGATCAGCCAAATGACAAATGATTTAGGTAAACTAAAAAAATGGTCGGAGCTGTGGCAATTGAGTTTTAATGTGGATAAGTGCAAGATATGCACCTGGGACGTAAAAAACCCAAGGGCTGAATATAGAATATTTGATACAGTCCTAACCTCAACATCTGAGGAAAGGGATTCAGGGGGTTATTATTTCAGAGGATCTAAAGGTAAGTAGTCAATGTAATAGAGCAGCAGGAAATGCTAGCAGAATGCTTGGTTGTGTAGGGAGAGGTATTAGCAGTAGGAAAAGGGAAGTGCTCATGCCACTGTACAGAGCACTGGTGAGACCTCACTTGGAGTACTGTGTGCAGTACTGGAGACCGTATCTCCAGAAGGATATAGACATCTTAGAGAGAGTTCAGAGAAGGGCTACTAAAATGGTGTACGGCTTGAAGGAGAAAAGTTACCAGGAAAGGCTTAATGATCTTAACATGTACAGCTTGGAAAAAAGACGAGACAGAGGAGATATGATAGAAACATTTAAATACGTAAGGGAATCCACAAGGTAGAGGAAGGGAGTATATTTAAAAGGAAACAAAATAGCAAAACAAGAGGACATAGTCTTAGATTAGAGGGGCAAAGGTTTAAAAGTAACATCAGGAAGCATTATTTTACTGAGAGGGTGGTGGATACATGGAACAGTCTTCCAGTAGAAGTGGTAGAGGCCAAAACAGTAATTGAATTTAAGCAAGCATGGGATAGGCATAAGGCTATCCTAAACAAAAGATAAATCCAGGTAAAGTATCCATGTAATTGGGCAGACTAGATGGGCCGAAGGTTCTTATCTGCCGACATTTTTCTATGTTTCTTCCCTCTCACCTATTATCTGACCACTCAGAGATGTTGTTGGTGTGTGTGTGTCGCTACACAGCAGCCCAGCGTCCTTGTCTCCGCATCTCTCGGAGCCTTCCAGAGCAAACGCGCTCACTCGTGCTGCTCTTCATGGAAAGGAACCAGCGTGAGGCAACAGGGACACTGTGACCTTTCCAGCGATACCTCTTCTTTTTTTATATATATATATATATATATATTCATCGCCAATCGAGAGGGGGAGGGCTGAAAGTGACACCATCGTGCCTGGCGATGACATTATTGTGACTGCCGGGGTCCATAAAACCAGAGGTCTGACTTCAAGGAAGTCAGACCACTGTGGGACCTCAGCCAGCGAGGTAAGAATGGGGGGTTCAAAGGACATACGTACAGCATATGTTTTTGGTCCTTTAAGTGACCATTTTCTCAGGAAGTATCCTGTACGTCACTGGTCCTTATGGGGTTAAACCTGAGAACTTGACCTAGACTTGTCTGTCTTTACTCAAATCTTGACTCTGAACTTGCCTGACTTGACTTTTGACTTAAATAGAAGGACTTGAGGATTTCTTGTGACTTACAAAACAATGACTTTGTCGCACTTCTGGTGGAAAATGTCATTTCCTTTAGAACAAAATTATTATCTTTTTAATTATTATTTACATTTTGCATGGTCATGTTTGGTATCCATAGGAATGCCAGACTCTGGCTTTTTCCAGTGACCTCTAATATGACCAGGTAGGATACACAATACCAGGGATACATGGGTCCAAATGAGCCCTGCATTTCCTGCAATAAGATTTCCCCACTGGGTGGGGGAAGGCCCTGTTTCTGATGTCATCACGATCTTATGGTCACATGACTCGCCCTCCCTTGTATTGTTTATGCACTTCTTATCCCTGCCCCGTCACCATGCATTTCCTTCATTCAGTAACATTACTGTGCAGGATGGGATTCTGACTTCATGTCTTTGAGGATTTCTCATATCCTTCTTGTGTCCTCTGCTCATCAGGTCTCCACACAATCATCGGCAAAATTTGACGGGTGCAATGCATGCTGGATCTTAAAGTTCTGTAAATGTAAAACCTACTTTGCAGTGATGTACACAGTGGTTAAATTACGTGGTTTGAGCCAGACCAGGCTTTCTCTCTATGTATGCCAATTGTCTGTTTATTGGCTGACCATCAGCCTTCTCACCGGAATGCAAATCCAGGCAAACCTCAATCAATACCTAGCACAGACTGTATGTGAATCGAGGGTTAAAAAATATAAAGTTCTGTGGAGTAGAAGCAGCATGTGTGTTTGCGGTTTCATGATCCATATCTACATTATCCCAAAGCACCTCCCAACCCTGACCACTGCTCAAAACTAAAAGCCAGCAACATCTATGGTGCCCAAATTTTGTTTGTCACAATGTGAGGAGGAAGAAGGAGAAAAGATCAGGATGAAAACTGAGCAGAAATATCTGTACTTTCAGACACATTGTGCTTCCTCTAATCGTTTCTCCACAAGATCCGGGCGTCCAGGTAACCTGTGATAATGAATCCAGACACCGCCAGGGATCCGCTGAGCCAGAGAATCCTGGATGTAACTCTGGAGATGATCTTTCTGCTGACTGGAGAGGTAAGAGATTCCATGAGATTCCATATTCCTGCTTGTAACAGATTTCTGTACTCTGACTGGATCACATCTCTTAATGCCACTTTCTTGCCAGGCACCCATTCTCCCATCAGCAGTCTTTTGTGCCTTACTCCAGCCTTTAGCCGAAGTTTAAGGATGGGTACACGCAAAGAGCCTTGCTAGCATCCCCCAGAAAAAAAAAGACACACAGATCTAGGAGTTTTAGAACAGCAACACTTGCTCGGCTTTTCCCGTATAGTTTATTAGAATTTTCAAAACAGAAAAAGAGAAAACAATTTTACACACATCGCCGGTCAGTATGATGAAACATGTATCAAAACAATTACATAGGTTTACAATAAGACGAGGACACCTCTGAGTCGAGTGTCCCTCAGTCTGTATAATGGTAAGAACACAGCTGCAATTGAAAGGAAATAAAATCAGGGAGGGCAATGTGGAGGGAAGAGAAAGGAAAGGGAGAGGGGGAAGGGAGAAGGGGGAGAGTAAAGACTTCTACCGGAGAGAACAACGATGGGTTAGAATATATCTTAACAGTTTAGGTACAAAAATGTGTATCCCAGAGATACCAGTGATCTCTTGTTGAGTAAGGGACACCTGAGGTCGAGGCCGACATCGCGTCTAGCGAGCGAATTTCGCCCACTCTGCGGCGGATGTCTTTTACAGTAGGGAGTGACGGGGTACGCCAGTGGGACGCTATAAGGGTATAAGCTGATGTAAGAATATGGGCCGTTAGTTTCCGTTGGGCGACCGATGTATCCGTAGGGAATATTTGTAATAAAAGCACTATCGGATCAGTAGTGAGAGTAGTGCCCAGAATTTTGTTCACAAAAATCACAATGTCACTCCATAGCTGATTCAAGGAAGGACAATGCCACCAAACGTGAATAAAAGAGCCCTTATCTTTAAAACATCTCCAGCAGGTAGAGGAGCTTGGGGTAGAAAAGTGTCGGAGTCTGTCGGGGGTTAGATACCAGCGGTAGTGAAGTTTTTTTCGAGCTTCATGTAACGTGGCACTTTTAAACTTCCCTTTATCTCCCTGAAAACAGCGTGACCATTCACTTAAAGTAATATTGATGTTTAGATCCCGTTCCCAGTTTAGTTGGAACGGATTCTTCCAGTTGGTGGCCGGGGCTGTCAGGAGTTTATAGCATAATGAGAGGAGTCTGGCAGGTACGTAGGGTTTGATACAGTAAGCCTCAAAGGGGGATAAGGCCGGTATGGAGATCTTTCCTGGGCTTACCATGTCATATGTCGACAGGAACGTTTTAACTTGCAAATAAGAGAACTGGAGGGGGCGTGAAAAGTCGTAGCGTCTAGCTAACGTGTCGTATGACATAAATTCAGTAGGAGAGTAGAAGTCTACCAGGTGCAACATATCGTGAGTTTTCCAGTGACGGGCATCAAAGTTGTGAATTTTGTGTGATAAGGTCGTAAGTGGTGTTGCTAGATGGAAAGGGTGGTAATGACATAGTCGGCTTCGAACTGCGTCCCAGGTGCGTAGGAGTAAAGTCGCTAGAGGTAGAAGAACAGGTAGGGAAGGTCGGGTGTGTTTCGGGAGCCAGATCACATCGGTTAGTTTAAAGGGAGAGAATGTGGGGTGAATAGACATCGTCCACTGCGGGGCAGAGGCAGATGATATCGCAGTTCCCAGCAGGGCCATAAGAGCTGCTTTGTAGTATAGCGTGTTATTAGGGAGTCCCAGTCCACCATGAGGCACTGAAGTAGTGAGGACCTGGAAACCGACCCGGGGTTTTTTCTTTTTCCAGACAAATTGGTTAATAACCTCCTGAATAGATTTAAAGAAGGACGGATGTGGGGAAAGGGGTAAAGCTCGAAATATGTATAGAATTTAGGTAAGATGGACATTTTAATAACTGCTATTCTCCCCAACCAGGAAAATTCTAGTCATGTCCACTTGGAACATAGATCTCGTATCATTGGCAACATTGTGGAGTAATTAAGTTTATACATTGGGATACGTGAGAATGAAATTTTAATCCCTAGGTAGGTGAGGAAAGTATCTCGCCAGTCATATTGATATGTTGTTCTTAAAAGGAGGCGGTCTTGAGAGAGGAGATGTGTATCTAGGGCCTGTGCTTTAGACAGATTTATTTTATGATAGGAAACTCTGCCATATTGAGATAAAGATTCGTGGAGATGGGGGTAATGATGTCATGGGATTAGACAGGGTGAGTAAAATGTCGTCAGCAAACAGACTAATTTTATTTTCTCTAGGGCTACTTGAAACTCCTTCTAACGGTTCCAATGCCAAGGCGTATAGGAGGGGCGAAAGTGGGCATCCCTGACGTGTGCCATTCGTTATGGTAAAGGTTTCCGAAAGGAAACCCGCATTTAATACTTGTGCGGTGGGGGAGGAGTATAGGGCGAAAATAGCCGAAATAAAAGGTAATGGAAGATTAAATTTAAGGAGGACATGTCTCAAGAACAGCCAATTGAGTCTGTCAAATGCTTTCTCAGCATCTAGAGACAGGAGAAGGCAAGGGGAAGAGTCCCTAGCAACGCAGTCCAGTACTTTAAGAAGCCTAATTGTATTGTCGGTGCCCTGTCGGCCCAAAATGAAACCCACCTGATCATCTCACACCAAGTCAGGAAGCAATGGTGTCAGTCCGTTGGCCAATATTTTTGCATAAATCTTAATATCCACGTTTAGGAGAGATATGGGGCGATAATTGGAACATAACTCTGGTTTTTACCTTCTTTAGGGATAGTAACAATCGTGGCTTTTAAAAGGTCAGGAGGGGCTGTACCAGATTTGAACATCAAATTAAACAAGGTCAGCATGTGTGGAGTTAAACTGTCTGCAAAAGTTGTGTAGTATTTAGAGGAGAATCCGTCTGGGCCAGGAGATTTACAAGAGGGCAGGGACAAAAGGACTTTCGTGAGTTCCAGGGCGGTAATTGGGGTCGTCAAAATATCATGACGGGAATCAGAAAGTTGAGGGAGATTGATCGACGTCAGATATGTAAATATTCCAGTTAGAGAAGTTTGCGGTGTGGATGCATCTCAGTGAAGGTTATATAATTGGGCGTAGTATTCAGCAAATTTGTTCGCTATTTGCTGGGGTTGGTGTACAAAGGTGTTCGAGGTAGCCTGGAGTTTGACAATTTTAGTTCGCACCAGACGGCCCCTCAACCTGTGAGCAAGGAGACGGCCTGTTTTATTTCCATATAAGTAAAATTTAGCATTAAGGCGTCTCGCATGCCAAGCATATTCCTTTTTATGGAGATCGTCTAATTCCGACTTCAGGGATTTTAATTGGTCTGTTAAGAGTGGGGTAGGGGAGACTTTATGTAAAGAGCAAATCCTGTCAATGTCTTTCAATAAGTTCAGTTTATGTTTTTGGCCTTCTCGTTTAAGTCGAGCACCCCATTTAATGAGGATTCCCCTTATGACCGCTTTATGAGCTTGCCATAGAGTTACTGGACAAACTTCTGGAGATGTATTTTCTCTGAAATAGTGGGTTAAGGCCTCCCTAAGATCCGCACTGGCCTCAGGGTGAGACAGTATAGATTCATTCAATCGCCATGGGGATTTTCCAAATGCAGTATGGGAGCCCGAGAGTGTCAGTAAAAGAGGGGCATGATCCGACCAAGTAATTAAACCTATGTCGCAGTCAGACACTAATGGAAGGGCGGAGTTATGGGTATATATGTAATCTATCCTGGAGTATGTGTGATGTGTGAGGGAATAGTAGGAGTAGTCTACCTCGTTGGGGTGAAATAGTCTCCATGTATCGTGTAAATGGTGTTCAGACAGAAGGTTGAGAGCAGTCTGAGTAGCCTTTTGGGGAGATCTGAAGGGCCTACCTCTGTCAAATGATAGATTGAAGTCCCTGCAGAGAATCAGGTGGCCCATTTGTACCTGAGAGATCTTTCCTAAAGCGTGTCGTAAAAAGGAACATTGACCTGTGTTGGGACAATAAAGGTTAGCAATGGTATACAGAACATGGTTCAGTGAACATACAATGATTTAAGAAACGGCCTTTCGTGTCCCGAATTACTCTATGCAGTTCAAAAGAAACTTTGTTATGGATAAAGAAGGAAACCCTCGTGATTTAGTAGGAGAGGTCGCATGGTATTGAACAGTATAATTTGGGAGATATAAATTCGGATGTGATAGGCGACGGAAATGAGTTTCTTGGAGACCAACAATGTCTGGGTTTTGTTTCTTTAGTTCTGTATAAAGAGCGTGTCTTTTATGGGGCATATTCAATCCCTTTAAGTTATGAGAATATAGTTTCACATTAGAGTAGCTCATATTGAAAAGTACAAAAAACAGTGTTCAGACATAGGTTACCCAGCAGGGTCGGTCCATCCCGTAGCACTCTGCGACCGAAAAAGTAACCAGTATGAGCAATCAAAATGTCATAGTCTCTAGGTTGTATGGGATACGGTTCTGCCTGTAGGAAAGGTGCATCCAACATCAAGATTCTCCGGTAGAGAAGAGGGGTAGGGACGGAAAAAGGAAAAATAAAAAGAGAACAGGAACACAAAGGAAAAGTCCGGGGTAAGATCCCAGAAAAAACTATGTACAATAGTTTCAGAGAGGCCTTCACAACCTCCACAGAAAAATTGAGCGGGGTCGACTCCATAACTTGGAGGAAGGCATCGGGGGTGTCGGGGTGTCGCGACCATAGGGAGCGGGTAACGTGCGCCCTATTGTGTCCATGCCGAGCTCGTGCTGCCGGTTCTTTTAAGCCCCCCGGGCTGAGTAGTAGTAGATCAGCAACGTAAAGGTAAAGCCTCGGTTTTGCTAAGTGGAGAGGGTCAGATTCACATATTCACTGGATAGGTGTCAGGTCTCAGAAAAAAGAAATTGAAGGAGAGACAGAGTCCTCACGATTTCTTGAGAGTATCAACCCTGTGCCACTCCGGGGACACCTTCGAAGGAGAGGTAGATGGGACCCTGGGAGGGGTAAAATCTTCAAGGATATTCCAGGCGACCAGTTGTCTCATCCCGTCGGTCACCGAAGATAGAACATGTAACTGTCCGTCCTTCCAGACCAACAGTTTGGTCGGGAAATCACACCGGTATTGGACATTATGATTACGTAGCATCTTCGTTACAGTCTGGCATTCCCGTCTCCTTGCCATCGTATGGGAAGAGAGGTCTGGAAACAGCAATATTTCTTTGTAGGAGTCACCCAGTTGGGAATTACGGTATGTCTTCATAATGGCTTCTTTAATTGTAAAGTAGTGCATCCGCAGAATAACATCTCTAGAGGCAGTTGGTGGTAAAGATATCGGTTTAGGCACCCCATGGGCACGATCCATCAGAAAGTCCGTGTCGGGATGTTCAGGGAGTAAGGATTGAAAGAGCAATAGCAGATATTTCGGGCGATCCGGAGGTTTTATCGCTTCAGGGATACCGCGGACTCTAATGTTGTTGCGGCGTGCGCGGTCCTCCTGATCCGCCATCTTTAAGACCAGAGATTCATGGGAGGATCTGAGTGATTGAAATGCATCTATAAGCTCGTTGTGAGCTAAACAGAGTTCATCAGTCTTGCTCTCCAAGTTTTCAGTGCGGTCTCCCAGTTCTCTAATTTCTTTATGAATGTCCGCAGTAATCGCTCTAAAGTCAGATTGAATGGTAGTTCTAAGTGTTTGTAACATTGCGTGCAGTACCTTGTCTGTAACTGGTCTGGCTTCTGAGTGCTCCACCGAGTCCATCTCCTCATTTTCTCCCATAGAGGCAGGAGAGCCCGGGTCCGCCATCTTGGGTGTTGCGGCCTTTATCTTTTTTTTGGCTGATCGCGCCTTTTAAGTAATTTTCAGCAATTTAGGTGGTGCCATGCTGGTGCCCGGAGTTGTTGGGAGGCTGGCCAGGTGATTTTCGCCGCTAAATTCGGCAGCTAGAAACCGTTGGATTAAGTATTTAGGCGCGGATTGCCGGAGCTCTGCTCACATGCGTCTACTCACAATGGCCGCTAGCTCCACCCCCCCCTTGCTCGGCTTTTACTGGAATAATATATACAGTGCCAGAAGGATGTCTGATGGCCAATGAAAACCGGTACCCTGGCCTTCCACTACCCCTCATCATAAACACTCCCCATGAATAATGTTGTGAGTTTCTGATGTTGTAACGTTTCTTCAGTATGCTTCTCAAGAGTCTGAGACATAATCAGACCTTGTACAGATAATAGGATAAGCATTGTTCAACATTTTCTAGACAAGACAGGACAATGGCGGTTGTGGATGGTATATGGGATTACAGTCTAAACCATCAGATAATGGGGCAGTGTTTGCCAATCAAACAGATCAATAAAAGACCACTCAAGCATACAACATAAAATAACACTTTCCAGATGGGGGGAGCTGGAAAAGGCCAAGATAACCCACCATTAATCCTAACAGATACACATACATGATTATTCGGAGAGCGCCGATCTGGCCCCGAAATTGCACCAGGGAATTTCCCCGTGTGGTGCAATTTTGTGGCTATTCAGAAAGCAGGCAGTTCACCAAATTTTGGCAAATTGTCAGCGAAATACACTGGTTTTCGACGGCAGTGAAATCCCCATAGAAAAGCAATGATTAATCTATTCAGAGACACCGAAGAGCAGAGAAATGTCCGTGAAATGCCCCGATGTTCGGTGGTTTCATTCTGCAGGTTTAATCGTACGAATCCCATAGGTTTCAATATTAAGAATATTCCTGTTTTACCCAATAAGCCATTTATTCTTTTAATTTGCAGCAAAAAGTCCATTTATTTATTTTACGGGATTTTTTTAGCCAATTTTTTTTCTTTTAACAGACCTTTTTATTATTACTATTCCTTATATGTTAATTCCAGATATTTTCCGGCGGATCGTTAGCTTTTATCGTATGCGTGCTGTGTTTTTCCGGTGGATTTTCAGATGTGGTCGGTGGATTTTCCCTGCACTTCAGGGTATTCAGCATTGACCGCAGGGTCAGCGAATTTGATTCCCCAAACTAAGGGGAACGAGAAAGCACCAAAATGTCGGTGACAATTCAGTGCTCTCTGAATAACCCTAATAACATTGCAATAAAAAGACAATAACATTTTTCATACATAACAGATTCCACAAACACCCTAGAGGTACAGGATCACTTCAACATTGGAGAGGGCAGGAACAATATAGAACAGCAGGCCTGCGCCTCCCAAATACATCTTTGTACCCAGGGCAGTCATCAGAAATAATGGGGCCCCTTACTGCACCTCAAGATGGGGCCCCCCGTAAACTTCCTCAACCCTTAACGCTTTTTGCCCCCTTCCAAACAAAAAAAGACATTATACAGTACCACAGCAATAAACCTCACAGCAATGTGCGGTGTGTATGAGTGTATCACTGAGCTCCACAGCAATAAAACTCACAGTAATGTGCTGTCTGTATGTTAGCCTTTGGGCTTGGCTGGGCCCTGAGGGTCTGGCTGGGCCGTGGGGGTCTGGCTGGGCTTTGGGGGTCTGGCTGGACCTTGGGGGTCTGGCTGTGCCCTGGCTGGACCTTGGCCTGGGGGGGTCTGGCTGGGCCCTGGCTGAACTTTGGGGTCTGGCTGGCCCTGGCTGGACCCTGGAGGTCTGGCTGGACCCTGGAGGTCTGGCTGGACCCTGGAGATCTGGCTGGGCCCTGGGGGTCTGGCTTGGCCCTGGGGGTCTGGCTGGGCCCTGCCTGGACCCTGGGGGTCTGGCTGGACTCTTGGGGTCTGGCTGGGCCCTGGCTGGACCCTTGGGGTCTGGCTGGGCCCTGGCTGGACCCTTGGGGTCTGGCTGGGCCCTGGCTGGACCCTTGGGGTCTGGCTGGGCCCTGGCTGGACCCTTGGGGTCTGGCTGGGCCCTGGCTGGACACTTGGGGTCTGGCTGGACCCTTGGGCCCTGACTGGACCCTTGGGCCCTGGCTGGACCCTGGGAGTCTGGCTGGGCCCTGGGGGTCTGGCTGGGCCCCGGCTGGACATTTGGGGTCTAGCTGGGCCCCGGCTGGACCTTGAGGATGTGGCTGGGCCCTGGGGGGTGTCTGGCTGGGCCCTGGGGGGTGTCTGGCTGGGCCTTGGCAGTGTGGCTGGGATCTGGCTGGGCCCAGGGGGTCTGGTTGGACCCTGGGTATATGGCTGGACCCTTGAGGTCTGGCTGGGCCCTGGGGGTCTGGCTGGGCCCTGGCTGGACCCTGGGGGTCTGGCTGGCCCTGGGGGTCTGGCTGGGCCCTGGCTGGACCCTGGGGGTCTGGCTGGCCCTGGGGGTCTGGCTGGGCCCTGGCTGGACCCTGGGGGTCTGGCTGGGCTTTGGGGTCTGGCTGGGCTTTGGGGTCTGGCTGGGCCCTGGCTGGGCCCTGGCTGAACTTTGGGGTCTGGCTGGGCCCTGGCTGGACCCTGGAGGTCTGGCTGGACCCTGGAGGTCTGGCTGGACCCTGGAGATCTGGCTGGACCCTGGAGATCTGGCTGGACCCTGGAGATCTGGCTGGACCCTGGAGATCTGGCTGGGCCCTGGGGGTCTGGCTGGGCCCTGGCTGGACCCTGGGGGTCTGGCTGGACCCTGGGGGTCTGGCTGGACCCTTGGGGTCTGGCTGGGCCCTGGCTGGACCCTTGGGGTCTGGCTGGGCCCTGGCTGGACCCTTGGGGTCTGGCTGGGCCCTGGCTGGACACTTGGGGTCTGGCTGGACCCTTGGGCCCTGACTGGACCCTTGGGCCCTGACTGGACCCTTGGGCCCTGGCTGGACCCTGGGAGTCTGGCTGGGCCCTGGGGGTCTGGCTGGGCCCCGGCTGGACATTTGGGGTCTAGCTGGGCCCCGGCTGGACCTTTTGGGGTCTAGCTGGGCCCCGGCTGGACCTTTTGGGGTCTAGCTGGGCCCCGGCTGGACCTTTTGGGGTCTAGCTGGGCCCCGGCTGGACCTTTTGGGGTCTAGCTGGGCCCCGGCTGGACCTTTTGGGGTCTAGCTGGGCCCCGGCTGGACCTTTTGGGGTCTAGCTGGGCCCCGGCTGGACCTTTTGGGGTCTAGCTGGGCCCCGGCTGGACCTTTTGGGTCTAGCTGGGCCCCGGCTGGACCTTTTGGGGTCTAGCTGGGCCCCGGCTGGACCTTTTGGGGTCTAGCTGGGCCCCGGCTGGACCTTCTGGGGTCTAGCTGGGCCCCGGCTGGACCTTCTGGGGTCTAGCTGGGCCCCGGCTGGACCTTTTGGGGTCTGGCTGGGCCCCGGCTGGACCTTTTGGGGTCTGGCTGGGCCCCGGCTGGACCTTTTGGGGTCTGGCTGGGCCCGGCTGGACCTTTTGGGGTCTGGCTGGGCCCCGGCTGACCTTTTTGGGGTCTGGCTGGGCCCCGGCTGGACCTTTTGGGGTCTGGCTGGGCCCGGCTGGACCTTTTGGGGTCTGGCTGGGCCCCGGCTGGACCTTTTGGGGTCTGGCTGGGCCCCGGCTGGACCTTTTGGGGTCTGGCTGGGCCCCGGCTGGACCTTTTGGGGTCTGGCTGGGCCCCGGCTGGACCTTTTGGGGTCTGGCTGGGCCCCGGCTGGACCTTTTTGGGGTCTGGCTGGGCCCCGGCTGGACCTTTTTGGGGTCTGGCTGGGCCCCGGCTGGACCTTTTTGGGGTCTGGCTGGGCCCCGGCTGGACCTTTTTGGGGTCTGGCTGGGCCCCGGCTGGACCTTTTGGGGTCTGGCTGGCCCCGGCTGGACCTTTTTGGGGTCTGGCTGGGCCCCGGCTGGACCTTTTGGGGTCTGGCTGGGCCCCGGCTGGACCTTTTGGGGTCTGGCTGGGCCCCGGCTGGACCTTTTGGGGTCTGGCTGGGCCCCGGCTGGACCTTTTTGGGGTCTGGCTGGGCCCGGCTGGACCTTTTGGGGTCTGGCTGGGCCCGGCTGGACCTTTTGGGGTCTGGCTGCTGGCCCCGGCTGGACCTTTTGGGGTCTGGCTGGGCCCGGCTGGACCTTTTGGGGTCTGGCTGGGCCCGGCTGGACCTTTTTGGGGTCTGGCTGGGCCCCGGGGGGTGTCTGGCTGGGCTTGGCAGTGTGGCTGGGATCTGGCTGGGCCCAGGGGGTCTGGTTGGACCTGGTATATGGCTGGACCCTTGAGGTCTGGCTGGGCCCTGGGGGTCTGGCTGGGCCCTGGCTGGACCCTGGGGGTCTGGCTGGCCTGGGGGTCTGGCTGGGCCCTGGCTGGACCCTGGGGGTCTGGCTGGCCCTGGGGGTCTGGCTGGGCCCTGGCTGGACCCTGGGGTCTGGCTGGGCTTTGGGGTCTGGCTGGGCCCTGGGTGTCTGGCTGGCCCTGGGGTCTGGCTGGCCCTGGCTGGACCCTGGGGTCTGGCTGGGCTTTGGGGTCTGGCTGGGCCCTGGGTGTCTGGCTGGGCCCTGGCTGGACCCTGGGGGTCTGGCTGGGCCCTGGGGTCTGGCTCGCCCCCGGGTGGTCCCTGGGGGTCTGGCTGGACCCTGGGGTCTGGCTGGGCCCCGACTGGGCCCTTGGGGTCTGGCTGGGCCCTGGGGGTCTGGTTTGACCCTGGGGGTCTGTCTGGGCCCTGGCTGGACCCTGGGGGTCTGACTGGACCCTGGCTGGACCCTGGGGGTCTGACTGGACCTTGGCTGGACCCTGGGGGTCTGGCTGGGCCCTGGCTGGACCCTGGGGGTCTGGCTGGCCCTGGGGGTCTGGCTGGGCCCTGGCTGGACCCTGGGGGTCTGGCTGGGCTTTGGGGTCTGGCTGGGCCCTGGGTGTCTGGCTGGGCCCTGGCTGGACCCTGGGGGTCTGGCTGGGCCCTGGGGGTCTGGCTCGCCCCCGGGTTGTCCCTGGGGGTCTGGCTGGACCCTGGGGGTCTGGCTGGGCCCTTGGGGTCTGGCTGGGCCCTGGGGGTCTGGTTGGACCCCGGGGGTCTGTCTGGGCCTTGGCTGGACCCTGGGGGTCTGACTGGACCCTGGCTGGACCCTGGGGGTCTGACTGGACCTTGGCTGGACCCTGGGGGTCTGACTGGGACCTGGGGTTCTGGCTGGACCTTGGGGGTATGGCTGGGATGTGGCTGGGCCCTGGGGGGTCTGGCTGGGCCTTGGGGATGTGGCTGGGCCCTGGGGGAGGTCTGGCTGGGCCCTTGGGGGGGTCTGGCTGGACCCTGGGTGTTTGGCTGGACCCTTGGGGTCTGGCTGTTATCTGGCTGGGCCCTGGGGGTCTAGTTGGACCCTCGGGTCTGGCTGGTCCCTCGGGGTCTGGCTGGGCCCTGGCTGGACCTGGGGGTCTGGCTGGACCTGGGGGTCTGGCCGGGGTCTGGCCAGACCTGGGGGTTTGGCTGGGCCCCGGCTGGACCTTGGGGGTTTGGCTGGGCCCCGGCTGGACCTTGGGGGTTTGGCTGGGCCCCGGCTGGACCTTGAGTGTTTGGCTGGGGGTCTGGCTGGGCCTTTGGGATGTGGGTGGGCCCTGGTGAGTCTGGCTGGACCCTGGGTGTTTGGCTGGACCCTTGGGGTCTGGCTGGGCCCTGGGGGTCTGGCTGGGCCCTGGCCGGACCCTGGGGGTCTGGCTGGACCCTGGGGGTCTGGCTGGGCCCTGGGGGTCTGGCTGGGCCCTGGCTGGACCCTGGGGGTCTGGCTGGGCCCTGGCTGGACCCTGGGGGTCTGGCTGGGCCCTGGCTGGGCCCTTGGGGGTCTGGCTGGCCCTGGGGTCTGGCTGGGCCCTGGCTGGACCTGGGGTTCTGGCTGGGCCCTGGGTGGACCCTGGGGGTCTGGCTGGATCCTGGGGGTCTGGCTGGGCCCTGGGGTCTGGTGGGGGTCTGCCTGGGCCCTGGGGGTCTGACTGGGCCTTGGCTGGACCTGGGGTTCTGGCTGGACCTTGAGGGTATGGCTGGGGTCTGGCTGGGCCTTGGGGGTATGGCTGGGATTTGTCTGGGCCCTTGGGGGGTGTGGCTGGGCCCTTGGGGGGTGTGGCTGGGCCCTTGGGGGGTCTGGCTGGGCCCTTGGGGGTCTGGCTGGGCCCTGGGGTCTGGCTGGGCCCTGGGTGTTTGGCTGGACCCTTGGGGTCTGGCTGTTATCTGGCTGGGCCCTGGGGGTCTAGTTGGACCCTCGGGGTCTGGCTGGGCCCTGGCTGGACCTGGGGGTCTGGCTGGGCCCTGGCTGGACCTGGGGGACTGGCTGGGCCCTGGCCGGACCTGGGGGTCTGGCTGGGCCTCGGCTGGACCTTTTTGGGGTCTCGCTGGGCCCCGGCTGGACCTTTTTGGGGTCTGGCTGGGCCCTGGGGGTCTGGCTGGATCTGAGGTACGGGCTGGACCTTGAGGGTGTGGCTGGGCCCTGGGGGGTGTCTGGCTGGGCCTTGGGAGTGTGGCTGGGATCTGGCTGGGCCAGGGGGTCTGGTTGGACCCTGGGTATATGGCTGGACCTTGAGGTCTGGCTGGCCCTGGGGTCTGGCTGGGCCCTGGCTGGACCTGGGGGTCTGGCTGGGCTTTGGGGTCTGGCTGGGCCCTTGGTGTCTGGCTGGGCCCTGGCTGGACCCTGGGTGTCTGGCTGGGCCCTGGCTGGACCTGGGGGTCTGGCTGGGCCTGGGGGTCTGGCTGGGCCCTGGCCGGACCTGGGGGTCTGGCTGGACCTGGGGGTCTGGCTGGGCCCTGGGGTCTGGCTGGCCCTGGCTGGACCTGGGGGTCTGGCTGGGCCCTGGCTGGACCCTGGGGGTCTGGCTGGGCCCTGGCTGGGCCCTTGGGGTCTGGCTGGGCCCTGGGGGTCTGGCTGGGCCCTGGCTGGACCTGGGGTTCTGGCTGGGCCCTGGGTGGACCCTGGGGGTCTGGCTGGATCCTGGGGGTCTGGCTGGGCCCTGGGGTCTGGTGGGGGTCTGCCTGGGCCCTGGGGGTCTGACTGGGCCTTGGCTGGACCTGGGGTTCTGGCTGGACCTTGAGGGTATGGCTGGGGTCTGGCTGGCCTTGGGGTATGGCTGGGATTTGTCTGGGCCCTTGGGGGGTGTGGCTGGGCCCTTGGGGGGTGTGGCTGGGCCCTTGGGGGTCTGGCTGGGCCCTTGGGGGTCTGGCTGGGCCCTTGGGGGTCTGGCTGGGCCTGGGTGTTTGGCTGGACCCTTGGGGTCTGGCTGTTATCTGGCTGGGCCCTGGGGTCTAGTTGGACCCTCGGGGTCTGGCTGGGCCCTGGCTGGACCTGGGGGTCTGGCTGGGCCCTGGCTGGACCTGGGGGACTGGCTGGGCCTGGCCGGACCTGGGGGTCTGGCTGGGCCTCGGCTGGACCTTTTTGGGGTCTCGCTGGGCCCGGCTGGACCTTTTTGGGGTCTGGCTGGGCCCTGGGGTCTGGCTGGATCTGAGGTACGGGCTGGACCTTGAGGGTGTGGCTGGGCCCTGGGGGGTGTCTGGCTGGGCCTTGGGAGTGTGGCTGGGATCTGGCTGGGCCAGGGGGTCTGGTTGGACCCTGGGTATATGGCTGGACCTTGAGGTCTGGCTGGGCCCTGGGGTCTGGCTGGGCCCTGGCTGGACCTGGGGGTCTGGCTGGGCTTTGGGGTCTGGCTGGGCCCTGGGTGTCTGGCTGGCCCTGGCTGGACCCTGGGTGTCTGGCTGGGCCCTGGCTGGACCTGGGGGTCTGGCTGGGCCTGGGGGTCTGGCTGGGCCCTGGGGTCTGGTTGGACCCTGGGGGTCTGACTGGGACCTGGGGTTCTGGCTGGACCTTGGGGTATGGCTGGGATGTGGCTGGGCCTGGGGGTCTGGCTGGGCCTTGGGGTATGGCTGGGATGTGGCTGTTCCCTGGGGGGGGTCTGGCTGGGCCCTTGGGGGGTCTGGCTGGGCCCTGGTGGGGTCTGGCTGGACCCTTGGGGTCTGGCTGTTATCTGGCTGGGCCCTGGGTGTCTGGCTGGGCCCTGGGTGTCTGGCTGGGCCCTGTCTGGACCCTAGGGGTCTGGCTGGGCCCTGGCTGAACCCTGGGGGTCTGGCTGGGCCCCGACTGGGCCCTTGGGGTCTGGCTGGGCCCTGGGGGTCTGGCTGGGCCCTGGGGGTTTGGTGGGGGTCTGTCTGGTGGGGGTCTGGCTGGGCCCTGGGGGTCTGGTGGGGGTCTGGCTGGGCCCTGGGGGTCTGGCTGGGCCTGGGGGTCTGGTGGGGGTCTGGCTGGG
This sequence comes from Leptobrachium leishanense, assembly GCA_009667805.1. Classification (NCBI taxonomy): domain Eukaryota; kingdom Metazoa; phylum Chordata; class Amphibia; order Anura; family Megophryidae; genus Leptobrachium; species Leptobrachium leishanense. Next base: position 130,969,095 of record CM019068.1, read on the forward strand.
CCCTGGGGTCTGGCTGGGCCCTGGCTGGACCTGGGGTTCTGGCTGGGTCCCGGGTGGACCCTGGGGGTCTGGCTGGATCCTGGGGTCTGGCTGGGCCCTGGGGGTCTGGCCGTGCCCTGGGGTTTGGTGGGGGTCTGGCTGGGCCCTGGGGTCTGGCCGGGCCCTGGGGTCTGGTGGGGGTCTGGCTGGGCCCTGGGGGTCTGGCTGGGCCCTGGGGTCTGGCCGGGCCCTGGAGTCTGGTGGGGGTCTGGCTGGGCCCTGGGGTTCTGGCTGGACCTTGAGGGTATGGCTGGGGTCTGGCTGGGCCTTGGGGTATGGCTGGGATGTGGCTGGGCCCTTGGGGGTCTGGCTGGGCCCTTGGGGGTCTGGCTGGGCCCTGGTGGGGGTCTGGCTGGCCCTGGATGTTTGGCTGGACCTGGGGGTCTGGCTGTTATCTGGCTGGGCCCTGGGGGTCTAGTTGGACCCTCGGGGTCTGGCTGGGCCCTGGCTGGACCTGGGGGTCTGGCTGGGCCCTGGCTGGACCTGGGGGACTGGCTGGGCCCTGGCGGACCTGGGGGTCTGGCTGGGCCTCGGCTGGACCTTTTTGGGGTCTCGCTGGGCCCCGGCTGGACCTTTTTGGGGTCTGGCTGGGCCCTGGGGTCTGGCTGGATCTGAGGTACGGGCTGGACCTTGAGGGTGTGGCTGGGCCCTGGGGGTGTCTGGCTGGGCCTTGGGAGTGTGGCTGGGATCTGGCTGGGCCAGGGGGTCTGGTTGGACCCTGGGTATATGGCTGGACCCTTGAGGTCTGGCTGGGCCCTGGGGGTCTGGCTGGGCCCTGGCTGGACCCTGGGGGTCTGGCTGGGCTTTGGGGTCTGGCTGGGCCCTTGGTGTCTGGCTGGGCCCTGGCTGGACCCTGGGTGTCTGGCTGGGCCCTGGCTGGACCCTGGGGGTCTGGCTGGGCCCTGGGGGTCTGGCTGGGCCCTGGGGGTCTGGTTGGACCCTGGGGGTCTGACTGGGACCTGGGGTTCTGGCTGGACCTTGGGGGTATGGCTGGGATGTGGCTGGGCCCTGGGGGTCTGGCTGGGCCTTGGGGTATGGCTGGGATGTGGCTGTTCCCTGGGGGGGGTCTGGCTGGGCCCTTGGGGGTCTGGCTGGGCCCTTGGGGGTCTGGCTGGGCCCTGGTGGGGGTCTGGCTGGACCCTTGGGGTCTGGCTGTTATCTGGCTGGGCCTGGGTGTCTGGCTGGGCCCTGTCTGGACCCTAGGGGTCTGGCTGGGCCCTGGCTGAACCCTGGGGGTCTGGCTGGGCCCCGACTGGGCCCTTGGGGGTCTGGCTGGCCCTGGGGTCTGGCTGGGCCCTGGGGGTTTGGTGGGGGTCTGTCTGGTGGGGGTCTGGCTGGGCCTGGGGGTCTGGTGGGGGTCTGGCTGGGCCCTGGGGGTCTGGCTGGCCCTGGGGTCTGGTGGGGGTCTGGCTGGGCCCTGGGGTCTGGCTGGGCCCTGGCTGGACCTGGGGTTCTGGCTGGGTCCCGGGTGGACCCTGGGGGTCTGGCTGGATCCTGGGGGTCTGGCTGGGCCCTGGGGGTCTGGCCGTGCCCTGGGGTTTGGTGGGGGTCTGGCTGGGCCCTGGGGGTCTGGCCGGGCCCTGGGGTCTGGTGGGGGTCTGGCTGGGCCCTGGGGGTCTGGCTGGGCCCTGGGGGTCTGGCCGGGCCCTGGAGTCTGGTGGGGGTCTGGCTGGGCCCTGGGGTTCTGGCTGGACCTTGAGGGTATGGCTGGGGTCTGGCTGGGCCTTGGGGGTATGGCTGGGATGTGGCTGGGCCCTTGGGGGGTCTGGCTGGGCCCTTGGGGGTCTGGCTGGGCCCTGGTGGGGTCTGGCTGGGCCCTGGATGTTTGGCTGGACCCTTGGGGTCTGGCTGTTATCTGGCTGGGCCCTGGGGGTCTAGTTGGACCCTCGGGGTCTGGCTGGGCCCTTGCTGGACCTGGGGGTCTGGCTGGGCCCTGGCCGGACCTGGGGGTCTGGCTGGGCCCTGGCCGGACCTGGGGGGGTCTGGCTGGGCCCTGGCCGGACCTGGGGGTCTGGCTGGGCCCTGGCCGGACCTGGGGGTCTGGCTGGGCCCTGGCCGGACCTGGGGGGGTCTGGCTGGGCCCTGGCCGGACCTGGGGGTCTGGCTGGGCCCTGGCCGGACCTGGGGGTCTGGCCGGGCCCTGGCCGGACCTGGGGGTCTGGCCGGGCCCTGGCTGGCCCTGTGGGTCTGGCCGGGCCCTGGCTGGCCCTGTGGGTCTGGCCGGGCCCTGGCTGGCCCTGTGGGTCTGGCCGGGCCCTTGCTGGCCCTGGGGGTCTGGCTGGGCCCCGGCTGGACCTTGGGGGTTTGGCTGGGCCCCGGCTGGACCTTGGCAGTTTGGCTGGGCCCCGGCTTGACCTTGGGGGTCTGGCTGGGCCTTGGGGGTCTGGCTGGACCTTGGGGGTCTGGCTGGACTCTGGCTCACCGCTACGCCGTCTTCTGTCCCTGTCCTCTCTTCCTTCGTCTTTTTCTTCTCCCGGACCCTCCGTCTTCTATGCTCTCTCCCGGGTCCTCCGTCGCAGGCAGCTTCTCACGTGACTGGAGGGGGCGACGCAAAAGCAGCGTGCTTGGGAGGCCCACGCACGGTGCTTGGCCTGCCCAGCCAGTCAGGAGACACACAGTACAGCTCTGGATTCGGACTCATGGAGTCCGATACCAGAGCTTTTTTAAAAAGGGCGCAGCCGGGCACCTTACGGCAGCATGGGGCGTAATGCCATGATGGCGGCCCTGTTTGTACCCCAAGTTAAGAATTTGTGGGGGTTTCCTGTCTTCTTTTCAAAAGAGTTAAAGTTGACGCAGTGGACAAAGGAATATAGTAACCGGGTCATGTGTGGACTCAAATAAAACAATTTCTCCTGATGATTAATACTAACTGTCAGATAAGATATTCTTTAAATATCTCACTAGGTCAGGCCAGATGCTTCAAATGCCATGTGCCTGTAGTATTTACGTCCCCTTCTCTGTTAATCTGCGCTCTTGGATGGAGGGCTGAATGGAAACCCGATACAGGGAATGGCATACATGAACCAAATAGGTGGGGGTTATTGGTTTTTGGACAAACAAAGTGCCTTTGCCCAAGAGTACAATTTGTATGTCGCAAGGACTTTTGTTCGAGAAACATTCCGAGACTTTAAAAGGGAAATACCCATGGAAGCCTCCTTCCTAGTGCTATCTATGTAAGTAAGGCTTTTGTGTTTTAAGTCCCATTTTCTTTCAAGAACTGTATTTGGACGTTCTATTATATTTTGGTTATATGATATTGGCACTGTGTAAAGTTTTATTTTTATCTTTTGCCATTAAAACATTGTAACCCAGTGCTGTCTTTGCTCTAGATGATTCACGTTTCTTCTGTAAGCTTTAGGCTAATGTCAGACGAATGCAGTCTGACTGCACTCTGCGTGCGTGCATAACGGACAAACGGATGATACTGTAGACACCACACGGTCTGTTTTTTTTTTTTCGTTTTTTTTAACGGATGTAGGAAAAAAAGGGAACAATGGAAAACAAAATTATTATGAGAAATTATGAAAATTGAAACATGATATGAAAAGCCATTGTGTGCGTCAAGGGGCTGGACGTCGCAAATGCAGTCCGTCTTACTTGGTTCCATCACACACACAACGCTACGCGGACGTGGCGCACTTTGCCTGTCCGTCCTAGTGGTTTTACATTCTTGCCTAACTTGTGTCTGTTTGCCTTGTGCGTGCGCAGTTCAGTGCAGACGCACTTAGTGTGTGGGTCTCTATTGATCATGATTCTATGCTACCACGGACATTAAACTATGCGGCATCACGGACGTGATAACTGGGTTCATCTGACACGGGCCTTAGTCAGCATTATCGTAGAATTTACTCTTTGGGAGATATTTTAGCTGTATTTGATTAGGCTCCTGGATTGGGGTGCTATACCGTTAGAGGTTTCGAAAGTGTCCTAATACGTTTGTGGTGGTAGCGTATAGTCGGAAGGGTGTGTACAGTTTTGGGGGCTAAGTTGGTATAACTTGGGGCCCTGAGAGGGGGTAGATTTAGTAGAGTCCAGAGGCTTGGAGCTGTTAACTCCTCGGACACCCTCCTTCCGCACTTGATAACTGGGTAGATAGCTGATGGTCACCTGCATGTCACCCTCAGGGGTGTGGGAATTGTATCGCCCGACGCCCGGGACATGAAGATCCGGGCGCCGGGCGAGTAGTTTTTTTTTAGATGCAGTCCGGCGGGCTAGAAGCCTGCCGGACTGCGGACTAATTCCAGGGACGCCCCCGAAACCGGCATTGAGCCGGCTTGCTGGCATCCAAGGGGCTTGGGCGGCTGTTCGAATGCTCTATCGGCATTTGGACAGCCGCCCCTGGACCTCTCCGGCATACTTACCTTCCCGAGCGGCACCGGGAAAGTTTCCGTGCTTCCGCACGTTGAAGGACCCCCAGCCGCGATCCTGTGGGACTCCCACGTGATCGCGGCTGGGTCCTTCAACGTGCGGAAGCACGGAAACTTTCCCGGTGCCGCTCGGGAAGGTAAGTATGCCGGAGAGCTCCAGGGGCGGCTGTCCGAATGCCGATAGAGCATTCGAACAGCCGCCCCATGTCTGGTCTGGTGTCTGAGCTTGGGGGCAAATATCCATGAGAGCGTGGGGGCAGTATACCAGGAGCTGGGGCATATATCCATGTGCTGGAGCATATATCCACGAGCTGGAGCATATATCCAAGAGCTGGGGCATATATCCACGAGTTGGGGCATATCCATGAGCTGGGGCATATATCCATGAGCTGGGGCATATATCCATGTGCTGGGGTATATATCCATGTGCTGGGGCATATATCCATGAGCTGGGGCATATATCCATGAGCTGGGGCATATATCCATGAGCTGGGGCATATATCCATGAGCTGGGGCATATATCCATGAGCTGGGACATATATCCATGAGCTGGGACATATATCCATGCGCTGGGGCATATATCCATGAGCTGGGGCATATATCCATGAGCTGGGGCATATATCCATGAGCTGGGGCATATATCCATGAGCTGGGGCATATATCCATGTGCTGGGGCATATATCCATGTGCTGGGGCATATATCCATGTGCTGGGGCATATATCCATGAGCTGGGGGCAATATCCAGGAGCTGGGGGCAATATCCACGAGCTGGGGGCAATATCCACGAGCTGGGGGCAATATCCACGAGCTGGGGGCAATATCCACGAGCTGGGGCAATATCCATATATCTCGGGGGGATATATACATGTGAGCTGGGGGCATTTTTATGAGGTCTGTTCTTATTGGAAAGTGGTCACATGACATAAAATAAAAGTATCGGTACTCGGTATCGGTGAGTACTTGAAAAAAGTATCGGTACTCGGTCTTAAAAAAAAGTGGTATCGGTGCATCCCTAATATATACATACACACTAGGGCTGTGCAATTAATTGCAATCGCAATCGAATCGCGATTTCCGACCATGCAATTAATAAATCGCATAAGGCTGCAATTTTCGGCTCCCTGTTAACTTCCATGGTGCTTTGGGCGCTCGCAGGGGGAACCACGTGACGAGCCACGTTCTCGCGGCTCGTCACATGGTTCCCCCAGGCGAGCGCCCAAGCTCCATGCCGCCAGAAGTTAACAGGGAGCTGAACACGTGGCGCACAGAGGTGAGCTGGGGCAGTATCCACGTGCTGGGGCAGTATATCCATGAGCTGGGGCGGTATATCCATGAGCTGGGGCAGTATATCCATGAGCTGGGGCAGTATTTCCATGAGCTGGGGCAGTATTTCCATGTGCTGGGGCAGTATATCCATGTGCTGGGGCAGTATATCCATGTGCTGGGGCAGTATATCCATGTGCTGGGGCAGTATATCCATGAGCTGGGGCAGTATATCCATGAGCTGGGGCAGTATCCATGTGCTGGGGCAGTATATCCATGTGCTGGGGCAGTATATCCATGTGCTGGGGCAGTATCCATTTAGAATGTATGTAGCATGTTTGAAAAAGCAAAAACAATTGGCTAAATCGCAAATAAAATCGCAATCGCAATATTCATTCAAGAAATCGCAATATGATTATTTTGTCAATATTGCACAACCCTAATACACACAACAAAATAGTGTTTAAATAAAGGTCTTTATTCATCACATGTATCTGACGCTGCCTCTATAGGCTGTTATGAATAAAGACCTCTATTTAATCACTATTTTGTTGAAATTATCAGGACAAGTTGATCGTCCTGAGGGACAAGTAGATTGGACTACTACTTAGTCCGTTGGACAAGTAGATTTTTTTAAATTTCCACACCCCTGCACCCTTCTGATATTAAATCCCCCTGTGTGACCTAAAGCTGTGTGACCCAGGAGACATGTCAGAGGCAGATCAGTAGTAGATTCATGTTAATGCCTGTCATGTGTAAATAAAGGTTACAGCACACTAGGGCTGTGCAATATGGACAAAATAATCATATTGCGATTTTATTTGCGATTAGCACATGGATATACTGCCCCAGCTCATGGATACTGCCCCAGCTCATGGATATGTCCCAGCACATGGAAACTGCCCCAGCACATGGATATACTGCCCCAGCTCATGGATACTGCCCCAGCTCATGGATATGTCCCAGCACATGGATATACTGCCCCAGCTCATGGATATACTGCCCCAGCTCATGGATATACTGCCCCAGCTCATGGATATACTGCCCCAGCTCATGGATATACTGCCCCAGCTCATGGATATACTGCCCCAGCTCATGGATATACTGCCCCAGCTCATGGATACTGCCCCCCAGCTCATGGATACTGCCCCAGCTCGTGGATATACTGCCCCAGCTCGTGGATATACTGCCCCAGCTCGTGGATATACTGCCCCAGCTCGTGGATATACTGCCCCAGCTTGTGGATATACTGCCCCAGCTCGTGGATATACTGCCCCAGCTCGTGGATATACTGCCCCAGCTCGTGGATATACTGCCCCAGCTCGTGGATATACTGCCCCAGCTCGTGGATATACTGCCCCAGCTCGTGGATATACTGCCCCAGCTCGTGGATATACTGCCCCAGCTTATGGATATTGCCCCCCAGCTCATGGATACTGCCCCAGCTCGTGGATATACTGCCCCAGCTCGTGGATATACTGCCCCAGCTTGTGGATATACTGCCCCAGCTTGTGGATATACTGCCCCAGCTTGTGGATATACTGCCCCAGCTTGTGGATATACTGCCCCAGCTCACCTCTTTGCGCCGCGTGTTCAGCTCCCTGTGAGCTACCGGCGGCATGTAGCTTGGGCGCTCGCCTGGGGGAACCACGTGATGAGCTGCGAGAACGCGGCTGTACACGTGGTTCCCCCTGCGAGCGCCCAAAGCTCCATGCCACCGGAAGCCTACATGGAGCCGAACACGTTAATTTCCGCAGCCCTAAAATGAATAGATAAAATTGCAGCCTTATGCGGTTTAGAAATTGCATGTGCTTAAATCGCGATTTTTTTTTTGCAATTAATTGCACAGCCCTACAGCACACCATACAGCACACTATGGAGATAACACACTGATACATACACAAAGGGATGGGGGCCCAGGTGGCCGACATGTTTATACCTCTCTATATTGGGGTCACTTTCAATGTTTAGGATCATATGGTGGTGAAGAACCATGAGGCGGTCACTGACAGCGGCCATCACCAAATATCAGAAGGACACGGCAGGAGCCAAAGCTTCAATACGGAGCCTCCACCTCACTCAGGAATCCATGAGCAAAAACTTGAGAAAATCCTGGAGTTGAGCAACAAGATCATCCGTCTGCTGACTGGAGAGGTGAGGCTGCTGGGAATGGGACATTCTACGCTAACACCAAGGCATGTGTCTGGATGGTGACTGTCATTGTGTGTGTCAGGTTCCTATACGCTGTGAGGATGTCACTGTCTATCTCTCCATGGAGGAGTGGGAGTATGTGGAGCGACACAAGGAGCTCTATGAGGACGTCCTGATGGAGGATCACCAGCCTGTTATTACACTGGGTAAGAGATGGTTACCGGTAATTATAAATGTTGGGCCCTAACCTTAGTTTCCTAAGCTTTCTTCAGCTAACCAGACAGATGACTCTTTCCTCACATTTCTGAATTGAATAACTTTATTGATGCGCCATTCGCTAGACAGTGCACCAGGAACAGAGTAAAACTACAACAGAAATAAACATAGATATATGAAAGGCATAGATGAACATAAACATCTATAATTTAAGAATGTTCTAAATTGTTCATACAGACGATGCCCAATATGTGATCATCTGCATTGACTAAGCAATCAGCAATTAATTTATTATTTAATCAACAGGACACAAAACTGATTGAAAGTAAAGGGAAAAACTTTATTAAACAATGAACATATATATATATATATATATATATATATATATATATATATATATATACGCAAAAGTCCTGACTGACTGACTCAACGCCCAGCTGAAACTGTTTAACCTAGGAACGTGAAACGAGAAATAAACAAACACGTATTTTACCGTTTTTCAAAAATCCAAGTGGGGGGCCAAAAAAGGGGTTGAATATTTTAAATATTTTAAACACGATACCTATATCTCGAAAACAGAAGTTGTTACAGACATGAAAATCGGTATTTAGATTCTTCTTGAAAAATAAACAAACAGGTGTTTTACCGTTTTTCAAAAATCCAAGTGGGTGGGCCAAAAAAAGGGGTTGAATATTTTAAACCGGATACCTATATCTCAATAACAGAAGATGTTACACGCCTGAAAATTAGTATTTAGATTCATCTTGAAAAATCAAAAAAACATGTATTTTACCATTTTCTGAAAATTCCTTGGGGGGCAAAAAGAGGGGTTGAATACTTTTATCATAGGTGTGTAAGTCCTGACTGACTGACTCATCAACGCCCAGCTGTAACCGTTTAACCTCGGAACGTGAAATTTTGAAGGTGCACTGGTTTTATGATGTAGGCACTCACTAAGGAAGGATTTTTGGAAACTCCACCCCTAAGGGGGTGAAAAAGGGGGTTGAATATTTTAAACAGGATACCTATAGCTCAAGAACAGAAGATGTTACAGGCCTGAAAATTGGTATTTAGTTTTGTCGGATATAATCTCTGCACGTGAATACAACACGTTATATATTGGACTTATCAGCCAAGCCTCCAATATGTCTATATTGGACTTACTGGACCTACCTCGGCAGTTGCCTCCAATATATCAGGGATTATTATTTCATAAGAAATTTATACGAGACACAAATATCAATCGTTTATATTCTTAGAAATTATCCTGAATTCTTTTAGTTGTCTGTGTTTTGCTTTAAAAAATACAATAATCAATAATCGGATAAAAATATATATTTATTTATTACGTATACAAAAAAGTTTCAAATCTCATATCATAAACAAAAATTTACAAACCACAATCCATCAGCATATAAAAACTAGCTTCACAATATATGTATCTCCGGTTAGTAACTGCATATATGATTAATATCATTTACCTTATCAGTTAGTAACTAATACACAAATGGTTAATAAACATTTCTGCTTAATACAACATACATTTCCCAGCAAACAACGTTTAACCAGCCAGCTCTTATAGATATATATATATATGTCTATGCTACATGGATCAACAAAAGATGAGCTAATTTAATGATAAGTAATAAAAACTTATTTAGTGAATCCTCCCCTAATCTCGAGAATTAAACTTCTAATCTTTTGCTTTTTATTTTGTAGTTATATAATTCCTTGCTTATTAATTTTAATCACAGTAATTTCCAAATTCAATATATATATTGGTATCAATCTTACAACATTTCTTTTAGGAATAAATCCTTATATCCACTTCTTCATATTTCTATCTGCAGAATAGAAAATACTTAGAATTTGGATCTAACCCAAATATCTGAGAAATCTTAGTCTACATTGCAAGAATATCTACAAATATATATATTTACATAATTATTATTTTTTTTCTCATACATTACCTGTCCAATTTGGATGTTGATAAGTCTGCCTTGGAATTCCTGATGTAATAATTTTGGAATGTGTGAAGATTATCAATATCAGATAATCAATGCATGTGAGTTAGAGATTTGGTGAGAATCTTGATTGACTCATGTCTTGGGATCTGCCTGCATCGTGATGTGAGTCTGAGTGTTGGAATCTTGGACTCTCAGAGTGTCATGTGTACTGGACATCTGAATGCATTGCGGTGTGAGTCTCTGAATGCTGAAATCTCCGACTGACTTGCAAATAACATTGCCGCTTATTATAGCCAATTTGACATCACTGGCAATATTATTAAATATTTACTATCCTCTAGAGGGCAGTATTGCACTTCTTAATTAATTCCATTTCTTTTTAATATCTCGGGTCAAAAGGTCAAGCTACACAAAGACCTTCTCTTCTCAGTCATTAGACACTGTGTCTCCATGTGTCATCTTTGATTTATATCCCTACTCCCTTTTAGTTACTCACTCAGAGTCCTATCAGCTAAATTATTTTCTGGTTAACTCAACAGAATCTATTCTTTAGTAATTTTTATTATTTACCAATTATATACTTTCTACAATATTTATTGGAGTATATATTTCCTACTGTAAATATAATAAAATATACCTTGATTATAAACATATATTTTGTGAATATAAATCTATATTACAGAATATTAACTCTAATTCCTATACCCAAAAGACAAAATATCTTTTGTTTTAAAAATTTAAGACAGACCAATAAATTTAATTATAACATATCTTAGCACTTAACTCTAACCTTATCACACACAAACATTCTAGGTTCCTTCATGTCTGGCACTTCTTAAAAAAAAATATAAAAGACTTCACCCAGGAATGAACTCTGTAAAAAAAAAAAAAAAAATCTCGTTCATTTCTAAACCTAGAGAAATTTTGGAGAAAAACTGTCTTTCAAAACCAAATGGCTACAAGCATCCATTTTAAAATTCTCCTTTCTGTGTAATATACCTGACAGTTTCCTCTTGAAAAACAACAAAACCACGTATTTTACCATTTTCCAAAAAATCCAGGGGGGGAAAAACGGGGGGATTGAATACTTTTATCAGTATACCTATATTTCAAAAACCGAAGATGTTACAGATGAAATTTGGTATTTACAATCTTCGTGGAAAAAAACCAAACCTGTCTTTTACCATTTTCCAAAAATCCAATTGGGGGGGGGTTGCGGGAAAGGGGTGTGAATACTTTTATCAGTATACCTATATTTCAAAAACCAAAGGTGTAACAGGTGTGAAATTTGGTATTTCCAATCATCATGAAAAATAAAAAAACAAGTGTTTTACCATTTTCCAAAAATCCCAAGTGGGGGATGAAAAAAAAAAAGGGGGGGTGAATACTTTTAAAAAGGATACCTATAGGTGAAACTCGAAAAATTTGAATATCGTGCAAAAGTTCATTTATTTCAGTAATGCAACTTAAAAGGTGAAACTAATATATGAGACTCATTACATGCAAAGCAAGATAGTTCAAGCCATGATTTGTCATAATTGTGATGATTATGGCTCACAGCTCATGAAAACCCCAAATCCACAATCTCAGAAAATTAGAATATTACATGCAATCAATAAAACAAGGATTGTACATAGAACAATATCGGACCTCTGAAAAGTATAAGCATGCATATGTACTGAGTACTTGGTTTGGGCCCCTTTTGCAGCAATTACTGCCTCAATGCGGCATGGAAACTATCAGCCTGTGGCACTGCTGAGGTGTTATGGAAGACCAGGATGCTTCAATAGCAGCCTTCAGCTCTTCTGCATTGTTCGGTCTCATGTCTCTCATCAGGCGAGTTTGCTGGCCAATCAAGCACAGTAATCCCATGGTCATTGAACCAGGTTTTGGTGCTTTTGGCAATGTGGGCAGGTGCCAAGTCCTGCTGGAAAATGAAGTCAGCATCCCCATAAAGCTCGTCTGCGGAAGGAAGCATGAAGTGCTCCAAAATCTCCCGGTAGACGACTGCGTTGACCCTGGACTTAATGAAGCACAGTGGACCAACACCAGCAGATGACATGGCTCCCCAAATCAACCCAGACTGGAAACTTCACACTGGACTTCAAGCATCTTGCAGTGTGTGCCTCTCCATTCTTCCTCCATACTCTGGGTCCTTGGTTTCCAAAAGAGATGCAAAAGATGCTCTCATCAGAAAAGAGGACTTTGGACCACTGAACAACAGACAAGATCTGTTTTTGTTTAGCCCATGTAAGACGCTTCTGATGTTGTTTGTTGTTCAAGAGTAGGGATGAGCTGTTCGGTTCGGAGTTCGAACCAAACTTAGCCTGTTCGGTCTGCTCGTGAACTCCGAACATTTCCGAGTGTTCGGCGCATGTTCGACCACAATGCACCACAATGGCCCACAATCCACTTTTACACTGGCCTGAAGCTCGTAATTGGCTACAGCCTTGCACCTGACAACAGGTCTGGTGCAAGACAGGTTCAACAGTATGCCAATCATGGCTCAGAGTCTGGCATCTCCTCCTGGATGGCCTCCCACCACCTAAAGATCAACATGTCAAAGACTGAACTCCTACTTATTCCTCCCTCCAATGCCTCCCCACCTCCTGACTTCTCTATCATAGTGGAGGGTATCACCATCTCCCCATCAAACCAAATTCGCTGCCTTGGAGTTACACTTGACTCTGCTCTTTCCTTCATCCCCCACATCAAGTCTCTTTCCTCCTCCTGCCGATACCAACTGCGTAATATTTCCAGAATTCGGCCATTTCTTAGCGCTGTCACCACAAAACAACTCATACACGCCCTGGTAATCTCCCGACTCGACTACTGCAATAATCTCTTATCTGGCCTCCCTCTGTCCCTCCTCTCCCCCCTACAATCCATCCTGAACGCCTCCGCCAGGCTAATTCACCTCACCCGCCGCTCTGTCTCTGCCGCTCCCCTCTGCAAGTCCCTTCACTGGCTCCCCATCCACTGCAGAATTAAGTTCAAAATCCTTATCCTTACCTACAAAACCCTCACTAACTCCCCTCCCCACTACCTGTCCTCACTAATCACCAAATACACCCCAGCCCGCTCCCTAAGGTCAAACAGTGACCTGCGCCTAGCTTCTCCCCGCATCACCTCTTCCCATGATAGACTGCAGGATTTCTCACGCGCAGCCCCCACTCTCTGGAACGCTCTCCCTCGTACTGTCAGACTTTCCCCTAACTTCTCTTCCTTCAAATGCTCCCTGAAAACATTCCTATTTAGGGAAGCCTACCACCCAACTCACTGTCGCAACCATCAATCACTCTCACCTTACAGTCCTCTCCTCCTGTTTCCAACCCCAACCCTCCCAGATTGTGAGTTCATACGGGAATAGGGCCCTCATTTCCTCCTGTACTGTTTGTCAAATGTTGTTCAATGTATTGTAACCCTGTCTATACTGTGCTTATTGTACAGCGCTGTGGAATATGCTGGCGCTTTATAAATAAAGAATAATAATAATAAAATAAAGAGTCCTGATTGGGCAAATTTTGCCCAATCATGGGCTCACAGAGCTAAGTCCTGCAGCACACTATATAAGGTTTCCACGCACGGCTTCACCACGCATTTGAGAGGAGATTTCATAGGAGATTGTTGTTCTGTGTTCTTACTGCCGGTCTGCCACGCTACTGGGGGGGGTCTCATTTCTATCAAATATCTGGGAATTTAGGTGATGTGTGTCTTGTCACTGTGCCAGCAAGTATTTTGGGGGTTACAAATTTCTTTAAAACATTTGTGAATTGAGGTGATCTGTCTCTTGTCACACAGCCAGTACCACGCAGTATTTTGGGGGTCACTAATTTTTACAAAATATCTGGGAATTGAGGTGATCGGTCTCTTGTCACTGCCAGCAAGTATTTTGGGGGTCACTAATTTCTACAAAATATTTGGGAATTGTTATAATCCGTGTGTTCTCACTGGCTGCCACCCATCAGGGGGTCTCACTGAGTTATAGGAGGTTTCTGAGACTTGTAATCTGTGGCTTCTCACTGCCACCCATCAAGGGGTCTCACTGATTTATAGGAGCTGTCGGAGACTTGTAATCTGTGTCTTGTCACTGGCTGCCAGCTATCAGGGTGTCTCACTGAGTTATACCAGAGTTCTTTAAATCTTTAATCTTTATACCAGAGTTGAATCAGAGTTCTGTATATATTTAATCTATATCACTCACCATGTCTGAAAACAAAAAGGACAGGCAGACGCTCCCAGACACAGATAAGAGGGTAAGCAGCCCCTGTGTCGGAAGGCTGTGCCTCTGGACGTGGTGCATCCTGTGCAGGGGCACGCTTGTCCTTTCTAACTGGTGCTGGCCGTCTTAAGCAGCAGCAACATACAGAGGATTTGGTGGATTGGCTAACCAGGCCATCCTCATCCTCCGAGTGCTCTGCCAGCCAGGCTTGTAGTGCTTTACAGTCCACCTCAGCTGCCAAAACATCTAATGCAGCCTCCATGTCCACAGCTACTCCTGCCGTAGCCTCACTATCACACACGAAGGAGTCAGCTGAATTGTTTGACTACAATGACAGTGACATGCTGCTTGAGGATGCGCAGCAAGTACAGTGCTCTGATTCAATCTCTGAGGTTGAGGAAGGGAGTATAATCAACCTAGAGGAAGGGGTTGCCAGTGATGACACATAAATAACTGGCACTCATGTTGCCCCAGCAGCTGCAGCATACTGCCAAGTTGGCTCCAGTGACAAGGAGATAGGGGGTGAAGATGACATTGATGATGAGGTCATTGACTCCACCTGGGTGCCAGATCGAACTGAGGAATCAAGTGAGGAGGAGGGGGAGGAGGAGGCACAGCAAGCACGAGGCACAACATCCTCTGTGACCAACCGTAGCACTAGGCAGTCCAAGGCGTCAGATGTCAGAGCTGCTCCGGTGCAGAGCGCTATTGTCTCAAAGAACACATGCAGGAACTCTGTTGTCTGGGAGTTCTTTAAGAAATGTGCAGTAGAGCGCACCGTTACTATTTGTAATCTATGTCAGATGAGGCTGAAGCGTGGGATAGACACCAGACACTTGGGTACCACGTGCTTGAGGCGACATATGAACACCTGCCACACATCCTGTTGGCGCAAAACTTTGTGTAGGTCGTCCTCCTCCTCATCTGTCTCTACCCCCACTGTATGTCCTGCCATGTCATTGCCTACAACCTCCACTGACAGGGATGATGCTACAGTAATGGATGTACCAGGTCCTTCCTCACAATGTGACATCATCCCAGCAGCTGAAGATTTACGCAGTCAGATTACGTTGCCGCAGCTGCTACAGCGTAAGAAAAAATATAGTCCCAACCATCCCCAAGCACAGCGTCTAAATGCCAGCTTAGCAAAATTACTCGCATTGCAGCTGCTGCCTTTCCAGCTGGTGGACTCTGCTCCCTTCCGTGAATTTACTGAATGTGCTGTACCACAGTGGCAGGTTCCAAAACGCCATTACTTTTCACGCAAGGCCATTCCAGCACTATACCAACACGTGGAAGACAATGTTATCCAGTCATTGGGAAAGGCAGTCAGCAACAAGGTGCATGTGACTTTAGACACGTGGTCCAGAAAGCATGGACAGGGTCGTTACATTTCCTTCACGGCACACTGGGTAACTCTGATTGCAGCTGGGAGGGATCCAAGACGGGGCTCTGTGCTGGAGCTTGTTCATCCACCATGCCTCCAGAAAGCTGCTTGTATGAGGTCGCTGCTTGTATGAGGTCTGTCTGCTCCACCACCACCACCTCTCCCTCTTCCTCCTCCTCCTTAGAAACATAGAAACATCTAGTCTGCCCAATTACATGGATACTTAACCTGGATTCTTGCGGAGTGGCAGTTAAACCGACGCCTGACAGGGTCTACGCAATGGCTCAAGCAAAAAGAAGCCATACTGTGCTTGAGCTGGTTTGTTTAGGGGACAGGAGCCACACCGGGCCAGAAATTCTGTCAGCTCTGCAGGGGCAGGTGCAGAGATGATTAACACCACGCCAGATTCAGCTGGGATTGATCATCTGTGATAATGGCAGCAACCTCTTCTCCGCCCTACGCAAGTGTAAATTGATGCATGTACCATGCCTAGCACACGTCCTAAATCTAGTGGTACAGCGTTTCCTAACCAAGTACCCAGGGCTGCCAGAGCTTCTCAGCCAGGCCGGAAAAGTCTGCAGCCACTTCAGACGGTCATTTCCAGCAAGCGTTCGCCTGGCAGAAATTCAAAGAGAATTCCACCTTCCCACAAACCGTCTGATCTGTGACATGCCCACCAGGTGGAACTCGACATTAGCAATGCTGCAGCGTCTGCACAAGCAGCAGATGGCCATCAACGAGTACCTGTGTGAGTATGGCACAAGGACAGGTTCAGGTCAACTTGGTTTTTCCCCCCTCCGCAGTGGCTGATGATCAAGGATGCATGCACTGTACTGTCACCATTTGAGGAGGCAACGAGGATGGTGAGCAGGGACAGTGCATGCATCAGTGACACAATTCCTTTAGTGTTCCTGCTGGAGCACACTCTGCTGGGTATTATAGAAGTGGCTCTAGAGGCAGAGCAGCGGGAGGAAGAGGAGGCCTTCCCTAGCTCTCAAGGCCCCAGTCTTTCCGCAGACAGCATTCCAGCGGGTCCTACTCAGATCAGACAGGAGGAGGAGGAGGAATATTTAAGTAGTGGGGGCATTGAAGGTGGGGATTCCTCAAGGGAGTGTTTCGTGTGCCCAGAAACAGAAGGGCTAGTGCGTGGCTGGGAGGAGGAAGTGCACAATGGGGTCATCATTATTGACCAGGAAGACTCGGAAGCTAATGCCACCTCCAACCTACGCTGCATGGGCTCCCTAATAATGCAAAGCCTGCTAAAGGACCCCAGAATTCGTGCTATCAAGGAGAGGGATCATTACTGGTTGGCAACCCTTCTTGATCCACGATACAAGGGTAAAGTTGCAGAGCTCATCCTGCCCACACAGAGGGAGCACAGGATGAAAAAACTTGAAGACGCTCTAAAGCGACACTTGTGTACCACCTTTCCAGGCACTGGTAGGTTACCAAGTGCTGATACAGGTGCTTCTGAGGCTGCGGATGATCAGAGGAATAGTGGTGAAGGCCAGGGCCGCTTGACTGATGCATTTTTTTATTTTTTTAGTCCACGACGCCCAGGGACGTCAAATGTAGGCACCCATTGCCATATGGTGCAGTACTACCTAGGGGCAAGGGCAGACCTGGATACCTTTCCAGCAGATGATCCACTGGCTTACTGGGTGTTGAGATTGGATCACTGGCCAGAACTTAGCCAATATGCTATGCAGCTACTAGGTTGCCCTCCAAGTAGCGTGCTTTCTGAAAGGACGTTCAGTGCCGCTGGAGGTTTTGTCACAGACAAAAGAGTGCGTCTGTCCACAGACTCTGTAGACCGGCTGACATTTATAAAAATGAATCAGTCCTGGATCCGCAGCTATCAATCCCCTGATGCTGACGTAACGGAATAGATCGGGGATGTCTTCTGCATTCACAAAACCTCCAGCACTGAACTCTTCCACAATACCACAAAAGGGTTACGGTGTGAATGCACTTTCTGCCATGAAAGGCACAATATTTGGCTGCACTGACGCCTGTGCCACATTTATAACATTTAAATTTTTTGAACCGCAGGGTCCAACCCTGCACTCTTCCACAATACTACAGAGGGGTTGCTGTATGATAGTACTTGCTGGCCTGGCAGTCTTGCACCAAAGGCAGAATATCTGGGTGCACTGACGCCCATTACCAGATGCATATCTTTTTAATATAGGACCACATGGTCCACCCCTGCATTCTTCCACAATACCACGGAGGGTTTACTGTATGATGATACTTGCTGGCTTGGCAGTCTGGCACCAAAGGCAGAATATCTGGGTGCACTGACACCTTGACCAGAATCATATCTTTTTAATATAGGACCACATGGTCCACTCCTTCATTCTTCCACAATACCACAGAGGGGTTACTGTATGAATGCACTTGCTGGCCTGGCACCAAAAGCACAATATCTGGGTGCACTGATGCCTTTAACGATTCATATCTTTTTAATATAGGACCGCAAGGTCCACCCCTGCATTCTTCCACAATACTACAGAGAGGTTACTGTATGATAGTACTTGCAGGCCTGGCACCAAAAGCACAATATTTGGGTGCACTGCCACTGACGCCTGTATCAGATTCATATCCTCAGAGGGGTTACGGTGTGACGGCACTGTTGCCGACGCTAAAGGCCCAATTTTGAAGCACCTATTGTTACTTTCATCCAAAGCCTGCATAAGTTTCACAATAATTTAGCCAAAAAAATCAGTAAACTTTTTCTGCGTGTCCGAAAATGTCTCCTCTTTTCATACAGACTGCCGCCCCAAGCAGTTGTTTATGGATAGATTAAAGGAAAAGCATTTACCGTCATTTGAAATGTAATTTTTTTGTTTTTACATATTTTTATACATCTTAGAAATCCACCACTTCACGGGCCGGTTATGGGGACCTTCTAGGCACGATATTTGAAGGAATTTTTCATTTTTGTTTTTAACCCTTATTTCATGGAAACCTCACTGTCCCTTTTAAAAACGTTATTTTTTTTTTACCTTTTTGTCCTTGTTTCCTGTCCCCCAGGGCACTACCCGGACCCCCATACACCTTTTATGGCAAATATCTAGCATATATGCCCTCTTGGAGGGCACTCTAAAAAACAAATTTTCACCCCCATTGACTTGTATTGAGTTCGGGTTCGATCCGAACATTTGGAAAGTTCGGGTTCGAATACGAACCCGAACTCGGAGGTGTTCGACTCATCCGTATTCAAGAGGAATATGACATTTGAAGCCCATGTCCAGGATCCGTCTGTGTGTGGTGCCTCTTGATGCACTGACTCCAGCCTCAGTCCACTCCTTGTGAAAGTCCCCAACACTTATGAATGGCCTTTTCCTGACAATCCTCTCCAGGCTGTGGTCATCCCTGCTGCTTGTGCACCTTTTTCTTCCACACTTTTCCCTTCCACATAAATTTCTATTAATGTGCTTTGATACAGCATTTTGGGAACATCCAACTTCTTTTGCAATTACCTTTTGAGGCTTTCCCTCCTTATGTAGGGTGTCAATGATGGTTTTCTGCACAACTGTCAGGTCAGCAGTTCGCCCCATGATTATGATTCCTACTGAACCAGACTGAGAGACTATATAAAGGCTCAGGAACCCTTTGCAGGTGTTATGGCTTCAAAGTGGGACACTTTGAGCCTAGAATATTGCACCTTTTCACAGTATTCTAATCTGAGATTTTGGATTTGGGGTTTTCATGAGCTGTAAGCCATAATCCTCACAATTATGACAAATCACGGCTTGAACTATCTCATATTAGTTTCACCTTTTAAGTTGCATTACTGAAATAAATGAACTTTTACACAATATTCTAATTTTTCGAGTTTCACCTGTATATCTCAAAAAAAGAAGATGTTACATACGTGAAAATTGGTATTTAGAATCGTCTTGAGAAATGAAAAAACACGTATTTTACCCTTTTTCCAATATCCAGTGGGAGGGGGAAAAAAGGGGGGGTTGAATACTTTTATCACTATACTTATATTTCAAAAACGAATGATGTTACAGGTGTGAAATTCGGTTTTTATAATCTTCGTGCAAAAAAAACAAACGTGTTTTACCATTTTTCGAAAATCCCAAGTGGGGGGGGGGTGAAAAAAGGGGGGTATGAATAAAAAAAACTCATGTTTCTTTTAAAAGCAATTTTAACAAATCCGCGGGCAAAAGCTATATATATTATCCAAAAGTCCAACAACACCTTTCAAAATAAAGCAGCAAAAGGAGAGGTGCTAGGCCTGTATGCAATATAGAAAATCCAACAGATGGCTGCACTCAATCAAAAAAAGAGAGCCGAAACATCGGGACTTGCTTTTTACATCTGCTTTAATAAATGTTGTTAATTTATATTTTGATTGAGTGCGGCCATCTGTTGGATTTTTTTATATGTATGTATATATCTATATATGTGTGTGTGTGTGTGTGTGTGTGTGTGTGTGTGTGTGTGTATATATACAATTAGATGGTTGGCAAATACATCAAAACCCCAAGGACATTCTTGAAACCAGATTATCACAGAAACCAACACACATGTAAATCAAAATCAATTCATCAGTGTCTCAATCAATTAATGCATCAACCTGAAACATCACGGTATTCACACATGTGACCATCAAGAATTTAAACATATTAAGGAACATCACTGTAGTTCCCTAATTACAATTAATTAAACCATTGAGCTTCAAATGTAATTGCTGAGTCTGGCTGAGAGTAATGACACACACATGAATAACATTAAAGCATGACAGATGACAACAAAAGGATCTTGCTACAAATTTGTTAATAGATAAAACACAAGTCACTAGTATTATTAGGATAAGTAATATACATTTGTAACTAACTGATAGCAATTTAGTAAATTAATTATTCGTACTGGATAATATGAAAAACTAAATGGTTAGAGGTTAATTCAACATTAATACAAATTAATACGTTACCAAAAAAAGGTTTATCGTTCTGGATAGAAGGCTGGTTTGGAGTCTCCTCTTCCAAGTAAGAACATTCCTTCTCTTCCATTTTCCTGCCTACTCACTAAAAATACCTGGACACTCTTTTACCATTTTTAAACATACAGTAGACACTCATCGCCACAGCTTGGGAATACGTTGGCCAAGCGTTTCCTACCATGTGAAAAATAATTCTCCTGTATGTTTATTTGGTGTCAAATTCGGCTGTCTTTAGATATATTACCAATTATTAGAGCTAGGGAAGCTACAAATGGTCTTGCAATCAGATAAGCCACAACCAGTCTGGTTTTCTCTCATTGTTAATTGTTAAACATAGTGCTATGGCATCCTGGAATCACTTCCTTCTCACAGACACAGACCCTAAACTTGTTTAACCCTTACCATGAGAATCAAACAGTCAGTAAAATCTGCTTGATTATTTCTATATATTGTGCTTATAAATTGCATTGTAACACATACGTGTAGCTGCAGCTTTTGACTGACAGCACATTGTGCCTATGAGGTGATCTAACTGTCATGATCGTGCGGCAGGTTAAGCCGCAAGAACCTCATTGCAGGATATAAAAGGCATTGGACTCTATTCCATAAATAACGCTAACATTAGTGCTTGGATGTGTAAGGGTTAGCACTAGGTTAACGGAGTTTAGCACATGGCCCTCCTATTACATTCCTAGCACTAAAAGGTTAAAAAAAAAAGCGCGCATCAGCGATTGCCCACTCTTCTGTGAGCTTACTGTACTTTGCGCTCCCCATGTTAAGTATAGGATTAGCAATCAGTAATTCGCGTTATGATAAGTAAGGTATTACAAAGTCCTAGCGCTCATTACCGCACCGATGACTAACCTTAAAGCTTGTGCTAACTGATTCTGCTTCTGCAGAATCCGTTATCAGCTGAACCCCCCCCCCAAATCAGATCTCAAATCTCATCCCGCAGGCTGAACGGTGGCATGATCCACCGCTTCTGGCCGCCGGGAGCAAAGTGAGACTGGGGACAAAAAGTCCTCAGTCTCCATCTACGATCACTCTGAGATGCTGCGAGACCATGCAGGTCTTGTTGCTCACCTGCACATCCCTCCATGGCAGGGGTCCGCAACCTTGGCTCCCTGATGCTTTGGGAACTACATCTCCCATGATGCTCAGTCACCCATGAGGCTAACTGAGCCACATGGGAAATGTAGTTCACAAAACATCAGGGAGCCAAGGTTGCTGACCTCTGCTCCATGGAGTCCTATGGACTCCAGGAGCTGATACTTGTGGTAGCGCTACCGCGAGTATCATTCAAAGTAGTGCTGCATTCCGAATGTCTGCAAAATCAGTGTCTGCCCCAGAATAATGTGCTAAAACAGGGACTTGAAGGCGAAACCTGCAGGTGCAGGTTTTCCCCATTAACGTCCCTGTCTTCGTGCATACCGGGTAATAGGGCCCATAGTTTTTGGAATCTCTAGAGCAAAGAGTGTAACAGGTCAGGTTTGATTTCTAGAAACTTGTTACCCCTTTATAAAAACTTGTAACTGTAACTATTGTAGGTGATACATTGGAACTACATGGTCTATGCAGATGTCATTGGAAAGGCCGGAGTCTGTCCTTGCCAGTAATATCAAACATGACCATATACACAGTATATAAGAAAAATTAATTCCAAGAAAAAAGTTTTGATTTTATGGACTAAGGCTAGGGTCAGACTGAGGCAGTGCGAACGCGCGTGCAGGCGCACATAATCACGGCCGTGCTAGCAGCAGATGCCGGGCAATGACGGCCAATATACGAAGTATGGTCGCACAAAAGTGCGGCCGCGCAACGCAAGCGGCAAACAAACGCATTTTTTCGAGAACGTGAAACCACTAGTACTGACGTACAGAGTGCGCTGCGTCCGCTAGCGGCGTGATTAGGAGACGTCAGACGCTGCTAATGTCCGGCCAACATAACGTCCAGACCCAAAAAGTGTTTTATTGATGATCCGTACAAAATCACGGATGGAACTGCGCATCGTATGACCGCTATTGCGTATTCCGTGAAAAAATACGTCCATTCGTTCGAACGCACTTTTTCACGGACAACGTGAAAAATGCGTTAGTCTGACCCTAGCCTTAAATGGCCAATAGTTTATGATGCCAACTAAGGAATGTGGCAATAGCCTAGTCTCTGAGCCAATGACTTCCCAAATAGTGTGTGTTTGTATCTCTGAGTTATACGGCTGTATGGGTAGCAGAGGGTGTCATTGCTCGTTGTGCTAGATTCTCAGTGACAGGCAGAGCATGTGCAGTATGCAGAGCATTGCTGTGCGGGGCCTGTCAGGTGTCACCTGAGCGGCAAAAGGACAGACCCTGTGAGGCAAGATTCTGGAGAGAGTGTGATAAGCACAGCCTGCAATCTGGTGCCCGCTCTGCTTGTCACTGAGAGCTGAATACCAGCTCTTAACCAAAAACTTGTGTCTGGATCTGACACTGGGACAATCTTGGTTTGGGGGACACAATGAACCAGTTTGCACGAACAACACCCTTATAATGAAGGTCTCTGACAGTGAATGAGTAAGTCGGAGTTAAAAGAGAGCACATGTGATCTACAATTACTACTGATGAAAATCCTGGCCTGAAATCCAGATTGGGGAGGCAGGAAAGAGGCTGGCCTGCATTCTGAATGTGGAGAACAAGCTTTAACCCTTTATAGAGCCAGCCTTGGCACAAAGCCTCTTGATTTATTCTGTGACTTTGAGCATGGCTCCTGGTGATAATCCCAGAGTAATATGTCCCAATAATCCCCTGAAATGTGAGCTGTGCTGTGTAATAGACATGTTCCTGAATGAACGTCTCACGTGTTAATGTGATTTTTCCTTCCAATAGATAAATCTGTATCCAATGAATTTCACCCTCCGGTTTCTTTATGGGATATTGGATGTGAAAAGGGAAGTGAAATTATAAACAATAATGTGGAAAAGGATCTGAACAAGACGAGAAAAGGACGAGCTGAATCTGCAACATACACAGAGCGAGAATCTCTGGCTTCTGAAGAAAGACACGTCCCAGAGAAAGAGATTTATCCAATTACAGAACCCACAGATTATTCACCCATTGATATTAAGGAGGAGCCGACCTCATGTGATGAAGGAAATCTCACAGACAACGACATGTATGAACCCCCAGAACATACACAGACACAATATACCTCTACTTACACAGGGGCAGAATCCGAGTCACATGGAGAAGGAGATATCTCACATCCTGACATTTCTCCCCTCCCAGAACATACACAGACTGAATATCCATCTACTGACATTAAGGAGGAACCGGCTTCATGTGACGAAGGAAATCTCACAGACACCGACATGTATGCACCCCCAAATCTTACAGAATATTCACCCACTGATATTAAGGAGGAACCGGCCTCATGTGATGAAGGAAACCTCACAGACAACGACATGTATGAACCCCCAGAACATACACCGACACAATATACCTCTACTTATACAGGGGCAAAATCAGAGACACATGGAGGAGATATCTCACATCCTGACATTTCTCCCCTCCCAGAACATACACAGACTGAATATCCATCTACTGACATTAAGGAGGAATCGCCCACATATGGAGAAGGAAATCTCACCGACAGCGACATATATGAACCCCCAGAACATACACAGACTGAATGGTCCATTGATAATATAGGAGAATATTTAAAATCCAATCCAAACCCAGTGGAAATAAACCATACCGAGTCCTTAATAGAATCCAGAAAGCCAGATCACAGTATATATTATACAGATCTCCTTCCTCATAATTCAGTTTATAACGGACATTCAGTGCCTTCTACTGAAATGGGGAAAGTCTCATATTGTGAGTCTGACCTTTTGATACATGAAACAGATTGCAGACAAGAACCGTTTTCTATTATGTTTAGTGAAGAGAATTCTTCTGCTGAGTCAGACCTTAAAGACCAACATGTTCACATCAAAGGACAACCAGTCTCCTGCCATGAATTTGGGAAGGTTTTTGCCCAGTCCTCATCTCTTTCAAAACATAAAAGAATTCACAAAGGTAATTTTTTTTTTAAATGCGCTGAGTGCGGGAAATGTTTCTCTCGGGCCTCATATCTTGCAGCACATGAAAGGATTCACACAGGAGAAAAACCATTTAAATGCACTGAATGTGGGAAATGTTTCTCTCAGGTCTGTAATCTTGCTGTGCATAAAAGGATTCACACAGGAGAAAAACCTTTTAAATGCATTGCATGTGAGAAATGTTTTGCTCGGGCCTCTCATCTTGCAGGACATAATAGGATTCACACAGGAGAAAAGCCATTTAAATGCCCTGAATGTGGGAAATGTTTTTACAATTCCTCGGCTCTTGTAACACATAGAAGGATTCACACAGGAGAAAAACCATTTAAATGCCTTGAATGTGGGAAGTGTTTTTACACTTCCTCAGCTCTTGTAACACATAAAAGGATTCACACAGGAGAAAAACCATTTAAATGCACTGAATGTGGGAAATGTTTCTCTCGGTCCTCTCATCTTTCAAGCCATAAAAGGATTCATACAGGAGAAAAAAAATTTAAATGCACTGAATGTGGGAAATCTTTTACTCGTTCCTCAGCTCTTGCATCGCATAAAATGATTCACACTGGAGGAAAACCATTTAAATGCCTTTAATGTGGGTAATGTTTTACAATTCTTTAGCTCTTGTAACACACAAAAGGATTCACACAGGAGAAAAATGTCCTGAATGTGGGAAATGTTTCTCTCAGGCCTCTCATCTTGCAACAAACAAAATGATTCACACAGGAGAAATATCATTTGAGTGTCCTGAATGCGGAAAATGTTTTTCTGATGACTCAAATTTTGCAAAACCTAAGATTCACAGAGTAGTAAAACCATTTACATGCCCAGAATGTGGGAACTATTTTACCCAGACCTGAAATCTTGCAAAACATAAAATGATTCACTTAAGAAAAAAACCTTTTAAATGCCAGGACTGTGGGAAATGTTTTTCTGATTTAATTCTTCCAGCACATAAAAGGATTCACAGAGGAGCAAATACATTTATTTGCCAGGAATGTGGGAAATGTTTTTCTCATGTCTTATATCTGGCAACACTTAAAATGATTTATACAAACTTGGATTATACATGTCAGGTGGTAACACAATAACCATCACTCAGCTACCTCTGGCGCATCCAGCGAACTTTGTTATACTCTTAAGCCTGAGATACACTGCAAGCGTAGTGTAGCGAAGCAAACATTTTGCAGGCTTGACTTGACTCCACCTCGCAGCCAGCCTACACTGGATTACGCTTGCTACTGTGCACACTGGACAGGGATCCAATACTTTGTAGATCAAACTAGAGAAATGTTTGAAGTTCTCAAGTGAAGCAAAGCCCATTTAGGCTAGGGTCAGACGAGCGAGTTCTGTGCAGACTGTTTGTCCGTGCACAACGGACGTACTTTCTGACGGCAAGGTAGTGGCCACACAGTCCGTTTTTGTGACTGATGTTTTTTTTGACTGATGTAGAAGGGAAAATAAATTAATATGAAAAACCATTTTGTCCGTCAAAATGCTGGACGTCAAAAATGCAGTACGTCTGACTACATTCCATCACACACACAAAGCTATGCGGACATGGCGCACTCCGCATGTCCGTTCTAGTAGTTTTATGTTCTTGCCTAACTTGCGTCCGTTGTGTGTCCACACTTCTGTGCGGACGTACTTCGTGTGTGGGTCTCTATTGATCATAATTGTATGCTACCATGGATGTTAAAATGTGCGGCAAGAAGGACATGAACACTGCGCTCGTCTGACCCGAGCCTTAATAGAAAGAAAAAACAAGTTTTAGATTACAATGTACATGCCAAAACGTTATCTTTATTTTCACAAAGCGCATTTCATATAGGCAAGGTCTTTATTAGCCATCTGACTGCCCCTCCTAGCATCGCTCCGCTTGGAAGGAAAGTTCTCTCCTCCATATATTCAGGGTGTGTGGGTCACAGTCTGTGTTAGACAGGCAGCAGGTTTTGGTTTTATACACAGTCCAGTGCAGTCCAGGGGCTGGGGTGTTGCACATACAGTGTGGGGGGCTGGGGTCTGTGTATAGGAGGCTGATCTTAGTCTCTGCTCCCTGACCCTTTGGCTGGGCCCTGTCACGTGACAGCATTGGGCGGGCTCTGGGTTGGTGAAAGCAGATTCCTCTTATCGCTCCACTGGAAGGCAAACTTTAAATTTTCCATCTCCCGTCGTTCACCGCAACATTATGTTGCGGCTGAGTGCGGGAGATGGAAAAGACTGGCTAAACTGCGTGTCTCTTGACACACGGTGCCACCTACAGGCGCTGCACGTCTTCGCGTTCAGTTTATCTCAGGCTTTACATCTTCAGTACCATTGACAGGACGTCAGATCACTGGCTACTCCCACCTCTTATACCCACCTACTTACCCCTTTTGAATAATGAGCGACACATGGAGAAATACCTGGACACTGTCTCATTATTATGTAACATACCGTACTTTAATCCGACCCACAGACCCCATTCTCTTTCAAAAGAAAGTGGGAGTAAGACCAGCACATCCCGCTGACCAAGGGGGACTGGGGCAAAATATGCATGCTAGCTCACAGCTGCTCCACAGCATCTAAATATCCAGGAAATACCTACAAATTGCTGACAAGATGATACAGGACCCCACATATATTGTTACACTTCCGTGCCATGGAGTTTGGATCCTGCTGCACATGCGCTAGGGGCAGATGACCTACACCAGGGGTGGGCAAGACGGCGATCGTATTTCAACAGTGGACCGTGCCCAAACATTTGGGTGACCTCGCTTGAAGGAGGACTCACTGGAGCTTACGGAGAAGATGCATCTCCGTCTTCTCGCATCCTCATGCTAAGCTCCTCCTCTGCAGCTCCACACCCCCCCCCCCCATCGACTGAGAGCAACATACAGGGTTATTCAAAGAGATCCAAATTCCTGGTGAAAGGTAACCGAACGCTGAAATGCTTCGTCTATTCAGAGAACACAAAACAGCAGTGAAAAGTTGCCAAAATGTCCTGCCATTCGGTGGTCTCATTCGACAGGTTTATTCAGGCGAATCCCATAGGCTTCAATGTTAAAAATATTCCCGTTTTAATTCAATATCTAATAAACCATTGATTATAAAATTCTGCAGTAAAAAGTCTCTTTATTTATAGATTTTATTTAGGATCTTTTAGGCATTTTTTCGTGATTTTTTCCCGATATATTATTTTTTTTTAAACGTTTTTTTTGTAACAGTCTTTTTTATTATTCATTGGATCTTATATGTAAATTTCAGACATCTTCGTTCTGTAGTTTCTTTGCAAACAGAATTTCACTTTTCAAACATTCAAGTGTACTGTTTTTTGTTTTTTTTTTCCACTCCATTTGTCTGCGGTGTCGGGTTTTTCTAGTGGCTGCTCTGTGGCTCCTGCTCGGGTTTCTCCGGCGGGGTTAACCAAGATGTTTTTGCGGGTTTCAGTGTGTGTTCGTCAGGTTTGCGGCTGCTTTTCCCTGCACTACGATGGCCCTGTGGCGCTTGCTGAATACACCGCAGGGTCGCTGAAATGGGATCGCCGAATTGCACCGAATTGAAGAGAACGAAAAGTCACCGAACGTGCGGGGACTTTTCAATTCTCTTTGAATAACCCTGATAGTCTGTTCAGGGCCGGATTATTGTAGAGGCGGATGGAGCGGCCGCTCCTGGCCCCGTTCCAAAAATAGGCCCACAGCAGCCGCGGGCCGAAGACCAGCCGCTTGCTGGCCTGTCACACATTCTAAAGCTGAAGCCGCCGGATCCGGACAATGCAGACGTCAGCCGCTGGACCCGGATAATGCAGCCGGTTGACAGGCTACGACAGGCCGTTTGCGGAGCGCAGGATGGGAGGAGAACACATGATGTCACGTGCCCCCGCCTCCACGTGCCAGGCCGGCTGATCTCATTGCGCATAGGCAGGGGAAGGAAAGCGGGCATGCGGACGAATCCGCTAAGCCTGCACTGTCCTGCCTTTGTCCACACCTCACCCCTATGTGCAGGAAAATAGCACGCACTGCACATCAGTCAGCGTGCCAGGCCAGCAGCGGCAGCCAGCCTGAGCCAGGACATTTAAAATATAATAAAAATTGTAAAAAGGTGTAGGAGCCACTAGGCACTGCCACCAGGCTGAGCGGAGTCTGTGTGCCAGTCTCGTCAGTGTCACCAGTCCACCACAGCGTGCCAGCCAGGCCACACTAGCACAAGTGTCAGGCAGCGCAGAAGTCAGGACAAGAACTGATCTGGAAAGGCGCTTGTCACCAGTTTACCCCAGCGAGCAAGATCAATGCCACACACAGCTACTGAGCCTACCACAATTAAGGTTAGTTTGGAGCCAACTTTTTATGTAAGGCAAAGCTTTATTGTAAATGAGTAAGTGCCCAGCCCAGGAGAAGGGGCTCCGTAGAGAATTTTTTAACTCCTCTGCTGCTGAGCCATGTCACCCTGAGAGCTGAGCTAATTTTCATATTTTGTGCTTGTCATGTTTAAACGTATTTTGAAGTCATGTTTTATTATAGGTGCAGACATATTACATATCATTTTTTTCAGCAGATTCAAAATATATCCTATGTATACGTCATGTTCTGTCGCAATGCTATATCTAAATAAAAACAAAGTGTTAATACCCATTCAGAATTTAATCATAGGTTCCCTTGCTCTATTTGGCCCCGCCGCCCCAAGTATTGTCAGTCTGCTACCTGGCAGTGATTGACTCCTATGGGCCACGCACACTAATCCAGCAGGTGGCTTGTGACCCAGTGCACTGTAAATCGCGCTCTGTGTCATAGCAGCAGTCACCAGTCAAGTTTCCCAATCGCTTTGACATTGGCATAGTGTGACATACGCACAGTGTGCCACCCGACTTTCTAAACTGGAAAGCACCGCATATGGATTGTTGCCTCAATATGTGCTGGCCAAGGTGCTGTTTCATTTCTGGTCATCGACGCAGGCAAATGTATGTATAGAAGTGGTTAGATATGCATGTTAGATACTGCTAGTCTTCCCTCCCTCCCTCCAAAGCCAACATTCCTGCTCCATTTCACTTCAGGTGAATAGTGCCACCATTACTACTTCCTCTCATGCTCGCTGCCTCGGTGTCCTCCTAGACTCTGAGCTCTCCTTCACTCCTCACATTCAGTCACTAACCAAATCCTGCTACTTCCACTTAAACAACATTGTGCGTGTCCGTCCCTGTCTTAATCAGGACTCTGCTAAAATGCTCATCCAAGCTCCTATTATCTCCCACCTTGACTACTGTAACCTCCTTCTCGCTGGCGTTAAGAGATCCCAGATTCTCCCTCCGCAATCTGTAATGAACGCCTGTGCTAGACTCCTCCACCTCACCTCCCGCACCTCTCTTCTTTGTCTATCTCTGTAATAGGTTTCTGTTATGGCACTTTGATGGTAATTAAAATATTTAGGCTCCTATTACAGTCTTCGCGCAATTTCGTTCCGCAGCACAAATTTTTTTGCGCGCATCGTCCGGTGTTATCGCGTGAAACTTAACGGAGTATTCCGATCCAAACGCATTTTCTCATCCGTCCGAAAATAACGTTCGTAAAAACGACGCGCAAAATGAAGAGTAATACGCGCACAGTAACGTAGCGCATGTAAATCAGTGTGCGGACTGTTTTTTTTGCCAGATTCAGCCAATCAGAATTAAGAACCTTAATTGACTCACTTACTTTTTTGCGCCTGTCAAAGTAAATCTGAGTATATATGCTGCAGCAATAAAAAAATTATGCACGAATTCACAATTTTTTGGTTTGGGTATGTGTAGAATGTGTAACTATACTGTGCTGTATTTTTTTTTCGTGCTGGTGTTTTTCGTTTCGGCCAGAATGTTCCAATTTGCCGTTACCACCAGCTTTTCAAAGACGTTAAAATTATGCACGCAAACGTCATACGTAAAAAGATGCGTTTTCGATTGTAATACCATCTGCGTACCAGCACACGAACGAATTTGCGCTCACAATGTTAAGTATAGGACGCGCACAGTTCATCACGCTCGCGCAGGTCCATCCGCGTTAAACGATAACGCGCATCGTTTGCGCGAACGTTGTAATACGACGTTCTGCACAAAGCGTTTTGCCACTCGCGCAAATGCGCATTTGCACGCGCAAACGAAAATGCGCGAGAAATGTAATGGGGGCCTTAATGTATGTTAAGATGAGAAACTCAAAGCATTTTTTGTTATTTCTATAAAAAGGCCCACCAAAATGCTCAGCACTAGGCCCATGATGCTCTTCATCTGGCCCGGAGTCTGTTGCTCTTATTGTCGGAGAGGGAGCAGGGGGGACAGGAGATGTGCTGGCGTCTGCGAGGGCAGAGCTTATAATGCAAACATGCAGGGCAGGCTTAAGATCTCTGTGTTGGAGCTAAAGATTTTGTTTCAATATTTTTTTTTTTGGCATATCATATATTATGTTATTTTAAATTGCGTGCAATTTCGTTGCTTTGTGTTTCGCCGCCGCCGTATTTCTTCTTTGATCCCGTTTCACTAAAAATACAGTGAGATCACTATTTAGTGAATATTCACAATGTTTTGCTGAAAATGGAGTCGCCAAAACCGTTATCGGACGTTGGCAAAAACTGCTGAATCGCGCTGAATTGACATCGGGGGGAAAAAAAGGTCACTTAAAAAATAGTACAGAATTAAAAAGTCTTTTAAAAATCAAAAACAAAAATGTCTAATAAAATACAAAAAAATACTAAAGGATCTTTTTTAAAAAATTACAAAATAAAAGTGTTTTTGCAAAATATAAAAAGAATGGTGTTTAAACAAAAAAGTGTTTAAAAAATCATTAAAAGAGAGTGTTAAGATTGATGTGGGTAACACTGAGGCAGCATGTGTGTGCATGGGGGTCCCTCTGACAGTACCCTGGTCACCGTGTGATTGGATCCTCACCTTCTCCCCGGTGCTCATGTGCAGACCTTCTTGCACCTTGGCAAACGATTCCTTCCCCCAGCTTCAGGTAGAATTCCCACGTGCTTGGTGTGTGGGAAGGTGTGCAGGGCGCTCCGGGGCACGGAGCTCACACATGAGGGCAGGAAGCTCTCCTCCAGCAGTACCGTTAGTGGCTTCTCCCCGGACAGGAACCGGCACGGAGACTCACTCACCCCATCCCTTGCCACGGAGGTCCTGCTGAGGTCCATGGGCTGGCAGCCAGGCCCAGGTGATCACCTGGCTCGGCCAGCAGCCAGGCTCAGGTTCGGTCGGCGCCACGGCCCACTGAACCATCGGCCTATTGTGAGTCTCCCAATAGTCCTGATGGCCAGTACATGCCCGATCCCCAAACTGTCCCCACTCCTTCACTCCTAAGATCATGTATGACACACTCCTGTATGCAAGTCTATATATGCAATAAAACCTTAAAAATGATTCACGCAATAGAATCCCTTAAACGCACTTATTAGTTTGATTGGAGGACCACTAGCATTAAAGACCTGGGAGTCATGGTCCCTGGTTCTTTGGACCAAATATTTCCTCTTAATCATAAAAAACTACTACTGGACATAAAGTCCCTGGTGGAAAAGGAGAAGACTCGTTGCTGGGTAGAATGGCCTCAGTAAAAATGATTATATTGACAAATCTGCTCTGTGTGTTCTGAATGTTGCCCGTCATGCTTCCTTACCTTTACTTAAATTCCATCCAACGGAGCCCGACCTCATACAGTATCTCACAGAAGTGAGTACACCCCTCACATTTTTGTAAATACTTTATTATATCTCTTCATGTGAAAACACTGAAGAAATGACATTTTGCTCCAATGTAAAGTAGTGAGTGTACAGCTTGTATAACAGTGTAAATTTGCTGTCCCCTCAAAATAACTCAACACACAGCCATTAATGTCTAAACCACTGACAACAAAAATGAATACACCCCTATTGGGCCAAAAGTGTCAATATTTTGTGTGGCCACCATTATTTTCCACAACTGCCTTAACCTTTTGGGCATAGAGTTCACCAGCGCTTCACAGGTTGCCACTAGAGACCTTGCACTCCTCCACCTTCCATTTGAGGATACCCCACAGATGTCTGAACGGGTTTAGGTCTAGAGACATGCTTGGCCAGTCCATCATGTTTACCCTCGGCTTCTTGAGCAAGGCAGTGGTTGTCTTGGAGGTGTGTTTGGGGGCATATGAAAAGATATAATAAAATATTTACAAAAATGTGAGGGGTGTACTCCCTTCTTTATATGGAACAAGAGATGCCCAAGTGTCCCCCTTTAAAGTCCTAGTCCTGCCTACCTCACAGGGTGATCTGAATTTTCCCAACATTACCATGTATTACAAGGCAACCCTCTTAGCTTCTCTGGGAGAGGCATTTATAAGGACGTACCTCCAAACCCCTTATTCATTTCCCTGCCTGCTTCACGCCTCACTAAATCCAGGCCAGCTCTCCAGTCAGCTATACGAGTCACAATGGTATTTTACAGACTGGGATTGAAGTGATCTCTGTGGGAAGCACACATGATACATAATACTGCTACAATAACGAGACACTGATTTAACAAATGTTTGGAATGTATCGACTCTAGATAGACTGTCTGCCTCTCTAGTCATTGTGTTGTGTGGATACTGCTGATGCTGTGATGTTCTTTTAATTTTTGTCTGTACCCCTTCTCCCCCTTTTTCTTTTTGTATCCCTTGTCACATTTATTGAAAACCGAATAAAACATTACAAAGGAAAAAAAAAATATTCACACAAGATAAAGGCCAGGTCAGTGTTTTATGAGAAATGTTTTACTTTAACGACTTTTCTTGTTGAACATGTGAGGACTCGTGATGCCCTGGATGAGTAAATGTCTCATCTAGTCCTACGACTGGTTGACTTGCCAATATGTCAGCCCAGTTACTCGAACCAAACACAGGACACCCGCAAAGAAACTGTGCCTGAATCAGTTGGGCAGTCGACTGTCACTTCTACCAGCCCAGCTGAGAAAGACATTCAGGAATCCAGACAGGTAAGTGCAAGACACCCCCCACTTGACATACCAGATATTTCCCCTGACATTAACACTGTTAATTTAGCAAAAACCCAGGTACCAAAGTTTCAGGAGGCTCAGTGTACTTAATCCAGCCTTGGAGGGTGTGTGGTGTAGTGCTGAACATCCACCCTCTTGAGTCTGGTACGGAATGCTACCTCGGGAGGAAAGACTTACTGAATAAGGAGTCCCTAGCTGATGTTGTAGCTAACCGCTTCCCAGTGGGCACAGCTATATGATGTGTTGCAGACCCATGGGGGGGGGGTTGTAAACCCAGTAAGACCTGGGAGGAACACTTGATTCACCTGGCTGGGGTGTTAGGATTAAGGAAGCTGGCCTTACAATAAAACCCAGTTAGGGATGGCTGAGGCCCAATACCTGGGACACGGTGGGTGGGGGACACAAACTGGAAACTCCTATGGTGGAAGCAATTGCCCAATGGCCCCAACACCATTCCAAGAAGCAAGCGTTGGCTTTTCATGGGACAGCTGGGTACTACAGTAAATTTATACTGCATTACCCTGAGTGTGAAGATGCATTCCATACCCTCAAGACTGCTCTCTCCAAGGCTCCAGTATTGGCAGCCCTGGACTACACCAAGTGGTTCAAAGAGAGCCAGGAGTGACATCAGAGGAAGGGGCGTCTCTAGTGGCAATACCAGGAAGACAGCTCAGAGAGAGGATGCAAACAGTGTGTCTCCCCTTGTGTAAGCTGCTGCAATAAACACATGTTGAACCCAGATCACTGTGTTCTTTGGATCTCGTGACATGGTGTCAGAGGTTCTTACCTGGGCATCCGTTTTCATCTCTGAAGATGTCTGAGTTCACTGCACCGGAGCCTTTTTATTTTTCCCAGCCTGCAGCATGGCCTACCTGGCAGCAGAGGTTTGCACGCTTCAGTATTACTTCTAAGCTGGACAAGGAAAGCGTTGAAGTACAGGTTAATTCTCTTTTATATTCTATACAGTAAATCTAAGATGTGGAGCCTGTGTACAATATGTTTACATTCCGTGAGGGGGAAGAATTTGACTTTGAGATAGTAATGGATAAGCTCAGTGCCCAATTTGTACCCAGGAGGAAAGTGATTCTTGAGAGTGCCTGTTTCCACAAGTGTACCCAGCGTGTGGGTGAATCAGTGGAATCATTTGTGCACAGCCTGTATGAATTGACAGAGTTCTGTGAGTTTGGTGCTACGGAAGAGGAGCAGATCAGAGACAGAATCGTCATAGATATTGCAGACCCAGAAGTTTTGCTGCAGCTGGAGCATGCGTTGACGCTGGATGAGGCCAGGGCTGGACTGGAACAAAAATCGGCCCTGGACTTCAGCTAGCAGACTGGCCCACTTTAATTACGTAAAAATGCAAAACAATTGTATATAACCGTATGTATTGCACAAAAAACATTTATTAAACAAGTAAAACCATTCCACTGTAACTATAAACAGCTTTTATTTACAAAAAAACCATTAGAGAAAAAAGATGCATTCCAACATTACAGACACCTTTAGATTGACATGTGTAAGTTATACTTTGTTCAAAGGCAGATAAATAAAGAAAACAGTTATAAATAAATAGCATCTTGTCTCATATTTGAATATGTAGCGCTGTTTAAAACTCTGTTGCTGTATTGCTCGGGTTTGGCTACCAGAGGGAGACAAGCGCAATGTAAACTATACTGGACACAATGGGACTACGTTTTCCAGCATGCTTTGGGGCAGAGACAGGAAGTGGGTGGGGAAGGAGGAAAGGACCTCTGCAGCCTCGTCGAAGGAGAGCCAGTGTGAGCCAAGCGGTGAACAGAGTAAGACGCACGTGAGACTGTGGGCAATTGTTACCAGGCCGGAGAGCAGGCGCTGCCTTGCCGATGCTGGGGATCGATACAGTGACTTGCCAGAGACCTAGTAATCCATCGCTGAGAGGTTTTGCACAGACACAGAGTTCCAGATTGGACCCCGAGTAAGGAGACCGCGATGATCCACTGGGAGTGCAGGCGGTAGGCCGTAGATCTTGTTGTAGAAGAAGGACAAGCAAGAGAAGTGGATCCGGTGGCACAGGGTCCCAGTATAATCCAGCAGAGAGACGTCCTTGATCGGGCAGCGGAACAGATTGTCTGGCGGATGGGTGAGAGGCCTTCCAGGCCACAGTCAAAGTTTAACGAAGCACGCTGCAGTATTGCTTAAATCTACAGGGCCCCAACGTGACTAGTCGAAGATTTATTAAATCCATTTACTGGCCAGTCAAATATAGTACCTGGGTACCTGAGATCATACACACACACTTTTTGGGACATAACCTGCACGGGACTTACACTCCAGAGACAAAGGGGTTAAACCTTTTCTTTTACCGCTGCGCGTTTCTCGCATTACGAAATCCTGTTTTCTATATACCGTGCTTACATTATATATGCCGCTTTATTGAGACCAGTAAAGTATATAATTTATAAAATCTACAACAGTGCTGGTGTATATTTATTCCCTAGTGCGGATAGACTAACCCGAGGTTAAATTCAGCGGCTCCTCCGAGAGTGAGCGCTACAAATATATAAATAACAAAAGAAACAAATCAATAACTCGTGGGAATCCTTTCCCAAACATTAAAAGACAGGTGACAATTTATTCATACATTGTGATTTAACAAGGCAGCATAAATGGCTTTTTAAATGTTGGTTTTCAGTTTTGACTGTCCATCCAAAAAGGTCCAAAATCACTGTTAGGGCCGATAGAAGAAGCTTAGAAAACACTGATGTCAATAAAGGCTAGAGGGTCATGTTTGGTATAGTTGGAAAGGCCAGAGCATTGCCTTTCCAATGACACCAAACATGACCAGGTTATGTGTAAAAATAAACAAATGAAATGCAGCACTTTGTTAATTTTTCACATTTTAATTGAAAAGTGATGTTGCACTAACTCACCTCATTTCCCACCCAAAATTTAGTTTTTTCAGTTTTAGCTAAAATCAAGTAATTATTCAGAAAAATACAGTAACAGGTTCCCATTTCTAATTTTTCTTTAGCAAGTGTACCCCATAGAATATATAACCACCAAGACTTGAAATAGAATCGAAAAGTCACCGCACGTTCAGTGACTTTTCGTTCTCTTCAATTCGGTGCGATTTGGCAATCCCATTTCGGCAACCCTGCGGTGTATTCAGCAAGCACCACAGGGCGTCGTAGTGCAGGGAAAAGCCGCCGAACACTCACCGCAAAACCCGGCGAACGCCCCTTCGAAACCTGCAAAAACATCTGGATTAACCCCACCGAACACGCTGGAGAAACCGAAGCAGCTGCTAATCAGAGCGCAGAGCAGCTGCCGGAAAAACCCAACACAGCAGACGAATGGAGTGAGAAAAGAAAAAAAACTATGCTTGAATATTTGAAAAGTGAAACGCTGTTTGCAAAGAAACTACAGAACGAAAATGTCTGAAACTTACATGTAAGATCCAATGAATGGTAATAAAAAGGGCTGTTACAGAAAAAAGAAAAAACAATTAAAATAAAAAACGAAAATAAAATTTGCATACAAATCCAGAAAAATGCCTAAAAGATCAAAAAAAATCTATAAATAAAGAGACATTTTACTACAGAATATTATAATCAACGGTTTATTAGATATTGAATTAAAACGGGAATATTTTTAACATCGAAGCCTATGGGATTCGTCTGAATAAACCTGTCGAATGAAACCACCGAACAGCAGGGCAATTCGGCAACTTTTCACTGCTGGTTTTTGTTCTCTGAATAGACGAAGCATTGCCTCTCTATGGGGATTTCACTGCCCTCGAACAGGCACCGTATGTGCAGGCAATTTGCCAAGATCTGGCGAACTGCCTGCTCTCTGAATAGCCGAATGGCCAGGAAAGGTAACCGTACGCTGAATTTCACTGTTCGGTTACCTTTCAGCCACTATTCGGATCTCTGAATAACCCTGTTGGATGATAACGTGAAAAAAATAATTTTTCACGCTGTAGATGATTTAAATTTTATTGGAAATTTACATTTATTTGGTATAGCATTCTGGCAGGACATGACAATCATATACATATAATAATGATATATTTTGAATCTGACGAGTGTGCTGAAAATAAGAACATATAATATGTCTGGGTCCTACAATAAAACATGATTTCAAATCGCATTTAAAAATGATGAGCACAAAATGGTCACAATGAGCTGAGCAGTGAAAGAGTTAAAAAGGAATAAATAATAACAATAATAATGTGTGACCTACCGTAACAGTCATGCCCGCGCTGCTCTCAGCTTTTGATGATGTTCTGGTAAATAATACATCTAGTTTTGCACATTTAATAGCCTCTCTGCCTCCGGTGCTTGGCATTTTTTTTCTTTTAACATCTCGGCCCCTCCTTTACATTTACAGGGTTATTCAGAGAGAGGTGATAAGCAGGAGAATGGAGAAGTGAAAATTCTAGGTCAAAATAGCCAATTTGGAAAGTGAGATAAATGGGAGAATTTTTCTGGTTTGGCTATTTTCACCTAGAATTTTCTCTTCTCCATGATTCTCCTGGTTTTCACCTCTCTCTGAATAACCCTGTATGTCTTGTGTTTTAACATGGTTGACAGTCGTTGTTGCACATCACACCTAATGTGTTTGAAGTGTAATGCATTATTTCTCTAGAATTTCCTAACTCTATATACTCCTAGACTAATCGTTAGTTATTATTTATGGTATTACAATGTGAACATGCAATACCGACACATATATAGCTGGTATGAATTGGCAAAAGAATTACAAAATCTAGGACAGGCAAACTAATTTGGAAAAAACTGTTGCATTAACTGTATATGCCCTGTTTTCAGCCCCCATATCATTTATATGCCCAGTTTTCTATCCCCATATCATTTTTATGCCCAGTTTTCAATCACGCCCAGTTTTCAGCCCCCATTTCATTTATATGCCCAGTTTTCAATCCCCATATTATTTATATGCCCCATTTCATTTATATGCCCAGTTTTCAATTATGCCCAGTTTTAACCCCCATTTCATTTATATGCCCAGTTTTCAATCCCCATATCATTTATATGCCCAGTTTTCAGTCCCCATTTCATTTATATGCCCGGTTTTCAGCCCCCCTTCCGTCGCTCTCATTCTGCAGGCCGGCGGCCATCTCATCTTCTTCTATGATGACTATGGTGATGAGATGTCCAATAATGATCCATTCCTTCCCAAATAAGGAACTACTAAATCTGAGTCCCCTGAGGGGCTCAAAAAGGAGTACGAGGATACTGTAGAGAATGGGATTAAACCCTATAACATGTACAAAGAAGAAGGAAATACATATCCTAACATAAAAAATAAGAAATTTTATTGAGGCCACAAATAATTGTAAAACCACGTACCATGAAATAAACCACTGGATATAATAGAGCAGAAAGGTAATAGCGACTCCTGGGAGGGGCGTCGCAGCCCAGACTATAACTGGGTAGCAGCATTGAAAGAAAATAAGGGGAGGGTAACGATGGGGTAGTCCAATTTATCACCTGGTAAACCGTACACAAACATGCAACTGCAGGATGCAGCAAAAGTAAAACCTCAGTGCTGATAAATACAACAGCAGTTCGTGCTGCTTACTATACCCAATGCAGTCAAAACTGCATTTTTGTTTACTGGGGGTGTCGCCTAGCAGCGCGCCGTTCCCAGCCACGTGTTGTGCGTCTGGGGCTGCGAATCGCGGTGAGACAAGCTCCGAAATCGGACTCAAATTCCGATACCAGAGCTTCTGATTGGGAAAGTGGCGGCCCACTGAGCCATCGGCCCACCAGGATCCTCCCAGTAGTCCTGATGGCCAGTACATGCCTGGATGAGGCTATACGGATTGCGTGCCAAAGTGAACCAGAAAAGAAGTAAAGTGCAGAGATGAGATCTGAAAGCATGGTGGAGGAGATGCAGCAGGTCAGGAGAGCTGCAGGTGACAGACACAGTGTGAATAGCAAGACCACATGTGACAGACAGGGTCAGAAGCAGTTGGATGTTACAGGCTCGTTGCACGCGCTGTAACTGCGCTCTTGGAATGAAGATGTTATGCCCTGCCAAAGACGAGATGCAGGAAGTGCCACAGAGTTGGCCATTTTGAGGTGGTTTGAAGTCAGAGTCTGTTAAAGAGATGCATCTGGACAGTGACTACAAGACTCAAGAGGTGTCCTTTGTAGGGTCTGTGATTAACCAGTCCGGCTCGGAAGAAGATTGGCGTGTTAAATTCAGCTGTGGGAAGCTGGTCCCCTCTACAATCGGCATAAATAAAAAATTCACTGTGTTTGGTTAGTGCTACGTTTGTGCAGTTTTTATTTTTGAGATAATAGTTGTTTTTTACAGACCATGAGACTGAATAAAAGTCACTCAGCCCACTACAACACTCAAAAGTCACGAAACCAGGCTTGTTGGCTAGTGCTAGGTTTCTGCCAGTTTGTGCCGTTGAAATCTCCGTTCTATCTTGTTTCGTTTTTGAGTTATTAACGATTTAATAAAGGTTACCAAAGGAAGGGCACACAGCCCCCCTATAACACCCAAAAGTCCCGAAACTGGGCTTGTTGGCTAGTGCTGCGTTTGCGCTGATTTGTGCTGTAACCGGAATCCACTTGGTTCACTCGGGACGAGGCCGGGCCGACACGAACAAGGATTGTCTGAACACGAGTCTCTTCAGGAAAGGAAAACTTTATTGTGATATCACAGATGCTCAGACAGGATTGAATCGCAAAGACTGAGCCCCGAATCGCCAGTGACATGAGGTTTTATACCCCGAATACATAATTAGGTACATCCCAATTAGCCCACCTCCCGGTGACACTATCCCACCCCACGTGGGTCAGTACCTCCCTTGGTTAATTACAAAGACATTCCATACATTGGTCATAAATTGGCAAGCTTCATGTTAGTTTGACAGAAAATGATTTGCTACTACGCTGGATCCTGCCTATGCCCACCTCCCTTGGGCTTGTTTATTGTTTGCTTTAGATAAGGTCTGGTCTGCTTTCACGCTCTTCTTTGTCTCAGCAACAGGCCCCTGTGACCTTGATGTATCCATCCCTCATCCTGTCTCTTCGTGCCAGGAACGGCCCGGATCTTCCCTATTTTAATTGCTTCTCTGCTAATCTAACACATTCCTAAAACTCTATGTAAACTTCATTCTAATTCCAATTTATATCTATCTGGTTATATTCAAGTGAACCAATATTCTGAACAAGATGGCCTCCTGGCTCATAATGGCGACCATCTCCTGGCCTGAATTTCCTTCAGTGCCACAAAAAATAACATTCATACCGGTTTGGAAGATATTGCAAGAAGGGAACCAGGAAGCAGGACGCCGCGATTGGATGGAGGTGACTGCGAGAGGACATCGAGGGAACGCAGGAACAGGTATGTATCAGGGCACAGAGCTGGTATCAGGCGCTAGCACCAATTTCCACTGGTTCCAGTGAGGGTTGGTTTACCCTGAGATAAATTCTCGATTGGGAAGCAGAAAAAATATTTGTGCAGACTGTTAAATCCCAAACAGAGTAGCTGAAAGAGGGAGGATATAATCACACTTTCCCATGCGAATTTATGAAAAACGGCACCAAACAACAGGGAAATCTGTGAATTTAAACAGGGGGCACCGATTCCCCTTCTTAGGATCCAGGAATCCGGAATCCAGATGAGAGAGGATGTCTTTCCAGGATAGTACAGAATTAATCACCAAGGAACGCTCAGGATGATAAAATCTATACTTAGTTTATTCGAAGCAATGGTAAAAAACACCTCAAACGCGTTTCGCTGGATGCAGCTTCATCAGTGGGTGTAGATTAAAAGATAAAACAGTCACTTTAAATAGCTGCATAGCTCATGTCAATTCACTTGAAACAACTTCCGGGTAATTAACCTAAGTAGCGTAGCTATACAATTAGCATAAAGACATAAGATGTAGCTCAATGCGTATAATTAATAACAAATCATGGCACTACATATCATCTAATATCCTTAGAGAAAAAAGACATCATAAATATTTTACAAAAAGATAAAAGGCAAAGAAGTAAAACTTAATCGGTCAGAACGGAGGGTACAATAGTTAAATTAACCCTGCACATAATCACGACCCTCTTGATTTATCGCTCTCCTGTATTTGGCAATAGAGCCATCTAGTGGCGCCACACAGATATCACACTCTTCACAGGTATGTATCAGCCCGAGTGTGGCTCGGGGGTTACCGTTTTCAGCATTGAAAATTAACCCCGAGCCACACTCGTGAATACCACTAGGGAGGTTAAAAAAGAATTTTGACACAAATCAGCACAAACTATTGGCATATTTGTTTTTTAAATTTAACATCATGGGGTAACTAGTGGGCAGGGTTTGATTGAATACAATGTGCAATATCTTCCAAACTAAATTGGTACAAATGTTATTTTTTGTGGCACAAATCAGCACAAACGCAGCACAAACAAATAGTATGTTTGTATTTAAAATTTAATAACGTGAGGTGCAAAGTGGGCGTGGTTTCATCAAATATAATGTGCAATATCTCTAAAACCAAACCGGCACAAGCGTTCATTTTTGCGGCACAAATCAGCACAAACTCAGCACTAACCAACAAGCCCGGTTTCAGGACTTTTGGGTGTTGTAGGGGGCTGCGTGACCTTTGGTGACCTTTATTAAATTGTTAATAACTCAAAAACGAAACAAGATAGAATGGAGATTTCAACGGCACAGAACAGCACAAACCTGACACTAACCAACAAGCCTGGTTTTGTAACTTTTAGGTGTTGTGGGGGGGTGGGCTGAGTGACCTTTTGGTGACCTTTATTCAGTCTCATGGTCTGGAAAAAACAATTGCTATTATCTCAAAAATAAAAGCAGCACAAATATAATTTTTTTCGGCACAAAACAGCACAAATGTAGCACTAACCAAACACAGTGGATTTTTTATTGTTGGGGGGCCAGCTTTGTGCAGCTGATATTAACCCCTAAGTGACCAGGCGATTTTGCCATTATCTGTCTGAAAGTACCCACTGCTGATTTTACATTTCTGCGCTGTTTGTGTTTAGCTCTAATTTTCCTCTTCCTCGTTTACTGTACCCAGACATACTACATACTGTTTTTCTCGTCATTAAATGGACTTTCTAAAGATACCATTTTTTTCATCATATCATATAATTTACTATAAAAAAATTGTGAAATATGACAAAAAAAATTAAAGACACCTCTTTTTCAAACTTTGACCCTCAAAATCTCTTCTGCATCTACAACCGCCAAGCAAAACCTTTGCTAACTAAGTTCTAAATTTTGTCCTGAGTTTAGCAATACCCAATGTTAACATATTCTTTGCTTTTTTCCCATCTTATATGATAATAAGTGCAAGTAGCACTTGGCTATTTTCAATGCATTTATTTTCAAAATTAGTGATAGTGACATTGTAGCACTGATATTTGTCACGAATACCTGAAAAAGCCTTCACATTTACATATTTTGTAAATGTAACACAACCCAAGGTATTAAACTTGGGTTATTTTGACTCTTTTCATGCATCCATTTTACCACCAATCTATGCCAAAGTTTGAGAAAAAAAACATTTTGGGTGATTTTTGACATAGATTGCAATTTAGGAATACATGTACTGAGAACTTTATG
This sequence comes from Leptobrachium leishanense, assembly GCA_009667805.1. NCBI lineage: Eukaryota > Metazoa > Chordata > Amphibia > Anura > Megophryidae > Leptobrachium > Leptobrachium leishanense. Next base: position 131,012,320 of record CM019068.1, read on the forward strand.
GGTTACTGCCAAACAACACCTCAATACGTGTTCAGCAACATCTGAGTAAAGTGATTCCACCCATGTATAGGTATGTTGGGTTATTTGGGGGCTAAAAGTCCTTATTTGGGGTTGCACATTCCAATTTTCCAACTTGGTATTTTCACATTTGGTCATCATGCACCCATGTCCTATTTGGGACATTTTTGAAGCCGGCCAATGTAATTTGCCCCCATCAATCCATATATTTCTAAAGAGTACTCACCCTAGGGTAGTTCAAATAGTGGTAATTTAGCACGTTCTATGCACTAATTCTACCAGCAGTCTTTAGCAAACTTTCTGGTAGTCACTTTTTTGTGTTCTTTTTTTCACACACATTGTACTTTAGGCATGAATTATATGTAAGAGCTAGGTATGGTTAAAAGCGGGCAGGAGATTTAAAACATGGGATACAAGAGGAGATATAAATGGTCTGGTGAATCAACAATTATGAGAGTAACGCAGCATGATGCCGACAATGGGGCCTTGTACCCTAGATTAGACCATAAATCTGTGTGGTCATATCGCGAAGTGTAAATATATCGGTGTTAATACGCAATATGTGAGGGTTATGGTAGCCAGATGGATAGGCCTGGCGTAATTGAATAGGTGAAACAGTGGAAATAGCTGAAATCAGAATACAGTATCTGGATATATGTGAAATTGGGGGCCGGGAGAGTAGGTAGGGCATAGGTGGTTACTTAGATGAGTGGTCAGTTGAGGAAGTGACACAGCTCGAAATCAGCATTTAGTCCTTGTGGTTGCAGTGTGCCTAGATTGAAAATCCAACTCCTCTCCTCTTTTCCAATAAATTTCTCGAAGTTGCCCCCTCTCTATGGTTTTTTATACCTATGATGGTCAGTCCTTCTGGATTCATGCCATATTTGGTTTTAAAATGTAGTGGGACACTGTGGTTTTCACTCCCATTTCTAATATTTCTAATGTGTTCTTGGACTCGAACATTGAAAGGTCTGGTGGTTCTACCTACATACTTTAGGCCACAAGGAAACAGAAGTAAATAAATCACATTCTTTGTAAAACAGGTGATTACGTCTTTGATTTTTATTGGTACTATAATCCCATCAATCTGCGTGATGATCTGTTTTTTACTCCTTGTGTTTCGACAGTTAAGGTATTTTCCACACTGATGGAATTCTTTCTTTATATTGTGATAGTTTTGCTTGATTTGGTTCTTCTTTTTGTCTGTGTGTCAATTTCATTTTAAGATTGCCAACTCCCCCGACAGATCAATCTGGGGTTTTCAGGTAGAATGTCCTTTAGGAGTGGATCCTTTCTCAGGATCGGCCAGTATTTTCTGTTTTCCTAATTGATTTGTTTTGTGCGCTATCTTTTCCTATTGCGCACAAAATAAATCAATTAGGAAAACAGTAAGAAAATAGTGAATACTAAATAAAACCCCAGATATATCCCCTCTTGTATCCCATGTTTTAAATCCCCTGCCCCCTTATAAGCATACTGTAAGGATATAGAGTCACCCAGCACGCAGACAAAACCCAGAAAGGCAAGAAAAAACCCTAATCTGAGAAGCTGGTCCTTAGAACGGCCAGGTACTAATCTAAAATACATAGAAGTACAGATCAGGGACAGCAGAGATATCGTAGTAATAACAAGCCAGAGGTCGGTACATGAGATAAACATATGCCAAGGGATAAATACAGAAATCACAGTCAAATATACAAGCCAGAAGTCAAACCAGAAAACCAATATGCAGAAGCTAAAGACACGCGCTGAGGGAGGGCTAGAAAAAACCACGTCAGGGCTCAGAGCACAGTCAGTGACTGATATTTAAAAGCCTAGATCCCTGACGAGGTGCGGCATTCAAAGTGGCTTGATTCAGAGACTGGAGCCCTCTCTGTTGGGAAGGCCGCACTGCAGGAGCTCCAGCAGGCATGACACATACCTAGCTCTTACATATGATTTAAGCCATTTATCTCAGATTTTACGCAATCTATCAAACCTTTCCAGCACGCCGGATTATATTTGCTGGGCTACTTAAGCCTCAACGCAATTTGCTCATTCCTTACATGACCATATAAACTATGACCTTATGTAGTATAAGAATGTTGCATATTATTGTAATGCAGGGTTTGGGACCCCTGTGTAGTGGTATGAGTATGGAACCCAATGGCAAGCTGTGGAAGCAAGAAGACCAGGAGACCACGTAGCATTAAACAAGGGTTAGTGAAACAAAAGGTAGAATGTAACACAAGTCCAGAACAATGGGTATAACTGAGGTGGTCTTCTTGAGGAGTATGGGTTCTAATGAATAGCAAGGGATGCAAGTCAAGTAACAAAAGTTCCAGATACTAAACGGCAACTAAGGTGGCAGAAGAAGACTGCGTAGTCGATGTTGCAATCCGGGTCGTTGGTCAGGAGAAGGCAGCGTGGTCGATGTGGAAATCCGGGTCAATGGTCAGAAGAAGGCAGCGTGGTCGATGTGGCAATCCGGGTCGATGGTCAGGAGAAGGCAACGTGGTCAATGTGGCAATCCGGGTCGATGGTCAGGAGAAGGCAACGTGGTCAATGTGGCAATCCGGGTCGATGGTCAGAAGAAGGCAGCAAGATCAGGAACACGGAGGAGCACTAGGAAACTGAAGTGGAAGGGCAACAGTATAACCTGGTTAATGAGTTGAGAAGGGCGACAGGTTTAAATAGGGTTCAGAGGATCATAGGAACACCTTTCACCTGGGTATCGTAGGTGGGTTTGAGATACCTGAGTTCTTGGTAGGTCAATGGGAGGAATACGAGGATCTCCAGAACAGATAGTACCCATAATCGGCCAGCTGAGGGTGCCAGAGTACCAGGTATTTCGTTACTTAGGGAGGCATGTGATCGCGAGCCTCTTCCTCCATCCTGCGGACCGAGAACACGGAGCAGCGCGCCACGAGGGACCTCGGAGGAGTATGGTGTGTGTCCCAGCATGGTGGTCCAGGCAGGGAGCAGGCCGCGGAGCGGGGCATTACGATTATTGCACTTTAATCCACAGAGGTACATTATATATGCCTCACACCGTGTATGGCCTTACAAATCCCCATAATTTTATAACAGATATACAGTATCTAGACTGTCCACGTCCATATATACCCACCATCATGCTTCGGCCTGTTCAAAGAATGGGACATTTTATTCACCTAACCTAACGTTGCTGTAATCCTTTTTTTATACCACCAAATGCCCCCTCCAATTAGATGCCCATAAATTACCCCAGTAGTGCATTAGATGGGCATATTGGCTGCTTTGCCAACATTTCTCCTCATCATCTAGATCAGGACTCAAAATTTCAAGTCCCAAACTACTAACCAGGCCATAAGAGTTACTCGCCACCAGTTGCTCCATCTAACCACTACCCAGCCCTTAACTCTGCCCCTAAACACACACCCTTAAATTATCTTATCAAATTACACTGTTAAAGGTTTTATTTAGTATAAAGTTACAAAAATAACATTAATACCCAGACATCAGACCCCAGATACATCAGCACAAAATAATTTATTGTGCTGCCTGTGTCTGCTTTTTCACTCGCCCTCACTTAATTTCCACTCGCCAAATGCGAGTAGGCAAGTGGAAATTTTGAGCCCTGATCTAGATGATAGGAGCCATGTATTGACGCTATCGCTGAATACTAGACATAGAAACCACCGATAACCAGGTGGAACACAAACAGAAAGCCCTGGAACACATATCCAAGATGGCCACGACGCAATATGATGATGCGGCACGCACCACATGACCGCGACCATCACGAACCCAGAAGTGAGCCTCGAATCATGTCTCTCATTCTGAATAAGTCATTTCTTTATAACAGGAGACTCGTGGAGTGTCTCAGATCCCCCTTTCTCACCAGCAGACCGACAGATTGACTGAAGATGGCACAGGAAGTGCCGAAACGCGTATCGATACCCTGCACCTTCCCTTCCCCCCTTTTTTAAATATCCTCTTTTTACTTTGTACTATTTTAATTAATAATGTGAAACAAATGGTAAGAGCCACAGAACACGCCGTAACCACCCCAACTCCAATGCTACACCAGCAAATAGTGGTTTCCCCAACACCATGGAATATAAGCAAACTGTAACGTATCTGGTAAGCGCAAATCAATATGCTTTGGAGTTCGGATGTCTCATTCAGGTCCGTGACACATCATATGGTTAAAAAGAGAAGCAAATACAAAAAAATCATAGTGCAATACTGCAATGTGTATGATAGGCGATATACTGTATATAAATTCCACTCACAAGTGTAGAGCCCTATCACCGGCTCAGAGTGGATCTTCGCCTTTGGGTGATTTTTCTTCCTCCTTGTTTGCAGGTGACCCCCACCTTGCGTATGTGGTATTCTTCAAAACTCTGTTTTGGGTGAGGGCATGGAGGGAAAAATAGAGAAATACATGCTTTCCAAGTGTAGCGCTGGTTTTAAATCCCCTGCCGTGTAGTACTTGTTTTTGGCCACCGGAGGGAGACAAGCACAATGTGAGACGCTGAACATTGGGACTACATTTCCCGGCATGCTTTGCGGGCGGACACAGGAAGTGGGTGGGAAACAGACGCTTACATCCTGAGCCTCGTGGAGTGAGCTGGCAGAGCGCGCCAGGGAGTGAGAGAAGCGAGACACAGTGCTGCAGAACATGACAGTGACCAGGCCGGAGCACAGCTGTGGCCTGACAGAGATAAAGACCGAGTTATTCAGCCTTACAAGAGGAAGACCCAGTGATTCACCAGAATACCCACACTGATATCGAGTGAGCTGGAAGACCCCGAGTTAGGAGCACCGCAGATCGATCGGACAGGGAGTGCAGGCGGTGAGCTGGACATCTTGCGGCAGCTACAGAAAAGCAAGACAGCGGATCCGGTAACCCATAAAATCCCAGTCAAAATCGAGCGGAGAGACGTCCTGGGTCGAGCAGAGCACCAAGTATCGGGCGGATGGGTGAGAGGCCTTCCAGGCCATTGTGAAAATAGAAAGCACGCTGCTGTTTGTTTCAAAAACCCACAGGGCCCCAACTTGACTAGTCAAAGATACCTCATAAATAACTCACTGGCCAGTTGAATATTGTACCCGGGTACCATCACACACACACACCTACATCCTTGGGACATAACCTGTATGGGACTCACTCCCCAACCATAAAGGGGGTTACAGATATATTTTTCCTTCTTTTCCGCTGCGCGTTTCTCGAATTACGAAGCATCGTATTTCTTTTCCGCTGCGCGTTTCCCGCATTACGAAGTACTGTAAATATATCTACGTATACCGTGTTATTCATTATATGCCATTTATTCTAGTAAACTATATAATTTCTAAAATCCACAACGGTGCTGGAGTATATTTATTCCCTGGTGTGGGGAGACTGACCTGAGGTTCAATTTCAGCAGCTCCTCCGGGAGTGAGCGCTAAACTAGTGTGAATCTTTCAGGTAAATAGGTGCAAATCTCTGTTCTGCTGATTGGAAACTTACGTGAGTTGGAGCTTCCAAAGCTCAGGTTGAAATGCCCATGGATTTCTTGTGGAAAAAAAATCCAAAAGATAAACCAGTCTGGAACCGTAAGGTGGTCTTTAAAAGGTTTAATATAAAAGAATTTTAAAAACAAACCATATATTATGGCCCCAGGATGCGTTTCGCTGCTGTAAAGCAGCTTCCTCAGCTGGTCTCAACAAATAACCACAATATAGGGGTATATATACCCTTTTTTAATGAACAAATTGTCCCCACATGACTTTAATCGGTTCCAGGATTTTTTAAAATTCTTTTACATTAAACCTTTTAAAGACCACCTTCTGGTTCCAGACTGGTTTTTCTTTTGGATTTTTTTTCCACAAAAAATCCATGGGCATTTCAACCTGAACTTTGGAAGCTCCAACTCACGTAAGTTTCCAATCAGCAGAACAGAGATTTGCACCTATTTACCTAAAAGCTTCACACTAGGAAAGCATGTATTTCTCTATTTTTCCCTCCATGCCCTCACCCAAAACGGGGTTTTGAAGAATACCACATACGCAAGGTGGGGGTCACCTGCAAACAAGGAGGAAGTCACCCAAAGGCGAAGTTCCACTCTGAGCCGGTGATAGGGCTCTACACTTGTAAGTGGAATTTATATACAGTATATCGCCTATCATACACATTGCAGTATTGCACTATGATTTTTTTGTATTTGCTTCTCTTTTTAACCATATGATGTGTCACGGACCTGAATGAGACATCCGAACTCCAAAGCATATTGATTTGCGCTTACCAGATACGTTACAGTTTGCCTATTTTAATTAATAAACCACTTTTGTTTTAACCCAATTCCAGTCCGCCCATTTTTATGATCGTTCCACACACTGTGATATCTCTATACCTCCCAGAAGGCATCTCTTGAGTAATTGTACAACTTTACGTGCCTTACTCACCAACTGCATCCACCCAGGAGACCAGGAAAGAGGTTAAGGTACCTACCGAATAAGGAGTACCACACGCAGAGCAGTTGAGCCTGGATCAGTAATGCTCCAGAATTGGTGAGTGTGACCAAATCTTACTCATACTTTATATCACTGGTTCCATTTTACGCTATGAGAGCGCCGTCTCTCTCCATATTTTGCATTTGAGGTAACCAGGAAGACGTAACAAAGGGAAGTGGCCACCCTCTATTTGGCCCAGAGCGTTTCCACCCAGAGCCTGGACGTATTAGGCTCGGAAAAAGTGTAAGTGTTCAATCAGGCTATATTGAACTATTATCCTCTCTTCTCTTCCATTTCTTCCTTTTGAGGATTGGGAGCCAATCGGGACCAAAGAAGACCCTCTATTAAGAACTGTATGCACACTTGGAATTCTCATGTAAAGGTTGCAATAGACTTTTCCACATATATCAGCATTTGGTGTGTGCAACTTTATGCTGCAGCAGTTTATACACCCTGCAGGACTGGATTAATTAGCCGCACTGTTAGCACTTCACCAGATAGGCGTGCTTGTATATTCTGCACGATTGAACTGTATTGTCCCTCTGGGACGCAATTGTGATAATTGACTGTTGCACTGTATGCACTTTATTGCATTTGTCTATTAATAGTACTTTACCTGTGGGTATAATATATGCACCTTATACTGCATTCGCACAGGATTAGCTCCCTACTTAGGCTAGGGTCAGACGAACGCAGTGCGAACGCGCGTGCAGCCGCACTTTATCATGGCCGTAGTAGCAGCAAATGATGGCCAATGTACAAAGTACGGCCGCACAAAAGTGCGGCCACAGCAACGCAAGCGGCAAATAAACACATTTTTTTCGAGAACGTGATACCGCTAGTACTGACGTACAGAGTGTGCTGCGTCCGCTAGCGGCGTGTGTGCGTGATTAGGAGACGTTAGACGCTGCTAATGTCCGGCCAACATAACGTCCAGACGCAAAAAGGGTTTTATTGATGATCCATACAAAATCACGGACAAAAATGCGCATCGTATGTCCGCTATTGCGTATTCCGTGAAAAAATACGTCCATTCATTTGAACGCACTTTTTCACGGACGACGCGAAAAATGCGTTAGTCTGACCCTAGCCTTAGATCACCTACGACTGCACCTTTATCACCAGTCATTCAGACCGTGCATGCATTATATAGATTCATTGCACATTATGTTGCCTTATCCTCTTGTGGCAGCAGTGCGATAACTGATTGCTGTATTATACGCATTTTATTGCACCTGCATATTACTAGCACTTAGTTTATTTGCTATATGCACTTTGTTTTGCATTTTGTGTACTGCTAGATTCGCCTACAGATAACCTACGGTCGCACCTTACCAAAAGTCTGTTTTAGACTGTGCTAGCACTATATATCGACCACCATTAGCGCCTCCTAGACTCGGTACCCCTTCTCGTACTAAACGTTGAATATCCTATTCCTATAAGGGAATACAATTAGCGAACTGCGCCACTAGGATTCCCTTCTACACCTTCTCTTGTACATTCAACACATTTCTGTCGAGGTTTTGTGTCTCTTTCCTAGTCGGCTGCACAACATAAAAACATTTTTCATCAATCACTAGTGCCTCCACTGATTCACCCACTTTCCGCATCTCTGCCTGTCACTGCGAACCCAACACCAGCTCTTGGCCAAAACTGGTAGAATGTCCCCACGAAACCTGTGTCTGGATCTGCCCTTGGTTGTTCAGGGCATTCTGGACAGTGAAATATGGTGTCCTTACTCTGCCCCCTCTTAAACAGACTCTGCACCTTTTTTGCGGTCTGTTTATTCTCAGTAGGGGGAGTCTATAAATAAAGTGGGTAGCCCCAACTTTGCTGTTCCCCATCACCTCCCGGGGAGCAGTTGCACCTTTGCACAAAATCCCAGAAATCACCTGGTGCTGGAACTGTAAAATGGACAGTTTCACTCTGGGGTTTGCCATTTCGAATATCAAAAAGGCATTGTGGGTTGCAATTTGCGTAAGGTAAATTGCAACCTTTTTGTACCAGGTCCTTGTCTTCTGCATAATTTGGTAGGGCTGTAGCGGCTGATCTGCCAGATCAACCCCACCCATATGCCGTTTATAGGCCTTGATGCACACTGGCTTCCTTGTGCCCTCAGCTCTGCCATGTACAGAGACCTCCTCAGAGTGGATGGTGGTGAGAAGGTATATATCCTTCTTGTACTTGACCACTGCCAACAGCTCCTCTTGGCACAGAGCTGAAGTCTCTCCCCCTTTTTAGCCAGGTGTGGGCAAATCGCTTCCAGCACTCACTCCCAGGGTGTGATTACAAGGGCCCCCGGCAGTGGCGACTACTATTACGGGATGCCTGGATATCCAAGCATCCCTGCAATAGTAATCAAGTGACTGGAAGCGATACCGATAGTTTCCAGAGCTCAGATTACCATCAGACGTACTATGTAAATCAGTCAGTGGTCGTTAAGGGGAATTTTCCCCATGACGTACATAGTACTTCCGCAGTCATCAAGGGATTAATGTGTAATTACTGTTAATACCATGTGATGTGTATTAAATATATTAAACTCCTCCTTCCTATATCATTCTAAAAGAAAGGCGTTAACAGATCTTTTGTGTTGCTAATATAGATATTAGGGCTGGAACAACTAATCAATTAATCAACAACTAATCGATAATGAGAATAGTTGACACCTATTTTCATTATCGATTAATCAGCTGTCGATTAATCGATTTGTGTGCACACACTGTTTAGAGTCCGACTGAGTTAAACATTATAACTTCTGACTCTTCTTCAGAGCTTATTGAAGATGTGCAGCTGCTTTACTCAGTATGATTTAGTTGTAGGGTTATGTCAGACAAAACTAATTTTTTATTCAATTTACAACTCTAGCAGTGCTGTAACACAAACCCTGGTACACTACCATTGGGTATGGGTGCTGTAACGCTGGTGTTTTATACTTACTGGAGTTCTGCGCCACCACCCCAACCTGCCTGCCACCCCAACTTTGATCCTGTCCCGTCACAGAAACTCCCTCCCACACTGAGGTCCGGTCTTTTGCAAAAATCCAATCCCTCTCATACTCTGTTCAATTCCCTTGCCAAAATTCATTCCCATCTCCGGACCCTCCTCCCGCTCGGTGTGTTCAGGAAATTATTGTAAAGGGACAGTCTAATAAGCTAAAGTGGTCAGGGTGCATAAAGTGGTCAGGCTGCGTGGAATGCCTCCTTCCTCCTCACCCTGCTTTCCACTGACGTGTCTATCTGTGCGCTTGTAGCACAATTCATTTGGGGAGAAAGCAGACATGGGTTTAAGCTGCACATGAAGCATTAATCCATCACTGTGACCAGGCGCTCGTGTACCTTGTGTGCGAAAATTATGCAATTTCCGTATATACGTACAAAAGTAATATACACTGAGCAAATTGCTTATGAAAAAAAAAGGAGAGGGGCAGGGGTTAAAAGTATTGTTATGTAAGAAAAAATATTTTATTTTATCTGATGAATCGAAAAAATAAATCGGCCAACTAATCGATTATGCAAATAATCATTAGTTGCAGCCCTAATAGATACTACCTATTTATTTCTTATATCTGATATGTGTAAAAAAAAAAGGAAATAATTACAAAAATGCAATGTTGCTGCTTTTTGGTGCTAAGGCATTGGCATTGTCCACTTACTTATACAGTGAACAATTCCAAACCTTCTCATTCCCATCTCTGGGGGCATGTACAGTCTTTCATACAGAGTCATGCTATTCAGGAAACACAATGTAGCAAAATACAAGAGAAAGACATGCTTAAAATTGGGTATTTCCTTCGAAAATACAGCAACAGGTTTTCCATCTCTTATTGTCTTTTAAATAGAGCACCGCATGGAATATATAACCATAAGGGTTTTGATGATAAAATGTGGAAAAATAAACATTACACCATGTATATGATTGAAATTTTATGGAAATTTACATTTCATTTCATATGTACTTGTTATTCCGTTTCCATTAGATCTTTAGATGCTCTGTCTATTTATAAAAGCTTTTCACCTTATGAGTCCTCACATGCTCAATAAGAAAATTCATTCAAGTAAAACTTATCCCATTATATACACTGCTTTAAGAATTAGCTTTTTAGACCGTGCAAATCCTTTTATGGTTTGCAAGAGATGAGGCCCAAGAGGAACAATTCTCACATTCACGGCAAGCAATGGTTTCTCCAGTATGAATCCTTTTACATGCAGCAAGATTTGAAGCCTCGGTAAACATCTACCACATTCAGTGCTTTTCAGTGTTTCCGCCTGAGTGAATCCGTTTATGTGAGATAAGATGTGAGGTCTGGGTAAAACATTTTCCACATTCGTCACATTTAAATGGTTTTTCTCCTGTGTGAATCCTTTTGTGTTGTGCAAGAGTTGAGGCCTTAGCAAAACATTTATCACATTCACTGCAATTAAATGGTTTTTCTCCTGTGTGAATCCTTGTATGGTCAGTAAGAGATGAGGAATGGGTAAAACACTTGCCACATTCATCACATTTAAATGGTTTTTCTCCTGTGTGAATCCTTTTGTGTGTTACAAGTTGTGAGGCCAAGGTAAAACATTTTCCACATTCAGTGCATTTAAATGGTTTTTCTCCTGTGTGAATCAATTTATGTGCCGCAAGATGTGAGGCCTGAATGAAACATTTCCCACATTCAGTGCATTTAAATAATTTTTCTCCTGTGTGAATCCTTTTATGGTTTGCAAGAGATGAGGAATGGGTAAAACATTTCTCACATTCATCACATTTAAATAGTTTTTCTGCTGTATGAATCCTTTTAGGTATTTTAAGCCCTGTTGCCTGGGTAAAAATTTTCTCACAGTCATTACAAATAAATGTTTTTTCCCCTGTGTGAATCGTTTTATGTTTTACAAGATGTAAGGTCTGGGTAGAACATTTCCCACATTCACTGCAAATAAAATGTTTTTTCTGTGTATGAATCTTCTGATGCTTTATAAGAGCAATACTATCTCTAAAATCTTTCCCACATTCAGGGCATGAAAATGGTAGTTTATCAGTGTAATCGTGTAGGTGTGTAGGGCCCGGCTTAATGGTAGAATTCTTTTCAGAAAAATTAATAGAATATGGTTCTTCTCTGCAATGTGCTCCATGTATCAGAGGGTCACACTCAGAATATGAGAGTTTCCCCATTTCAGAAGAAGGCGCTGAATGTCCTTTATAAACTGAATTATGAGGAAGGAGATCTGTATAATATATACTGTGATCTGGCTTTCTGGATTCTATTAAGGACTCGCTATGGTTTATTTCCACTGGATTTGCATTGGATTTTAAATATTCTCCTATATTATCAGCTGACCATTCAGTCTGTGTATGTTCTGGGGGTTCATACATGTCAGTGTCATTTCCTTCATCACATGAGGTGGGTTCCTCCTTAATAACAATACGTAGATATTCAGTCTGTGTATGTTCTGGGGGTTCATACATGTCTGTGAGATTTCCTTCTCCATATGTGGGTGATTCCTCCTTAATGTCAGTAGATGGATATCCAGTCTGTGTATGTTCTGGGAGGGGAGAAATGTCAGAATGTGAGATATCTCCTTCTCCATGTGACTCTGATTCTGCCCCTTTATGAGTAGAGGTATATTGTGTCTGTGTATGTTCTGGGGGTTCATACATGTCGCTGTCTGTGAGATTTCCTTCATCACATGACGCCGTTTCCTCCTTAATATCAGTGGGTGAATATTCTGTGGGTTCTGTGATTGGATAAATCTCTTTCTCTGGGACGTGTCTTTCTTCAGAAGCCAGAGATTCTCGCTCTGTGTATGTTGCAGATTCAGCTCGTCCTTTTCTCGTCTTGTTCAGATCCTTTTCCACATTATTGCTTATAATTTCACTTCCATTTTCACATCCAATATCCCATAAAGAAACCGGAGGGTGAAATTCACCGGATACAGATTTATCTATTGGAGAGAAAATCACAGTAACACGTGAGACGTTCATTCAGGAACATGTCTATTACACAGCACAGACAACATTTCAGGGGATTATTGGGACACGTTACTCTGGGATTGGACACAAACATTATGAGAATTAAAGCATCTCTTACCCAGTGTAATAACAGGCTGATGATCCTCCATCATGACGTCCTCATAGAGATCCTTGTGTCGCTCCACATACTCCCACTCCTCCATGGAGAGATAGACAGTAACATCCTCACAGCGTATAGGAACCTGACACACACAATGACACAGTCACCATCCAGACACATGCCTTGGTGTTAGCGTAGAATGTCCCATTCCCAGCAGCCTCACCTCTCCAGTCAGCAGACGAAGGATCTTATTGCTCAGCTCCAGGATCTTCTCATGGTTTTGCTCATGGATTCCTGAGTGAGGTGGAGGCTCCTTATTGAAGCTTTGGCTCCGGCCATGGCCTTCTGATATTTGGTGACTGCTGCTGTCACTGACCATCTCATGGATCTTCACCACCGTATGACCCTAAACATTGAGAGTGACCCCAATATAGAGAGGTATAAACATATTGGCCCCCTCATCCTTTTGTGTATGTATCAGTGTGTTATCTCCATAGTGTGCTGTAACCTTTATTTACACATGACAGGCATTAACATGAATCTACTACTGATCTGCCTCTGAAATGTGTCCTGGGTCACACAGCTCCAGGGGGATTTAATATCAGCAGGAATATGGCAATCTCATGGAATCTCTTACCTCTCCAGTCAGCAGAAAAATAATCTCCAGAGTTAGATCCAGGATTCTCTGGCTCAGCGGATCCCTGGCTCTGTCTGGATTCATTATCACAGGTTACCTGGACGCCCGGATCTTGTGGAGGAACGATTGGAGGAAGCGCAATGTGTCTGAAATTACACACACAGGAATATACTGCTCAGTTTTGATCCTGAGCAAAAAAATACTGACTAAAAACAAAAATACACCTTCCTCAAACCCATCATTAAAGTCTTAACAACTCAGGCGCCATAGATATCCCTGAAACTTCATTTCTGAGCCCTGGTAAGGGTTCTTTTTGAGGTGCTGTAGTTCTGGATCATGGAGTCTGGGTTGATCAGCGGATCCTGAGCTCTATATATGAGTATACGGGGAATTAGCGGATCATAAATTGTATATATGAGTATACGGGGAATTAGTGGATCCTGAGCTCTATATAGGAGTATAGGGGGAATTAGCAGATCCTGAGCTGTATATATGAGTATACGGGGAATTAGCGGATCCTGAGCTCTATATATGAGTATATGGGGAATTAGTGGATCCTGAGGCCTATATATGAGTATAGGGGGAATTAGCGGATCCTTCCTGAGCTCTATATATGAGTAAAGGGGGAATTAGCGGATCCTTCCTGAGCTCTATATATGAGTATAAGGGGAATTAGTAGATCCTGAGCTCTATATATGAGTATACGGGGAATTAGCGGATCCTGAGCTCTATATATGAGTATACGGGGAATTAGCGGATCCTGAGCTCTATATATGAGTATACGGGGAATTAGCGGATCCTGAGCTCTATATATGAGTATACAGGGAATTAGCGGATCCTGAGCTCTATATATGAGTATACAGGGAATTAGTGGATCCTGAGCTCTATATAGGAGTATACGGGGAATTAGCAGATCCTGAGCGCTTTTCATATTTATAAATAACATATTTGTACAGCTTGGAAAAAAGACGAGACAGAGGTGATATGATAGAAACATTTAAATACGTAAAGGGAATCCACAAGGTAGAGGAAGGGAGTATAAGGAAACAAAGTAGCAAAACAAGAGGACATAGTCTTAGATTAGAGGGGCAAAGGTTTAAAAGTAACATCAGGAAGCATTATTTTACTGAGAGGGTGGTGGATACATGGAACAGTCTTCCAGTAGAAGTGGTAGAGGCCAAAACAGTAATTGAATTTAAGCAAGCATGGGATAGGCATAAGGCTATCCTAAACAAAAGATAAATCCAGGTAAAGTATCCATGTAATTGGGCAGACTAGATGGGCCGAAAGGTTCTTATCTGCCGACATTTTCTATGTTTCTATACAGAGCTGCAGCCAGAACCAGCAGTATAAACACAAGAGACAGAGTAGCTTTACAATGTGTCTGTTCTGCAGGAGGCTTCCAATTGATCTTCCTAATTGATGTTCATCAAAAATTATTAAACCCATAATTTCCACTAATATTTGTATATTAAGACACATAAAGCCAGCTCTGACCTGCCGCTTGGATCTTCCTTTCAGCACTTAGCGCTCTGGTACCAACAAAAGCCTCTCTCCCAGGGAACTTCCTGTCTGTGCAAACCAACCCTCCTCCTCCTCCTCATCTCCACAGGAAAGCAAGGGGGTCTGGCTGCAGACTGGAGCAAAGGGGTCTGGCTGCAGACTGGAGCTCCACGCTGGACAGGAAACATGTGACCTCCACTCACCCATGTGACCTCCACGCAAAGATTTTTGTTTTTCTTTTTTGAAATCAACTTTAATGTAACGAACAACAAACAATAATTCTGAGCACTGGTTTCTGCTTGATTTTCACCTACCTCTGCCTTAATTATTATTATACAATGATAATGCAGCGATTATTATTATAGAATTGTATTGTGATTAATAGTAGCATTATCATAATATTATTAACAAAGCCTTTGTTTTATTTAATAATATTAATGATATTATTATTCATCTTTATTTATAAAGCGCCAGCATATTCCGCAGCACTGTACAATGGGCACAATACAAACAGGGTAAAAATACATTGAACTAAAATTTGACAAACCAGTACAGGAGGAAACGAGGGCACCATTCCCGTGGGAACTAACAATCTAGAAGGATTGGGGGTGGAAACAGGAGGAGAGGATTGCAAGGTGAGAGTGATGGACTGCAAGGCGAGAGTGATGGACTGCTTGCGTCAGTGAGTCGGGTGGTAGGCTTTAATAAATAGGAAAGTCTTAAGGGAGGGTTTGAAGGAAAAGAAACTAGGGGAAAGTCTGACCGCCCGAGGGAAAACGTTCCAGAGGATGGGGGCTGTGCGGGAGAAATCCTGTAGTCTATCATGGGAAGAGGTTATGCGGGGAGAAGCTAGGCGCAGGTCACAGTTTGACCTTAGGGAGCGGGCTGGGGTGTATTTGGTGATTAGTGAGGACAGGTAATGGGGAGCAGAGTTAGTGAGAGCTTTGTAGTTCAGGGTAAGGATTTTGAATTTAATTCTGCAATAGATGGGGAGATAGTGAAGGGACTCGCAGAGGGGAGCAGCAGAGACAGAGTGGCGGGTGAGGTGGATGAGCCTGGCAGAGGCATTCAGAATGGATTGTAGGGGGAGAAGTGGGAGAAAGGGAGGCCAGCTAAAAGATTATTACAATAGTCAAGTCAGGAGATTACAAGGGCATGGATGAGTTGCTTTGTGGTGTCAGCGGTAAGAAATGGGTGAATTCTGGAAATATTACGTAGTTGGTAGAGGAGGAAAGAGACTGAATGTGGGGGATGAAGGAAAGAGCAGAATCAAGTGTCATCTCCTACTCCAATCAGCATGTTCCTTTCTCTTTTCTCATTAACAAATCACAGTCCCACTATAGAAAGTCCGGATATGTCACTTCCGTTCATAGACGGAACTTGTTGGTGTCATCCATGAACGGAAGTGGCGTATCAGGACTTTCTATAGTGGGACTGTGATTTGTTAATGAGAAAAGAGAAAGGAACATGCCGATTAGAGTAGCAGATGGAGGGAATGAAGGATCGCCATATATGGAAAACGCCACAACTAACAGGGTTATTCAAAGAGAGGTGACAAGCAGGAGAATGACTGGAGAATGCAAAATTTTAGGTCAAAATATCCAAACCAGAAAAATTCTCCCATTTATCTCACTTTCCAAATCTGCTATTTTGACCTAGAATTTTCCATTCTCCAGTCATTCTCCTGCTTTTCACCGCTCTCTGAATAACCCTGTATGGGAGAGGCCAATTGTAACCAATAGGAATCGATTGGGGGAGTATAAAAATGTTGGGAATATGTGGAATTTTATTATGATTTGTTTTGGTATGACCTATATATTGCCCCTGAGGAAGTCTGGTATCCCAGACGAAAGTCGTTGGGCTTATGGGAATTTTACATTTATTTTAATACTATATGTTTTAAAAATAAATATCTTTTTATTTGGATATTTTGTGGCGATTTCCTGGTTCGAGACTTCTACAGAGATCCTAACTGGTGGGGCACGGAAGTTGCATCCACCCAGATCCATTCTATCCCCTTCAAGGATGTTTAACCCTCCAAATATTTTGTGAGTGCACACTTACTATCACTTGGTCTTATTTATTGGACCTAAAGGACACAGAATCTCCCGTTTTTCTTTCTACTTGCTTTATAAGGAGAGTCTGAACCATCTCCTGGGAGATTGTCCTGTCAGTCAAAGTTGAGTATTTGTATACACCTATTTTTTGCTATATTGGGAAATGGCAGATAAACAGTCGCTGAGTTGGAAAGGACAGGAGGAAAGAGATCAGGGGTATAGAGGCAGATCTGAGTATCATCAGCATAGAGTTGGTAATCGAAGCCAAAGCTGTTAATGATTTTGCCTAGGGAGGAGGTGTAGATAGAAAAGAGCAGAGGACCTAGGACAGAGCCTTGAGGTACACCAACATATAAAAGGCAATGAAGAGGAGGAGTTACCAGCAAATGACACAGAGAAGGACCTGTTGGATAGATAGGAGCAGGGGCGTCGCTACTTGGGTGCGGGGGGTGCGGGCTGCACCAGGTGACACCCGCCTTTAGGGTGACACCGTCACCCTAAGGGCGGTGTCTCACCCTCCGCCGCGTGTTCGCTCCCTGCGAGCGTCCAAAGCATGCAGCTTCGGCGCTCGCTCGGGGGAAACACGTGACCAGCTGATCGCGGCTGGTCACGTGGCTCCCCCAGGCGAGCGCCCAAGCTGCACGCCGCCGGACGCTCAGAGGGAGCGAACACGCGGCGGAGGAGGTAAGCTGGGGGGGGGGCATTAATATGCATGAGCTGCTGGGGCCTTGCTCATATCCATGAGCTGGGGGCAGTATCCATGAGCTGGGGCATATCCATGAGCTGGGGCAGTATCCATGAGCTGGGGCATTATCCATGAGCTGGGGGCATATCCATGAGCTGGGGCATTATCCATGAGCTGGGGCAGTATCCATGAGCTGGGGCATATCCATGTGCTGGGGGCATATCTATGAGCTGGGGCAGTATCCATGAGCTGGGGCAAATCCATGAGCTGGGGCAGTATCCATGAGCTGGGGCAAATCCATGAGCTGGACAGTATCTATGTGCTGGGGCATATCCATGAGCTGGGGCATATCCATGAGCTGGGGCAAATCCATGAGCTGGGGCATATCCATGTGCTGGGGCATATCCATGAGCTGGGGCAAATCCATGAGCTGGGGCATATCCATGAGCTGGGGCATATCCATGTGCTGGGGCATATCCATGAGCTGGGGCAAATCCATGAGCTAGGGCAGTATCCATGAGCTGAGGCAAATCCATGAGCTGGGGCAGTATCCATGTGCTGGGGCATATCCATGAGCTGGGGCATATTCATGAGCTGGGGCAAATCCATGAGCTGGGGCATATCCATGTGCTGGGGCAGTATCCATGAGCTGGGGCATATCCATGAGCTGGGGCAAATCCATGAGCTGGGGCAGTATCCATGTGCTGGGGCATATCCATGAGCTGGGGCAAATCCATGAGCTGGGGCAGTACCCATGAACTGGGGCAGTATCCATGAACTGGGGCAAATCCATGAGCTGGGGCAGTATCCATGAGCTGGAGCAGTATCCATGAGCTGGGGCATATCCATGTGCTGGGGCATATCCATGAGCTGGGGCAGTATTCCTGAGCTGGGGCAGTATCCATGAGCTGGGGCAGGATCCATGTGCTGGGGCATATCCATGAGCTGGGGCAAATCCATGAGCTGGGGCAGTATCCATGAACTGGGGCAGTATCCATGAACTGGGGCAAATCCATGAGCTGGGGCAGTATCCATGAGCTGGGGCAGTATCCATGAGCTGGGGTATATCCATGAGCTGGGGCAGTATTCCTGAGCTGGGGCGGTATCCATGAACTGGGGCAGTATCCATGAACTGGGGCAAATCCATGAGCTGGGGCAGTATCCATGAGCTGGGGCAGTATCCATGAGCTGGGGCAAATCCATGAGCTGGGGGCATATCCATGAGCTGGGGCATATCCATGTGCTGGGGCATATCCATGAGCTGGGGCATATCCATGTGCTGGGGGCATATCCATGAGCTGGGGCAGTATCCATGAGCTGGGGAAAATCCATGAGCTGGGGCATATCCACGTGCTGGGGCATATCCACGAGCTGGGGCATATCCACGAGCTGGGGCAAATCCATGAGCTGGGGCAGTATCCATGAGCTGGGGCAAATCCATGAGCTGGGGCAGTATCCATGTGCTGGGGCATATCCATGAGCTTGGGCATATCCCTGAGCTGGGGCAAATGCATGAGCTGTGGCATATCCATGAGCTGGGGCATATCCATGTGCTGGGGCAAATCCATGAGCTGGGGCAAATCCATGAGCTGGGGCAGTATCCATGAGCTGGGGCAGTATCCATGAGCTGGGGCAAATCCATGAGCTGGGGCAGTATCCATGTGCTGGGGCATATCCATGAGCTGGGGCATATCCATGAGCTGGGGCAAATCCATGAGCTGGAGCATATCCATGTGCTGGGGCAGTATCCATGAGCTGGGGCATATCCATGAGCTGGGGCAAATCCATGAGCTGGGGCAGTATCCATGTGCTGGGGCATATCCATGAGCTGGGGCAGTATCCATGAGCTGGGGCGGTATCCATGAGCTGGGGCAGTATCCATGAGCTGGTGCAAATCCATGAACTGGGGCAGTATCCATGAGCTGGGGCAGTATCCATGTGCTGGGGCATATCCATGAGCTGGGGCATATTCATGAGCTGGGGCAAATCCATGAGCTGGGGCATATCCATGTGCTGGGGCAGTATCCATGAGCTGGGGCATATCCATGAGCTGGGGCAAATCCATGAGCTGGGGCAGTATCCATGTGCTGGGGCATATCCATGAGCTGGAGCAAATCCATGAGCTGGGGCAGTATCCATGAACTGGGGCAGTATCCATGAACTGGGGCAAATCCATGAGCTGGGGCAGTATCCATGAGCTGGGGCAGTATCCATGAGCTGGGGCATATCCATGTGCTGAGGCATATCCATGAGCTGGGGCAGTATTCCTGAGCTGGGGCGGTATCCATGAGCTGGGGCAGGATCCATGTGCTGGGGCATATCCATGAGCTGGGGCAAATCCATGAGCTGGGGCAGTATCCATGTACTGGGGCAGTATCCATGAACTGGGGCAAATCCATGAGCTGGGGCAGTGTCCATGAGCTGGGGCAGTATCCATGAGCTGGGGTATATCCATGAGCTGGGGCAGTATTCCTGAGCTGGGGCGGTATCCATGAGCTGGGGCAGTATCCATGAGCTGGGGCAAATCCATGAGCTGGGGGCATATCCATGAGCTGGGACATATCCATGTGCTGGGGCATATCCATGAGCTGGGGCATATCCATGTGCTGGGGGCATATCCATGAGCTGGGGCAGTATCCATGAGCTGGGGAAAATCCATGAGCTGGGGCATATCCACGTGCTGGGGCATATCCACGAGCTGGGGCAAATCCACGAGCTGGGGCAAATCCATGAGCTGGGGCAGTATCCATGAGCTGGGGCAAATCCATGAGCTGGGGCAGTATCCATGTGCTGGGGCATATCCATGAGCTTGGGCATATCCCTGAGCTGGGGCAAATCCATGAGCTGTGTCATATCCATGAGCTGGGGCATATCCATGTGCTGGGGCATATCCATGAGCTGGGGCAAATCCATGAGCTGGGGCAGTATCCATGAGCTGGGGCAGTATCCATGAGCTGGGGCAAATCCATGAGCTGGGGCAGTATCCATGTGCTGGGGCATATCCATGAGCTGGGGCATATCCATGAGCTGGGGCAAATCCATGAGCTGGGGCATATCCATGTGCTGGGGCAGTATCCATGAGCTGGGGCATATCCATGAGCTGGGGCAAATCCATGAGCTGGGGCAGTATCCATGTGCTGGGGCATATCCATGAGCTGGGGCAGTATCCATGAGCTGGGGCGGTATCCATGAGCTGGGGCAGTATCCATGAACTGGGGCAGTATCCATGAGCTAGGGCATATCCATGAGCTGGGGCAATATCAATGAGAGGAGCTGGGGGCATAGTCATGAGAGGAGCTGGGGCAAAATCCATGAGAGCAGCTGGGGCAGTATATCCATGAGAGGAGCTGGGGCAGTATATCCATGAGAGGAGCTGGGGCAGTATCCATGAGAGGAGCTGGGGCAAAATCCATGAGAGGAGCTGGGGAAATATCCATGAGAGGAGCTGGGGCAGTATATCCATGAGAGGAGCTGGGGCAATATCCATGAGAGGAGCTGGGGCAATGTCCATGAGAGTTGCTGGGGCATATCCATGAGAGCTGCTGGGGCATATCCATGAGAGGAGCTGGGGCAGTATCCATGTGTGCTGGGGGCAGTATCCATGTGTGCTTGGGGCAGTATCCATGTGTGCTTGGGGCAGTATCCATGTGTGCTGGGGGCATATCCATGAGAGCTGGGGCTATATCCATGTGTGAGCTGGTCTGGGGCAATATATCCATGTGTGAGCTGAGGCGCAATATATCCATGGGTGAGCTGCTGGGGGCAATATATAATTGTGAACTGGGGCAATATATCCATATGTGAGCTGGGGGCAATATATATCCATGGGTGAGCTGCTGGGGGCAATATATCCAGAGCTGCTGGGGGCAATATATATCCATGTGTGCTTTCACTGCCTTCGAACAGGCATCATACTTGCTGGCAGTTGGCAAAAATTTGTGTGAGCATATGAGAGAGCTGCACAACAATAAACCTCACAGTAATGTGCGCTGTGTGTATGAGCATTCAGTGTTATATGGGAGTACTGATTTAGGAGTAAGAGTAGTAAAAAAAAATCCGTAAAAACTCGGGGGGGGTGACACCATAAGATACCGCACCGGGTGACACCAACCCTAGTGACGCCACTGGATAGGAGTTGACCCAAGCGAGTGGCAGTGTCTCAAAGGCCAAATGATATGATAATGCTACTATTATTCCAAATATAATACTATAATAATACCGGTAAGAGCAGCATTATCATTGTATCATAATAATTAAGGCAGAGGTAAATGCATTAAAAAGACAAAACAGGCCCTGCTGAGATTTGAACACAGGACCAGCAGTTTAATAAACAGGCACATTAACCAAGTGAGCCACAGCACCGGTTCAGAGATTTATATGCACAAATCTGCTTAGGCTGCGGTCACGCGAGTGTTCTTTGAGCAGAAGGAATGTCCGGTAAGTGGACGATCCTTCCACTCTGACACCCATGTGGCCACCTCCCTGAGCGCAGTCAATGTGCTCAGCACTACAAAGCGCGATCCTCCTATGGAGGACCATGCTTTGTAGCCCTATCTGTGTCCATCACAGCTTTTTGACGGGGAAGCTGAAATCACGTCTGGTGGTAGCGTGCGCTACACTGTGTTGTCCTCCCCACTGAGCCGTCACAAAGCTGCGACGGGTTGCCAGATCAGCCATGTTTTCCTGGACACATATAACTTATTCATGCTGATGGGCAGTGCATGGAACATGCCATTCCGCAGCATGTATAATCCATACGCTGCAGGTAAGAAATCATGAAGGAATCTCAGCAGAACTGCCTTGAGTTACTTCCTGCAGAGTATAAAGTATACATGTTGCAAGGCAGCACTTTTCTCTGCACTCTCCTCTGCATGAAATACTAATGTGTTCAGGAAAACATGGTCGATCTGGCAACTCTAGACGCACGCAGTGCACACTTGTGACCGCAGCCTTAGTGAGAGATCCCTGCTTTGACCCTTTCCCACTGTGAATTTTAAACAGTACAAAATGAATATAATAAATGAACATAATAAATGAAAACTGAAAATGATGGAGGAATCCTCTGATTTCCTGAGATGATGTATTTATAACTTCCAATAACCATTACTACACTTTATACTTTGCCCTAACAGGACCGATCTTAATGTAATGAATCAGTTTATTTACCCTTAATTAGGAAAATCAAGCAGAAACCAGTGTTCAGCATTATTGTGTTTATTATTGTTCATTACATTAAAGTTGATTTCAAAGACAAAAAAAACCCTTTGCGTGAGTGGAAGTCACATGTTTCCTGTTCAGAGGAGCTCCTCTGCAGCCAGACCCCCTTGAAGTGAAGAGGTATAGGGAGCTGAGCTGGAGACTCTTTAATGTTGGGAATTGTCTTCTGTGTTTTGAACTCTACTAGTTTTCAAAGCCTCTGAGATACACAGAGCGCATAGAGACGCACAGCGTAGCGAAGCAAACATTTTGCAGGTTTGGTTTCACTCTGCTCCCCCTCGCAGCCTGTCCACACTACATTACGTTTGCTTCTCTCCACACTGGACAGGAATCCAATGCTCTGCAGATCAAACTAGAGAAATGTTTGTGAAGTTCATCTCCTCAAGTGAAGCAAAGCCCATTTCATAGAAAAAACAAGTTTATTGTAAAACCGCTCTTAAATTACAATGTACAACATGCCAAAACGTTATTTTCACAAAGTGCATGTCATATAGGCAAGGTCTAAACTCCACTTATATCAGCTGCCCGACTGCACTGATATACGTTACGTCCATTTAGAAAGTTTACATTATATATATATATATATATATATATATACACACACACACATACACATACATTATTATTGTCATCATTTATATAGCACCAACAGTTTCCGCAGTGCTTTACAATAACCAAAGGGAACAAGAAAACGGACAAAGGATGGAAACACTAGGGGCCCTATTACAATCCTCGTGCAGCACATTTGCGTGCGCGCAAATGCGCGTTTGCTCGAGGACAAAACCATTTGCGCAGAACATCGTATTACGACGTTCGCGCAAACGATGCGCGTTATCGTCTACCGCGTCTGACCCTGGGCGAACCCAGCGAGAGCGCAAGTTCGTGCATGCATCCCATACTTACCACTGTCAGCGCGAATGTGTTCGAGCAGATGGTATTACGATCTTCGCGCAACGTCGTACGAACGTTTTTGCATTTCAGACAGGGTTTTTTGCCTTCTTTTGGATCAACAGCAGTAGGTTATGTGGGAGAGGCTGAACCCGATGGACGCATGTCTTTTTTCAGCCTATATAACTATGTAACTATGTAACTATGTAAAGTATCGTAACGTCTTTGAAAACCTGGTGATAACTTATAGATCGTTCTGGCCAAAACGAAATTAACCTGCACAAAATAAAAAAATACAGCACAGTAAAGTTACACATTCTACACATACCCAAACAATAAAATTAATAAATTGTAGACATGTGCACAGCACAAAATTTCGTTTTGAACTAATGGATTAGTCTTAAAATGCAATTTATTTAGTTGCTAAAGAAATTTGTTTTCAGTTCTTTAGTAGGAAAACTAATTTCATTCATCCGAAAACCAGTGGATACAATTACTATTGTAGTGGCTCCTCAGGGGGCTGAGGTCGCTACTTGTTACAGTATCTCTCACTCAGCACAATGTGTCAGGCAAAGCTGTTACAGTAACTGACTGCTGTTCAT
Organism: Leptobrachium leishanense; assembly: GCA_009667805.1. Taxonomy (NCBI): domain Eukaryota; kingdom Metazoa; phylum Chordata; class Amphibia; order Anura; family Megophryidae; genus Leptobrachium; species Leptobrachium leishanense. The sequence continues at coordinate 131,036,444 of CM019068.1, forward strand.
CACAGCGCTGAGTTTCAGTAAACCTAGTAAATAATATTTTTATATATAAGAGGTTAGAACAATATTATTTCCTTGTTTTACTGAAACTCTGAGCGCTGTTACAGTCAGTTATTGTAACAGCTGAGCCTGATACATTGTACTGAGAGATAATATAACAAGCAGCCGATCTCAGCACTCACAGCCACTAAAGGGCTAAAAAACGGCTCCTCTCTGTATAATGTATAGAACATCCTCCTGCATTAATTTATACCCCTCTCTGTATAATGTAGATAACCTCCTCCTGCATTAATTAATACCCCTCTCTGTATAATGTATGCAACATCCACCTGCATTAATTAATACCCGTCTCTGTATAATGTATAGAACATCCTCCTGAATAAACTTTAAATCCAGGGAATACATTCAAATAAATCACAGTGAAGGCGCATAATGACAGAGTAACTGTGAGAGCTGGATACTAAATGCGTCAGACGTAAAAAAAAAAAACCTTTATAACAAGCAGCACTGGGAGAGGAGAGGGACTTTATATAAAACGTGTATTATAGATGAGGAAAGGGGGATAGTGCTCCTGGATAATATAAAATGTATCAGACCTAAGCCCCTATTATGCAGAGCGGGAGGGGAGATAACACACGTTTTATAAAGTCCCTCTCTTCTCCCAGCACTGCTTGTTATAAAGGGTTTTTTACTATCCAGCCCTCCTCTGTCATTAGCTTTCTGTGTGATTTATTTGAACGTTTTCCTTCTCCAGCTGCTTTTATCATCTTGTCTGCCTCATAGACATGCAAGGGTTAAGTAAAGCTTTCCTCTCCTGTGCTGGCTGTCTGTGCTGCGAGTGAGTATTCTAGAGCTCTATCACTGTGAGATTTTCGGGTAGGGGTCGGGAAGGATACAAACTTTTTCTGTAGCTTTGCGATGTTGCGCTCTTCATTGCTGGTCTCCTTCACTCATCAATGTAATATGACAAAAAGGACTGAAACTAAAATGTAGTGCATTTTATTTTAGTTTCTTTTGTTTTTTGTACTGAGCAGTTTCGTATCTCTTGAGTCATACTAAAACTAAATTATCCCAAAATTCGGACTAAATCGTTTAAGTACTAAAACGAATGCACATGTCTAATAAATTGTTTAATTTTTGTTGCAGCACATATACGCAGATCGACTTTGACAGGCACAACAACCGAAACCTAGAAAATGGTGGTTCTTAATTCTGATTGCCCACCGATTCCTGCACACAACGTTCATTTGCGCCCAGCTTTGCGCATCGGATTTGCGCACGAAAAAACTTGAAGGCTGAAAAAATGCGCTCGGATCGTAATACTGTGTTCATTTTCGAGCGATAATGCATTTTTCGGTGCGCAAAAAATATTGCGCTGCGCGAACGCATTTGCGCTGAGATTGTAATAGGGCCCTAGGTGTAGAGGGCCCTGCTCATGGGAGCTTACAATCTTTCTAGAGGGATTGGGGTTGAGGAAGACAAGAGGAATTTTACTGGACGGCAGGATCATTAGTGCCAGTGGTTTGGGAATTGTGGGGCCATAGAAGCAGCTTCAATTGTGTGTGAGTCGATGAGCAGAGGGATGAGTTGCATCAGTTATGTGGTAAACTAATCAGAAGAGATGGGTTTTGAGAGATTTCTTGAAGTCCTGAAGATCAGGGGAGTGTTTGACAGGGCGAGGCAAGTCATTGCACAGGACCGGAACTGCCCTTGAGAAGTCTTGGAGGCGAGAGTTGGCCGTGCGCGTGTAGACAGATACACACTATAATGGGTGGTCTGAGCTCAGTAATGCAAGTGTTCACAGGTATACAGACAGGAGGGACCAGGATCCTTGGGAGACACTGGGAATGTACTTTGGGGTGGTAGACAGGACACAAGGGGGACTCCAGGCAAGGTACAGGTGGGTATTCCAAAAGAATAGTCAGGACGGTCCGTTGGTCAGAGGCTGGCAGAAGGCGGTAATCAATGGGCAAAGCAGGGGGTCTTGTACACAGGAGGTCAATAGTAAATCAGGGAGCTTCAGGGGGGTCAGACTGGTTTGGAACACAGGACTTTAATGCTGAAGCATTGCTGGGACCTTTATTTCGGCAGGAGGGTGTGATGTATGTTTGCTGTGTTTTTACGGTTTCATGGTATCAGTACTGCCTGACAATGGAAAGGTGAGCACGGTGCAGTCAGCAGTGGGGGCATTACACACAGAGACCTCAGAGAGATGTGTGTGTATATACAGGGGTGTGGAAATTTAAAAAAAATCTACTTGTCCAACGGACTAAGTAGTAGTCCAATCTACTTGTCCCTCAGGACGATCTACTTGTCCTGATAAGAAAAATAATTTCAACAAAATAGTGTTTAGAGGTCTTTATTCATAACAGCGTGCACATAATTTGAGTTAGAATGCAAGCTGTATTAATTAAATACATATAAATTACTGCCAATTTAATCCAAATAGTATCATGTCCGGATACATATATTAACAAAAGAAAGAATTTTTTAGAACACTGGGAAATAAACACAAGCCAGTGTCAGTTGTGGGCATGAACCCTGGTAAATATCGAAAAAAGAATGTGGTAGACACTGGCTACCAAAATAACCTTTATTAGACGAAATACAAAGTAATCACACAATAATTAAAACACATAAATTGATGGAATGAAAGCCTCCTTGGACCAACAGTAATTTGCCCCTATAAGGCAATTAACCCAAATGGGATTATGTGTTATCAGATCTAAATGATAGCGATAGCATTTAATTGCACATTAAGCCACTGCAAAACGACGTCATAGATGGCAATGTTACACAATTCTGGACAGTTGTGAGCAAGGAAGATAGTGGAATGATGAATACACAATTAGATGAAAAATTACCCTGGTATAAAGTCACAAAAATTCCCTGGTACAAAATCACATTAAATTCCCTGATAGAAAAATCACAACAATTCCCTAATACAAGAAACAGATTGCAATTGCATACAATAATTCAAAAATTGAACCAAATTGCGAGCGGACAAGTGTGTACGTAACAAGGTACTAAATGCATCAGACGTAAAAAAAAAAAACCTTTATAACAAGCAGCACTGGGAGAGGAGAGGGACTTTATATAAAACGTGTATTATAGATGAGGAAATGTATATAGATGTTGAGATGGTGAGTTGCCATCAGATTGTACCATGTATTGAATCAAGTGCAAACTAGCAAATTGGGATAACAGGGTAGATAACAATTATTATGACCCAATTCACATTATAAGTCCAGGGCTTCCAAAAAAAAAACAACCAGCATTTGAATGCTCATTTAACCACTGCAAAACATCATCATAGGTAGCAATGCTACACAATTCTGAACAGCTGTGAGCAAGCAAGGTAGTTGATTGATAAATTCACAATTAGATGAATAATTACCCTAGTGTAAAGTCACAACAGATTCCCTGGTACAGAGTCACATTAAATTCCCTGATATAAAGTCACAACAGCCAGCATTAAATTGCACATAGAAACATAGAAACATAGAAAAATGTTGGCAGATAAGAACCTTTCGGCCCATCTAGTCTGCCCAATTACATGGATACTTTACCTGGATTTATCTTTTGTTTAGGATAGCCTTATGCCTATCCCATGCTTGCTTAAATTCATTTACTGTTTTGGCCTCTACCACTTTTACTGGAAGACTGTTCCATGTATCCACCACCCGCTCAGTAAAATAATGCTTCCTGATGTTACTTTTAAACCTTTGCCCCTCTAATCTAAGACTATGTCCTCTTGTTTTGCTACTTTGTTTCCGTTTAAATATACTCCCTTCCTCTACCTTGTGGATTCCCTTTACGTATTTAAATGTTTCTATCATATCTCCTCTGTCTCGTCTTTTTTCCAAGCTGTACATGTTAAGATCATTAAGCCTTTCCTGGTAACTTTTCTCCTTCAAGCCGTACACCATTTTAGTAGCCCTTCTCTGAACTCTCTCTAAGAGTACATATAGCCACTGCTGAATAACGTCCTAGGTAGCAATGCTGAAGGATTCTAAACAGTCATAGGAGAGACGAATAGTGAAATGATGAATTCACAATTAGATAATTAAATACCCTGGTATGAAATTGCAAAAGATACCTGGTACAAAAATCACAATAATTCCCTGATATAAGAACCGCATTTCAGTTGCATGGAGTAATTCAAAATTTGGACCTGATGCTGCTAGGTTGTAGGGGGTGCTGCAACAAGATCTCAGATTGCTAAACTAGATAACTAGAATTAATTAGCAGCACAAGCCAAGCGAACACCCATCATAAGAGTCAGCAACCAACAACAAAGCACATGTTGCTCAATGCAGCAACTGATAGGTAAATCCCATCACGATCAGGCAGTTATGAAAACATACGACATGAGTTTATGCTGATGCCTACAGTGAATTTTGCTCTAATTAGCATTCTATGATCAAGCTGACAGTGTAGAAATGGATCTTGCTTTAGAATCTGCAGGCTTGTGTAAATGTCTTAAAGCACACCCAAGATAAGGGCGGAGGTTAGGAAAATAGGGAGTAAAAAAGTCCAGAAGCAAACAGATGTTAATTCCTGTTAAATAGTGAAACGTTAGGAAAACTTATGAAACTGCAGAAATGTTTATCTTTATGTTAATCTGTATTGTAACTTTTAATGTGCTGCTGTATGCATTTTAGTAGGTGTTACTTCTCTCTGATAGGATATTGAAATGTCATGTAAATGTATATAAGCACATGTAACCAAACATACAACGGAGAACGAAGTGAAGGAAAACTTTGTGTCTTGTCATCATTTCCAGTTACTTCCTTCTCACTGGTCGACCATGAGTTATTTTGTTACGGAGAGATAGTTTAGTTAGAGAATAGAAGATTACGGACACACATCAAGCTGAGGCAGAATTTTCCAGCTATCAATTTGGGGGCATCGATTCCGGGATATCGTCCCACAGGAAGGTACGTAGAAAATAACAGTTCTTTGTTGTATCTGCGCCTTCCTGTCTGACGATAGGAACTCAATTTTTATTTTTTGATTGTGAGGATTGTGTCGCGTAGAAAACAGGCCTGTATTGTGCTGGATGGAAAGATGGTGTTTCCTTGATTGACAGCCAGTTTTGGGATTGGATCCCAAGTATATATATATGTTAGATATATATATATAGCAGAATTGGATTCTGAAGTTATGTGTTTATTGTTTTATTGTTTTGGGGATTTGGATAGGTAGGATTTTATTGTTTCATATATCTCTCCCTGACAACTTAAGTCAATTATATGTACTGTATACTGTGTATGTGTATAAATGTATTGTATAACGTGCTGTAACTGTGTGGCTGAGCATTGTTTGAGTAGGTCATCACAAAAATACCGAGACTGGATTACTGGTCTCAAGTACCGGCTGGGTGGAGTAGAGGTAATGTCACCGCTCTGCATGGAGAGAGCCTGTGGAGACATGGGTTCGATCCCAGCAAGAGCACCTCTCCAGTAAGTGTCCTTGGCAAGACACCTAACGGTACATACTCGCCACCCAGGACATACTTGAAAACGAGAAATCTCAATGTATCCTTCCTGGTAAAATCCTTTCACAAAAAGTGAAACCCCACATCTACACACATTTACTGCCCTTGATAATTTGATAGATATAAGATCATAATAATGTTTAATTTGCTTGACTTTGCTTTTGCTACAGGATGGAGATCCCAGCTCTAAACCTACTAACCAAAATGCTTTGTGAGCGCAAAAAAATCAAATATAAGAATGTCTTGAAATGTAGAAATGTGATATATAAAAATCACTGGTAACAAAGGGGCAAGAGGTTGTCCAGATGCTGTGATACACCCGATTAGGGCCAGTGGCATAGCTCAAGAGATGTATCCAATGCCAAATGTTATTGTTATATAACTGATTCAGCATTCAGGGTTGCGGGGTTTGAGCTAGTGTGCTGTAACACAAAAAGTGGAGCAGGCACATATAAACTGAAGGGTTTATTAAGCAAATAGACAATAGACATAAGAAAAAGGGCAACACAGTGGGAAGTAGATACTAAGCAAATTAAGTAATAATAGGGCAGACACTGAATAGATAATAACCAAGAAAACAATTAACAAGAGGATACGTAATGATAGGGATAATTGAGACACTGTATTAAACTGAGCAATGAAAGAGGCTAAAGTACATAAGATATTAGGATATTAAACAGAGGGACACTACAGGAATAAATAGTTTACACAGGACTCCAGAGAAAGACAAACAAGAAAGGGTTAATTTAAAGAGGATACACAGAACACTGAAGATGATTAAGCAGGTATAGGAATTAATCCAGAAAACACTGGTATAAAGAGAATACAATGAAGGTGCAGGGATACTGGGAGTTGGAGTCCAGGGGTGTAATATGGCTGTATAGGTTCCAGGGAATTATGAAAAGTCCAGAAAAATAATATAATATTTGCATCAAAAATAAAGTCCTTGGCAAATAGAAGTAGATTATTCAAGCGCGGTATCAAAATCCATAGGCATATCCAAGTTCAAATCCAATAGGTCTAGGCAGAATATACTAGGCAGGTATTGCAAGGGTTAATGTGATGTTTTAGACTTTTGCCTTTCTTGCGAGCACGGCGCCGCGGGGTATGACAGTTATTGACAGGAGACTATGGAATATGTTATTAGGAATGGTTACAAAATATGGTGAATTTAGGATGAAATGTATTTAAGGCAGAGCGTGATTATCCAAAGGATGCGGAGGATAATTTATGAGTCAATGTGAGAAGAGGTTAGGAAAGTGTATGGAGAGACATGGTGAAAGGAAAATGGTATGGAAACAAATGAATGGAGAAATAGTGCAGAGTTTTGTGAGGAGATTTATATATTGTTATTTGGGATGTGAGACAATGGAAGAAGAGATGGTTGTTATATTCATACAGAGTTTAATGGATAACATGTTCCCCGCTTGCAGCCGGCTCATTAAACAGACTGAGACAGGATGGTACGGGATGAGGCCAAAAGAGTTAGAAAAGACTATCCTAGATATGACAGATACAGGTTACTTTCCAGTAGAGAGCATTAAGAAGGACATGTAGGTGATTAGCAGTGTGTATGAAGAAGGTGATTAGTAGTATGGATGCAGAATGTGATGTGAATGAGAGCACAAGAAAGAGGAGAAGGTCAGAGATTTAAGGCAGGACAAGCAAAGATGAATGTGAAATTTAGGAAATATTCAGTATTATCCAAGGTAAGGTAGACAGAGGAGTCAGGACACCTGCTTTGTTTGTTGTTTTATGAGCTCATAAGGCTCGAAATTGTATGACCAAATGATGGTACATCCACCTCATTATTTGGCACATAGGGTCACCAGGTGACCCCACATTAAGCGCACTGTCCTTGTGGAGAGGAACAGATGGCAGCTTATCTTTTACTGATGAGACTAAGGGTCTGTTGCAGCAGTGTGGAATTTTGTGCAGGAGCATCATAACAATGTTAGATCTCCCTAGCTGTGTATACAACATGACCGATCATATTTTTGTCTTTGGTCCCTTTAAGTTTGGAATAGAACATGACGAAAATATTTGTATTAAGGGACTTATTATTCATGACTTAGGTTGTTTTTTTGTGTACACCCCAGTATTTTAGATGGTTTTATGATTGTGACATGATTCCATTGGTAGGTGATTCTTTTATTCCCCTAGATGACTTGCAGGCTAAAGTGATATTATTTAAGTGTTTTGTTATTTGTATTAGAACATTTAGCTGACCTACCTGACAGTCTATGTGCCACTTCCTCTACTGGACTGACTGACTGTATACCATACCACATCACACTCAAACCACGTGTCCAACCTGTATACAGCAAAAAGTATCCACTTACATAAGAGTAACATATAGGGATTGCACTATTCAGGAACTTTTACAGAAAAATATAATTATACCCACTGTGTCACCCTATAAAATTCCGATCCACCGGTTTCAAGTCTGGTAAACAAGAGTATAGATTCACCCAGGATCTCAGCAGTAAATGCCCTGATACAGCCCTTTGCGCCTTTTGGTGCCAGACATAAACGGTCTAATTGCTGCAATTCCCCATGATTCTCAGTGTTTTATAGTCTTAGATTTATGTTTTGCTTTCTTTAGCATTCCGGTACACCCTGACAAGACCACTGATTGTGTTCACGTATAGAGGTAGTCAATTTACATAGACAAGATTACCTCAGGGTTTTAGCGATATACCAGCGGTTCTCAGTGCCGTGGTCAAGCAAACTCTTGAGTCACGGACCCCGCAGTATGGCTCTACGTCGCTCCGATACGTGGATGACCTATTGCTGTGCAGCCCAGACGAGGAGAGTTGTTTCAGAGACTCTAAACTTTTGCTATTGTACTTATTTCAAGCATACCACAAGGAGTCGCTCAAGAAAATGTCCTACTCGTTGTCAAATACATGGGATTCGAGCGGCCATCGTGGACGGACGCATGTGAGCAGAGCTCCAGCGTTCAGCGCCTAACTATATAATCCAACGGCTTCTAACTGCCGAATTTACCGGCGAAAATATTCCGGACAGCCTCCCAACAGCTCCGGGCACCAGCATGGCACCACCTAAAATGCTGAGACTAAGTGAAACGGCGCGATCAGCCAGAAAAGATAAAGGCCGCAACACCCAAGATGGCGGACCCGGGGACCCGAGCTCGCCGGCCTCAATGGGGGAGAGTGAGGAGCTGGACTCGGGGGAACACTCTGAAGCCAGACCAGTTACTGACAAGGTACTGCACGCAATGTTACAAACACTTAGAACTACCATCCAGTCTGACTTTCGAATGATAACTGCGGACATTCATAAAGAAATTAGGGAACTGGGAGACCGCACTGAAAACTTAGAGAGTAAGACTGATGAACTCTGTTTGGCTCACAACGAACTAATAGATGCCTTTCAGTCGCTCAGATCCTCCCATGACTCTCTGGTCTTAAAAATGGCCGATCAGGAGGACCGCGCACGCCGCAATAATATAAGGGTCCGCGGTGTTCCTGAAACGATAAAACCTCCAGACCTTCCGAAGTACCTACTCTTGCTATTCCAATCCTTACTTCCTGAACATCCCGACACGGACTTTTTGATGGATCGTGCCCACAGAGTACCTAAACCGAAATCTCTACCACCAACTGCCTCTAGAGTGAGCGGACGTCTTTATTCTGCGGATGCACTACTTCCAATTAAGGAGGCCATTATGAAGGCATACCGTAATTCCCAACTGGGGGATTCCTATAAAGAAATACTGCTGTTTCCGGACCTTTCTTCCCACACAATGGGGGGGAGACGGGCGTTCCAGAATGTGACAAAACTGTTACGGAATCATAATGTCCAATATCGATGGGGTTTCCCAACCAAGTTGTTGGTCTGGAAGGACGGTCAGTTGCATGTTTTAACTTCGGTAACCGACGGGATGAGACAGCTGGTCGCCTGGAATCTCCTGGAAGATTATACCCCTCCCAGGGTGCCATCAACCTCTCCCTCGAAAGTGTCCCCGGAGTGGCACAGGGTGGATACTCTCAAGAAACCGTGAGGACTTGATCTGTTTCTCCTTCAATTTCTCTTTTTTACGAGACCTGCTATTTCCCCAGCGAAAATGGGAGCTTGCCCTTCTCCACTTCACAAACCGAGGATTTACCTTTCTGGTGGTGATCTAATATATAGTCAGCCCGGGGGGCTTCAAAGAAATGGCAGCACGAAATCGGCACGGGCACAATAGGGCGCAAGTTACCCGCTCCCTATGGTCGTGACGCCTCGTCGCCCCCGATGCCTTCCTCCAAGTTTTGGAGTAGACCCCGCTCAATTCTTTCGCGGAGGTTGTGAAGGCCTCTCTGAGACTATTGTACATAGTTTTTTCTGGGCTCTTACCCCGGACCTTTTTTCTACGTTCCTGTTCTCTCTCTTTAATTTTTTTCCTTTTTTCATCCCCACCTCTTTCTTCCTCTACCGGAGATTCCTGATGTTGGATGAGTCTTTCCTACCGGCAGAACCGTATCCCAAACAACCTAGAGGCTATGACATTTTGATTTCTCATACTGGTTACTTTGTCGGTCGCAGAAGATTAAGGAAGGTTCCGTACCTGCAAGGTAACCTGTGGCTGGGCATTGTTTTTCGTACTTTTTACCATGAACAGCTCTAATCTGAAACTATATTCTCATAACGTAAAGGGATTGAATATGCCCCACAAAAGACACGCTCTTTATGCAGAACTAAAGAAACAAAACCCAGACATTGTATGTCTCCAAGAAACTCATTTCCGTCGCCTATCGCATCCGAATTTATATCTCCCAAATTATACTGTTCAATACCATGCGACCTCTCCTACTAAATCACGAGGGGCTTCCTTCCTTATCCATAACAGGGTCTCTTTTGAGCTGCATAGAATAATTCGGGACACAAAAGGTCGTTTTTTAATCATTGTATGTTCATTGAACCATGTTCTGTATACTATTGCTAACCTTTATTGTCCCAATACAGGTCAATGCTCCTTTTTACGACATGCTTTGGGAAAGATCTCTCAGGTACAAATGGGCCACCTAATCCTTTGCGGGGACTTCAATCTCTCATTTGACAGAGGTAGGCCCTCGGGATCTCCCCAAAAAGCCACTCGGACTGCTCTCAACCTTATGTCGGAACACCAGCTACACGACACATGGCGACTATTCCACCCCGACGAAGTAGACTATTCCTACTATTCGCTTACACATCACACATACTCCAGGATAGATTACATATATACCCATAATTCCGCCCTACCATTAGTGTCTGACTGCGAAATTGGTTTAATAACTTGGTCGGATCATGCCCCTCTTTTACTGACACTCTCAGGATCCCATACTGCATTTGGCAAATCCCCATGGCGCTTGAATGAATCTATACTGTCTCACCCCGAGGCCAGTGCGGAACTTAGGGAGGCCTTAACCCACTACTTCAGAGAAAATGCGTCTCCTGAAATTTCTCCAGTAACTTTATGGCTAGCTCATAAAGCGGTAATAAGGGGAATCCTCATTAAATGTTGGGCCCGACTTAAACGAGAAAGCCAAAAACATAAATTGAATCTATTGAAGGACATTGACAGGATTTCCTCTTTACATAAAGTCTCCCCCACCCCATTCTTAACAGACCAATTAAAATCCCTGAAGAAGGAATTGGAAGAACTCCATAAAAAGGAATATGCCTGGCATGCGAAACGCCTTAATGCTAAATTTTACTTATATGGAAATAAATCGGGCCGCCTCCTCGCTCATAGATTGAGGGGCCGTTTGGCGCGAACTAAAATTGCTAAAATTCAGACTGCCTCAAACTCTTTTGTCCACCAACCCCAGCAAATAGCGAATAAATTTGCGGAATATTACGCCCAATTATTTAATCTACACTCAGATACATCCACACCGCAACCTTCGTTAACTGGCATATTCACATATCTGACGTCGATCAAGCTCCCTCAACTTTCTGAGTCTCGGCATGATATATTGACGACCCCGATTACCGCTCTGGAACTCACGACAGTCCTTTCATCCCTTCCCTCTCGTAAAGCTCCTGGTCCAGATGGATTCTCTTCTAAATACTACACAACTTTCGCAGACAATCTGACTCCACACATGCTGACCTTATTTAACTGGATGTTTGATTCGGGTACGGCCCCGCCTGACCTTTTAAAAGCCACGATTGTCACTATCCCTAAGGAAGGTAAAAATCCTGAGTTATGTCCCAACTATCGTCCCATATCTCTCCTAAATGTGGATATTAAGATCTACGCCAAACTACTGGCCAACAGACTGTCACCATTTCTTCCTGACTTGGTGTCAGATGACCAGGTGGGCTTCATTTTGGGTCGACAAGGCACCGACAATACAATTAGGCTTCTTAATATTCTAGACTGTGTAGCTAGAGACTCTTCCCCTTGCCTTCTCCTATCTTTAGATGCTGAGAAGGCATTTGACAGACTCAACTGGCTGTTTTTGAGACATGTTCTCCTTAAATTTAATCTTCCAGTACCTTTTATCTCAGCTATTTTTACCCTATACTCCTCCCCTACTGCACAAGTATTAAATGCCGGTTTTCTTTCGGATACCTTTAACATAACGAATGGCACACGTCAGGGATGCCCACTTTCACCCCTCCTATACGCCTTGGCATTAGAACCACTGGCACAAGCTATTAGAGCTCACTCGGGGATAGAGGGAGTTCCGTGTGGACCTAGAGAAAATAAAATTAGTTTGTTTGCTGACGACATTCTACTCACCCTGTCTAATCCCACATCCTCATTACCCCACCTCCACGAATCTTTATCTCAATATAGCAGAGTTTCCTACCATAAAATAAATCTGTCTAAAACACAGGCTCTAGATACACATCTCTCTCATGACCGCCTCCTTTTAAGGACAACATATCAATATGACTGGCGAGATACTTTCCTCACCTACTTAGGGATAAAAATTTCATTCTCACGTAGTATTATGTATAAATTAAATTACGCCTCGATGTTACCAATGATACGAGATTTATGTTCCACGTGGACTCGGCTAGAATTTTCCTGGTTGGGGAGAATAGCCGTAATTAAAATGACTATCTTACCAAAAATTTTATATATATTTCGAGCTTTACCCCTCTCCCCACACCCATCTTTCTTTAAAACTATTCAAGGAGTTATTAACCAATTTATCTGGAAAAAGAAAAAGCCCCGGGTCGGCTTTCAGGTCCTCACCACCTCAGTGCCTCAGGGGGGTCTGGGACTCCCTAATATTTCGTTGTATTATAAAGCGGCCCTAATGGCCCTGTTGGGAACTGCATTATCATCTGCCTCTGCCCCGCAGTGGACGATGTCTATTCACCCCACTTTCTCTCCTTTTAAACTAACTGAGATGGCCTGGCTCCCAAAACACACCCGACCTCCCCTACCTGTCCTTCTTCCGCTAGCGACTTTACTCCTACGCACCTGGGATGCAGTTCGAAGCCGATTATGTCATTATCACCCCTTCCATTTAGCTACACCACTTACGGCATTATCACACAAAATTCACAATTTCGATGCCCGTCATTGGAAACCTCATGATATATTGTACCTGGTAGACTTTTACTCTCCTACTGAATTCATGTCATACGAGACGTTAAGCGGACATTACGACTTTGCACGCCCCCTCCAATTCTCTTACTTACAAGTTAAAACCTTCCTGTCGACATACGACATGGTGGGCCCAGGAAAGATCTCCATACCGGCCTTATCCCCATTTGAAGCTTACTGTATCAAACCCTACACACCGGCTAGACTCCTCTCCTTATGCTATAAACTACTGATAACACCGACCCCCAATTGGAAGCATAAGTTTCAACTAAACTGGGAGCGGGACCTAAACGTTACTATTTCTTTAAATGACTGGTCGCGCTGTTTTCAGGGAGATAAAGGGAAGTTTAAAAGTGCCACGCTGAATGAAGCTCGGAAAAAGCTTCTCTACCGCTTGTATCTAACCCCTGATAGACTCAGGCACTTTTCCACCACAAGATCCTCTACCTGTTGGAGATGTTTGAAGGACAGGGGCTCTTTCATTCACATTTGGTGGCATTGTCCTTCCTTGAATCAACTATGGAATGACATCGTGATTTTTGTGAACAAAATTCTAGGTACTAATTTCACTACTGATCCGATAATGCTTTTATTACAAATATTCCCCAAGGATACATCGGTCGCCCAACGAAAATTAGCGGCCCATATTCTTACGGCAGCTTATACCCTTATAGCATCCCACTGGCGTACCCAGTCACTCCCTTCGCTACAGGACATCCGCTGCAGACTGGGGGATATTCGCTCGCTAGACGCGATGGCGGCCTGGACTTCAGGAGTCCCTTATTCTACGAGAGACCACTGGTTTCTCTGGGATACACACTTGGGTACCTAAACTGTTATTAGATATAAGTTGGATTCGATCCCGTTGTTGATCTCCCGGTAGAAGTCTTTACTCTCCCCCTTATCCCTCCCCCCGCTCCCTCCTTTTTTTTCTCTCCTCCACATTGCCCTCCTTGATTTTATCTCCTTTCAATTGAAGAGATGTTCATACCGTTATATAGAATAAGGGACACCCGTCTCAGAGGAGTCCCTGTTGTATTGTGTACATGTGTAAATGCTTTGATATGTTTCATCATACGAATCGGCGATGTATGTATTATTGTTTGCTCTTTTCTTCTTTGAAAAACTCTAATAAACTCTTTATACCAAAAAAAAATACATGGGATTCACCCTTTCTCCAGGTCAGAGACAGTTGTCCTCAGAGCGAGTGCAGGCGCTCATGAAATTGCCACGACCACATGATAAAGCTTCCATGATGTCCTTTCTAGGCGTGATAAACTGTTGCAGACATTGGCTATCAGACTGTTCATTTTATGATTCTATTCTTCGTTTTTGCATCAAACAAGCCCAGACACCATTCAATGGACTGATGAACTGTTACAAAACTCTCCAGCAGTCCTTGTGTACAGCTCCAGCACTTGGATTGCCTCATTACAGCTCACCTTTACACCTTGATTGCAAAGAGGATGGAAGGATAGCTGCGGGCGTTCTGACTCAGAGCCACGTCAATGGATACTAATGGCAGTTTATTCAAAATTTTACATGCAGTGGTTGGGGGGATGCCGGCATGCTTAGGATCGGGGATGCCGGCATGCTTAGGATCGGGGATGCCGGCATGCTTAGGATCAGTTGCAGCATGTGCCATTGTGATAGAAACTTGTGAAGCGCTAGTGTTGTCACACTCGCTCATTTTGTATACTAAGTTTTAAATGTCCTTAAACGAAGCACAACACAACATATGACAGCGCAAAAGCGATAAAACTATGAGAAGATATTTACTGACACTCACAATCTTACTGTCATATACTATATGCTGGGCCATCCGTAGGTCCTGCTATGTTAGTCCTTTAAATGTATAATACACAATCCACCCACACCATAAATGGATGACGACTCCCATGACTGTGTAACACAACTGCAGCAAGACGCCACACCTGGAGGGGACTTGCAGTTTACCCCTATAGAAGTCAGTGAGATCGTGTTTATAAATGGTTTGTTTCTTCTGGCTTTGCTATAGGTCAGATGTAGACAAGGTGCTTCTGGCACATTCTATTCCTTGTGTTTCAGCCCAAGCAGCAGAATTAATTGCTCTGATACAGACGTGGAAGTTGTTTAAAGGGAAAGACATGACTATATATAGATATATATATACTGACTCCAGACATGCTTTTAAGGTAGTGCATGATTTTGGTCAGATTTGGAAGCAGATAGGACTTGTGACAGTAGACGGTAAAGGTTTCTCTCATGCAGATTGTTGTAAAAGAATTATTGTCAGTAATTGTTATCAGAAAGGATTGTGAATGTTTAATGCCAAACCCTCACCAATGTTTCAGACCCAGTGTCACAAGGTAATGCTTTATTAAGCAGATGCAGTGGCAAAACAGGCCGCTGTAGCAGCTACTCCACACCCAGCCTATGACACTCATCCGACCATCCAGAGATTGATGGTAATGAATGATACCACAATTGTACCAAGATCGAGATATAGTAAACCTCCAGGCTACGGCCTCAGAGGCAGATTTTTAAGCTTTGGGAAACTGTATGACAAAAGGATATATGAATGGCCTTTAGTCATACAACGAGGGGAAGTTGAGTATTATGAAAGCAGTTACCCCCCTTTATTTTTATTACCCCCCCCTTTTATTTTTATTTCATACTTTATGGTGTCAGACATATCGATAAAGAACAGAGCGCAAAGGCTTTAGCAGCGAGGTTTGTATGTAAAAAGATAGGGCCTCGCGTTATAACAGATCATATTTGTGAAGCACAGGCAGAATATGTGG
Organism: Leptobrachium leishanense; assembly: GCA_009667805.1. Lineage (NCBI taxonomy): Eukaryota > Metazoa > Chordata > Amphibia > Anura > Megophryidae > Leptobrachium > Leptobrachium leishanense. The sequence continues at coordinate 131,052,282 of CM019068.1, forward strand.
CGCACTTGATTAGTAAATTGAACGGCATCTACGGTGATAGATCTTTCTTTTTTACCTCCAGATCAAGTGGTGGTCAAGCAGATAATCAGGAGGAACAAGGAGGACGCAAGCAGGATAACGATGGCTTACAAGCGTTGGACGGATCACAGCCAAGCAGAAGCAAGCAAGGAGGCACAGCCAGGACCAGTTATCGGGAGGCTGGGGTTTCTCCCCCAAACAAGTGACTCTTGAAGAATTTGGAGACTCTCGTGATAAAGAAAGAGTGACACTTATAAGTAGGAGGGGAAGATCAATCCCCTGAGTCTAATGAACTGACTCCCCTGAGATTTTGTTGTGCTATAATTTGGGGCTTTATCACACTGTACTTTATTATCATTTTTTTACATTCATGGTGTGTCTGAAAGATGAAACACACAGTCAGGATATCGGTTCTAACTTGGGATTGGTTAGGAATACGAGGGAACGCAGTGAGTCCTCATGGAAAAGATAATCTGTATATGAATCAATTAAGTTGATCTTTAAGGAATCTCAGAAGAATGACTCGTGCTAGATATGTAGTCGGGCCCCGCACAGCTTATAATATGAGTTTCTATTCACAGGTTTTCCTATTAATGACATTGCTTTACAAGAATTAATTGATCATGGTAATTTAACTTAATATAGTGTGATAGAGAAGGAACCTGCCCGCGTCCATTTGCAGAGACATGTTAATGATGCAGCACTGTGATTCAGGAATTTATCATGACTTTAAAGTGTCATCTATAAACCAGACTATTTTATTTAGATGTAAGATGTATGAGGAGGCTCCTGTGTTCACAACTTATAATTTTGCATCAACACCAACTAGTGACCACAGATTTTTTACCCAACAGATAGTGTTTTTTCTATTCGGTTGGTATATATATATATATATATAAACAAAAGAAGAAGAAGGGGCGCTGGGGTGGCAAAAAGGTGGAGGGGAAGAAATAACACAATGATGGAGCAAAAAACAGCAGCTAAGTTCTCAAGGGGTCTTTCCCAAAAAACCCAAAAGATACACGTGGACAAGAAAAAAGAACAGCGCTAATAAAGTGCCCCACTAATGCAGGAGGTAAAAAAGTACACAACAGGTAGGGCAAGTGCACCCCAGTGGAATTGTGGATACAAAATGCAGTAATGACCTGAAAAAACCTTTAGTCCATAAGACGCAGATGATGATCAATGTACATAGCAACTAGAAAAAACAAGAGAAAACCCATATGGTGCAGTATGTCTATGCACGAATGTGAATGAGATATGCGAAGTGGTGGAACTCACATGTACTGGAGCCTGTACAATATAGGCTCACTATGTTCGCAGTGGGTCTCTTCAGAGATGACCCCTTCCCGTCCCGTGAAGACCCCGTCCCGTCCCGTGAAGACGGGACGGGGTCATCTCTGAAGAGACCCACTGCGAACATAGTGAGCCTATATTGTACAGGCTCCAGTACATGTGAGTTCCACCACTTCGCATATCTCATTCACATTCGTGCATAGACATACTGCACCATATGGGTTTTCTCTTGTTTTTTCTAGTTGCTATGTACATTGATCATCATCTGCGTCTTATGGACTAAAGGTTTTTTCAGGTCATTACTGCATTTTGTATCCACAATTCCACTGGGGTGCACTTGCCCTACCTGTTGTGTACTTTTTTACCTCCTGCATTAGTGGGGCACTTTATTAGCGCTGTTCTTTTTTCTTGTCCACGTATATATATATATAGCCTAAGTAGTAGAACAGGGTTATCTTTTATGGTAGATAGGCAACAAAGGTAAAACCCTCCGAGCATTTGAAACCTTGTTTCTTAGGACTTATAGTAGATAAATGTTAAACACACACATATTTAGATGTTGCTATTTTAGTTTTTTAAGACAAATTGTAGTATTTTAACCCCACACCTATCCTTTAATTAAATTGCGCTACATACTTAGCTTAGCTAGTGCTGGTCATGCTAAAACAGATGACTACCAGCATCCACAGCAATTTATGAGAGTAGTCAATAGTTAATACGGGTTATCCCCATAGCTGCAATTTAAACATCCTTCTCCCATTCCCTTTTGTTTATCTATTTTAGTATAATAAGGGTTACTGCTCGCTGTCACCAGTGATTATTGTGTTCCCACTCTTGGAGAAGAGGCCTGCATGGTCAGGGTGTCTCCCTGGGTAATTCTTGCGTGGGTTTAAATCCTGCATCCGGCTAATAGTGACCCGGCCTCTGAAGTACTGGGCGGGCATGGGAACGTGACAGTGTTGTTTTTTAGTTTATTGATCACGATGTGATAAAACTGATGGATTGATAGGTAAATCCCATCACGATCAGGCAGTTATGAAAATATACAACATGAGTTTATGCTGATGCCTACAGTGAATTTTGCTCTAATTAGCATTCTATGGTCAAGCTGACAGTGTAGAAATGGATCTGGCTTTAGAATCTGCAGGCTTGTGTAAATGTCTTAAAGCACACCCAAGATAAGGGCGGAGGTTAGGAAAATAGGGAGTAAAAAAGTCCAGAAGCAAACAGATGTTAATTCCTGTTAAATAATGAAACGTTAGGAAAACTTGTGAAACTGCAGAAATGTTTATCTTTATGTTAATCTGTATTGTAACTTTTAATATGCTGCTGTATGCATTTTAGTACGTGTTACTTCTCTCTGATAGGATATTGAAATGTCATGTAAATGTATATAAGCACATGTAACCAAACATACAACGGAGAACGAAGTGAAGGAAAACTTTGTGTCTTGTCATCATTTCCAGTTACTTCCTTCTCACTGGTCAACCAGGAGTTATTTTGTTACGGAGAGATAGTTTAGTTAGAGAAAATAAGATTACGGACACACATCAAGCTGAGGCAGAATTTTCCGGCTATCAGCAACCATCAGAGCTGCAAGTATCTTTAGATGTTTGTCAAACAACATGAAGTCGTTTTGCAGTGGCTTAATGTGCAATTAAATGCTATCGATATCATTTAGATCTGATAACACATAATCCCATTTGGGTTAATTCCCTTATAGGGGCAAGTTACTGTTGGTCCAAGGAGGCTTTCATTCCATCAATTTATATGTGTTTTAATTATTGCGTGATCACTTTGCATTTCGTCTAATAAAGGTTATTTTGGTAGCCGGTGTCTACCACATTCTTTTTCCAGATACATATATACAGACCAGAACATGCCCACTCAAGATACATATACAGAGACCTCAGCCCAAATCATGCCCACAGATACAGTGGCAAGAAAAAGTATGTGAACCCTTTGGGATTACGTGGAGTTTTGCATGAATTGGTCATAAAATGTGTTCTAATCTTCATCTAAATCACAACAACTTGAAAAACACAGTCTGCTTAAAATAATAAAACACAAGCATTATATGTTTTCATGTTTTTATTGAACAGAACATGTAAACTTTCACAGTGCAGGGTGGAAAAAGTATGTGAACCTTTGGACTTAATAACTGGTTGAGCCTCCTTTGGCAGCAATAACCTCAACCAAACGTTTCCTGTAGTTGCAGATCAGACCTGCACAACGATCTGGAGTAATTTTGGACCACTCCTCTTCACAACACTGTTTCAGTGTAGCAATATTCTTGGGATGTCTGGTGTGAATCGCTCTCTTAAATTCATGCCACAGCATTTCAATCGGGTTGAGGTCAGGACTCTGACTGGGCCACTCCAGAAGGCGTATTTTGTTTTGTTGAAGCCATTCTTTTGTTGAATTACTTGTGTGCTTTGGGTCATTGTCCTGTTGCATCACCCATCCTCTGCAGAGCTTCAGTTGGCAGACAGATGGTCTTACGTTTTCCTGCAAAATGTCTTGATAAAATCTGGAATTCATTTTTCCATCAATGACAACAATCCGTCCAGGCCCTGAGGCAGCAAAGCAGCCCCAAACCATGATGCTCCCTCCGCCTGTTTTACAGTGGGGATGAGGTTTTGATGTTGGTGTGCTGTGCCTTTTTTTCTCCACACATAGTGTTGTGTGTTTTTTCCAAACAACTCAATTTTGGTTTCATCTGTCCACAGAATATTTTGCCAGTAGTGCTGTGGAACATCCAGGTGCTCTTTTGCAAACTTCAAACGTGCTGCAATATTATTTTTGGACAGCAATGGCTTCCTCCGTGGTGTCCTCCCATGTACTCCATTCTTGTTTAATGTTTTCCTTATTGTAGATGTGTCAACAAAAATGTTAGCATGTGCCAGAGATTTCCGTAAGTCTTTAGCTGACACTCTAGGATTCTTCTTTACCTCATTAAGCATTCTGCGCTGTGCTCTTGCAGTCATCTTTACAGGACGACCACGCCTAGGGAGAGTAGCAACAGTGCTGAACTTTCTCCATTTGTAGACCGTCTGTCTTACCGTGGACACATTAACATCAAGGCTTTTGGAGATACTTTTGTAACCCTTTCCAGCTTCATGCAAGTCAACAATTCTTGATCATTCTTGATAGAGAGCTCTTTCTGAGAGGCATGGTTCACATCAGGCAGTGCTTCTTGAAACCAGTAAACCCAAAACTGGTGTGTGTTTTTAAAGGGCAGGACAGCTTTCAGCAACACATCCAATAATATCACACTGATTGGACTCAAGGCTGGCTCACTCCTGGCTCCAATTAGCTCTTGGAGAAGTCATTAGGCTAGGGGTTCACATACTTTTTCCACCCTGCACTGTGAATGTTTACATGTTCTGTTCAATAAAAAACACGAAAACATATACAGGGTTATTCAGAGAGCGTGAAAAGCAGGAGAAAGACTGGAGAATGAAAAATTGTAGGTCAAAATAGCCAAACCAGAAACATTCTCCCTTTCATCTCACTTTCCAAATCGGCTATTTTGACCTAGAATTTTTCATTCTCCAGTCATTCTCCTGCTTTTCACGCTCTCTGAATAACCCTGATAATGTTTGTGTTGTATTATTTTAAGCAGACTGTTTTTCAAATTGTTGTGACTTAGATGAAGATCAGAGCACATTTTATGACCAATTCATGCAAAACTCCACGTAATCCCAAAGGGTTCACATACCTTTTCTTGCCACTGTATATATATCAGACCAGATCATGCCCACAGATATAGACCTCAGACCAGATAATGCCCTTATTGTGCAGCCTGCCTTTATATTGCACGCTGCATACCTTGCCCTTATGATGCAGCCTGCCTTTGTATTGCACACTGTGTACCCTGCCCTCGGGATACAGTTATGCTTCACACAATACACAGGGTTCAGATGCTGCAGGGAAGAGCTTGCGCGTCCCATGGGTGGAAGTGGGGGAGGGAAGCGCTGGCCATGTTATTGATGATGTCATCCTTGTTACATTGTTCGGAGTCTGGCAGCTTGAACTAATGACTTGACGTCAGCAGAGAGACTGAAGGTGCGTTATAGTGAACGGGGGGTGTACAGCATGTCAGTGCAGAGAGGAAGGGGGTGTATGATTTTTTTTCTTGAATGGATACATGGATATCATTGTATGAAAAGCAGCAGCTGCGAGGTGAGGGCATGTGTCACCAATGATTGTGTGTGCAAGAGCGGCGTGAGACTGCTGCCACTAAGCTCCCCTTCCTCTCTGAAGCGTTGTAGGTGGGAGGGATCGCGCCGCTCAGTGAGAGAGAGAGGAAGGAACATCCATGAGAGTGGGCGTTCCTTCCACTCTTAAGAGCGTAGCGGCAGCAGCCTCACGCTGCTCTTATACACGTAATCATTGGTGACACATGCCCTCACCTCGCAGCCGTTGCTTTTCACACAATGATATCCATGTATCCATTCAAGACAAAAAATCATACACCCCCCTCCTCTCTGCACTGACATGCTGTACACCCCCCCCCCCTGTTCACTAGCGATGTAGGTGGGAGGGATCGCGCCGCTCAGTGAGAGAGAGAGGAAGGAACGTCCGTTAAAGTGGGCGTTCCTTCCACTCTCTGTGCTCAGCGTACAAAGTGTGATCCTCCTATGGAGGATCGCGCTTTGTATCCCGACGGTGCTTGTGTGGCCGGGAGCAGTCTGGCGGGCTTCTTGCCCGTCGGACTGCATTTCAAAAAAATCTACTCGTCCGGCGTCCAGATCTTCATGTCCCGGGCGTCGTAATTCCTACACCCCTGATATATATATATATATATATATACCTACACACACATACATATATATATATATATATATACACATACATACACACACACATACATACAATGCCATGATAACGCAGAGCAGCGTCCCCACCGAGGTCACGGCCTGAGCCACCATTTTACCGCAGGGCAGTGACTTGCCGGGGGAGAGTGTAGGAACACTGAGGTGGCTTTTCAAGTTTATTTCATGGACAGGAGCAGCGAAGGGCCACAATGCGCATTCTGTGTCAGAAAGGCAGAGTGCAGGTGGCACATGGGCTCCTCTGCCAGGTAGTGATCCAGTGTGTCAGCCTGCTGCCTGATGCACCTTCATGGGCGCCACACACGTATACCTGATGGGCTGCGCAGAGAGGTTCACTGGGGGGGGCTGCCACACCCGCCATGGTTCCTGGGACACGCATAATCTCTGCGTGTGATATGGGATACATGAAAGTGCTCCCCTGCAGGGCGATGAAGTAATATACTGCAGGAGGAAAGTGAGGTCACCCGATTAAGCAATGTCACATAAGTGTCCCTTAATGTGTGGTATTAAATAAAATACAGTTATTTAGCAACCCCAATCCGTCTAGGTTGTAAACTCCCACGAGCATGGCCTTCTACACCTCTTGTTTCCATCCTTTGCCCATTTATCTGTTTCTCGTTCCCTTTGGTTATTGTGAAGCACTGCGGAAACTGTTGGCGCTATATAAGGCTCCGGTCAGACGAGCGCAGCGTTCACGTCCGTGATGGTGCATAAAAGTACGTCCGTGATAGCATGACATAAAGGCCAATGGAGTCTCACACACAAAGTACGTCCGCACTGAACAGCAGACGCACAACGGCCGTGGCAAACGAATGCAAGTTAGGCAAGAATGTACAACCCCTGGAACGGCCGCACAAAGTGTGCTGCGTCCGCAACGTCCGCATAGCTTTGTGTGTGAGTGATGGAACGTGGTCAGACGGACTGCATTTATACGTCCAGCATTTTTGACAGACAAAATGGTTTTGCATTTTAATTTATTTTCCCTCCTACATCCATCAAAAATAACGTCAGTGAAAAGATGGACTGTGTGGCCACTACTGCGTCTTCCGTACTAACGTATGCCCGTACTGCACGGACACACAGTCCGTAGAAATCACGTTCGTCTGATCCTAGCCTAAATGATGACAATAATAATAATATATACATACACAGTGTGACGAAAGGGAAGGTCATTGAGGGGCGATACATTTCTCCTCGGGTTTCTGTCATGTATGCAGAAGTAGTGAATCCAGACCAGGTTTTCAGGCTGCATGTAGTGTCTGCATATCCGGGTTTTGTGTCTCTCCCCAGGGTTATTAATTACTTGATTGATGTTTATCAGGGGAGATAAAAGAGGGGAGGCTGAACCAGGAAGTTGCTCTGGCCTGGGACTCAGAAAGACTTCTGAGGGAGCTGCAAGTTGAAGGTGTGTGAAAAGGTTGTGTAGCGCTGTGTTAAAAATCTTGCTGTGGTAGTACTGGACATTGGGACTACAATGCCCGGCATGCTTTGCAAGAAGACAGGAAGTGGGTGGGGACTGGACACTTACATCCTCTGCCTCGTGGAGAAAGTTCCAGAGCGCGCCAGGGAAGCAGAGAAAGCAGACGCACCGAGGAGATCGCGGGAGAATCTAGGCCCCAAAGCCCGAGGGAGACCTGTTGTTCCGGTTTGGGTCACCTAGCCTGAGGAGAAGGAGACTCGCCAGAGCCCAGACACTGCTGCAGACCGGCGGAATCGAACGGAGAGCAGGCGGTGAGCTGGACAAGCGGCATAAAGTGAGACAACGGATCCGGCCGCTAGTATCCCCAGTCAAAATCCGGAGGAGAGACGTCCTGGGTCAGCGGAGCCTAAAGCCTGCGTCGGATGGGTGAGAGGCCTCCAAGGCTGTTTGTGATTAAAGATCAAGCTGCTGTTTTCTCTTTAAAGTCCACAGGGCCCCAACTGACTAGTCGAAGATTTTCCTTAAATAAACTCACTGGCCAGTTGAACAGTACCCGGGTACCACACACACACATATACACCTTTCACCTCCTGGGACTTAACTTGTGCAGGACTCGTTTTCTTTTATGAATCGGAATAGGGGTTGAAAATAAAGATACGTTCCGAATATATATTTTTCCTCTTTTTCCGTTGCGCGTTTGCCGTGATACGAAGGGATTGTATGTTTGGGGTTTTGCTACGTGTCCCCTTTTCTGAACTATCGGGAAATTGCATTGCTTTTATGTTCGGTCGCGAATATTTTATTTTCCGAAATACGAAGCCTCGTGTTTCGTTTCTTTTCCGCTGCGCGTTTGCCGTAATACGAAAATACTGTAATAATACTTGTGAATACCGTGTTTCAACATCTGCTCAAATATTTTAGTAAACTATTTAAATGATAAAAACTCACAACTGTGTTGGAGTATATTTATTCCCTAGTGCGGGGAGACTGACCCGTGGTTCATTTTCAGCGGCTCCTCCGGGAGTGAGCACTACACGTGGGGGCTCGTCCGGGATCCAGTCTCTGGAAAAACCGCATCTAAAGGGTTAAATATGGATCCAGACACAGTTGCCGAGTAGTGTGGGGAGCACAGTAGCCAGTCAGAATGTTGTATAGTTATGGATATTCCAGCAGACACTTGGGCTGAAGATCAGATTCGTCAGGCCGTGGCCACGCTAGCACCAGATCATCGGGGGTTAATACTGGACATTAAGAAAAACCCAGATACTTCTCACATGTATGTTCTTCTCGAATGGAGAAAGGGTGTTCCGCCATGTTTTCAGGGCACGAGCGTGAAACTGGCTGAAGAGGTGGAAGTCCAACTAATTAAGCCAAGTACGCCACGTGGCGAATCCGCAAGTGTTTCCGCGCCCAGTCCGTTGGCCATGATAGGGCCTGAATTTATCGTGGCTATTGGAGATCTACTGGCTAAATGTCAGAAAACAAGCCCTCCTCACACTAACTTCGGTTATCGATGGTTAAGAAATTTTACAGGAAACGTACCAACTCCGGCGGGAGAAGAAACCTTTGAAGAATGGGTGGAACAGGCGATGCAGGCTCTGGATGAGTGGGATGTCCTGAGGCCCAGAAAAAGCAAAGGATCACCGAGAGCTTAAAGGGACCTGCGTCAGAAGCGGTGAGAAACCTAAAACTGAGTAGGAAAGATTGTACTGCTTTGGATTATTTAAACGTTCTTGAAGAAGTGTTTGGGCGAACTGAAAAGGCGGCCGAATTGGTATATCAATACGAACACACCTATCAGAGAAGAGGTGAAAGGATGACCGAGTACATGAGGCGCCTGGATAAGATTCTACACCAGATACTCCTGAAGAAAGGGGCCGAACCGGCCGAAGTAGATAAGATCCGAATAAAACAGATTCTGAGGGGCTCTCAACCTCTAGATCCAGTGATGATGCAGCTGAGAAGCAGAGCAGGTAACCAAGAGTTAAACTACCTGGAACTGATCCGAGTTGTAGGAGAGGAAGAGGCTTTACTAGAAGAGAAATCTTTCAGGCGGGGGGAAAGGGCTTATGCACAACCTGTGAGACATAACGACGGCCTGCAACCTGAAAGCGACTCTCTAGATACCTATGGATCTGATGAGGACGAACAAGAACATCTAGTTGTTTTTAAATCTACAGAGAAGGCTGCCAAAGAGTCGAACCTCCCTGAACGGGGTGAATTGTCCAAGACCGTCACGAAGGTTCAGGAAGCTCAAGTTGAATTGCAACAAGCGCATGCGGAACTGTGTCGGGTATTGATGAAGGTGACAGAGATGCAGGCAGAAATGCAGAAATTCCTCACAGGTATGCAGACGACGGGAGTTGCTGTGGCGTCTGGTCCAAATCCTTTAACCAAATTTCAACAAGCAACTACGTCTCCGCTCTCTAAGAAGAGATGTTTCGGGTGTGGAGAAATGGGCCATTTCCGCGCACAGTGCAAAGGCCGAAAACCTGAGAAGGATAGAGTCAAGGGACTGTTGGAAGCCCTGGAAGGACTGTTGTCTACCTCACCGGTGGGAAACGCCAGAGGGCACCAGTAAAGGAGCAACCTGAGTGCCCGAGGGTTGAACCCCGCTCCAGAAATCAAGCAAAGACTAAGAGGGCGAGAAGGCCCAAAGTCGAGCCGACTGTAGAGCCTGCCAGGACTGAAAGAGTCACTCCCTTAGCGTCCGGGTCTACGTCATGGGGAGGCAATGCACGCCAAAAACCTGCACGGGCCAAGAAAAAGGCCAGGGTACAGCAAACTGGGTCTAAGCGTCCGGATACCGCCACAAAATTTCCCGACCAACTGATAGGTCCTTCTCCTGTTGTGCCAATCCAAGTGGAAGGAGTCTACACCAAAGCCCTGTTGGATTCAGGGGCTCAAGTGACATTGATCTACAGAGACTTCTATGAGAAACACTTAAAGCACATTCCTTTGCAAGAATTGAAGGATTTGGAAATATGGGGTATCGGCACTGAGAAACTCCCTTATGACGGGTACCTGCAGGTGAAGTTGGAGATCGGATCTGAAGTCATCGGGCAGTCTGGGGGTTGTGATGCATTGGCTATTGTGTGTCCTCGACCCTCGGGTGCGAACAGAAGCTCCCTGATAGTGGGGACGAATACTGACCTAGTGCGGCGTCTCCTGACGCCTATTGTGTTGGAAGAAGGTTCAACTCAAGGAGTACACCCAATGTTACGTCCGGTCTATCAGAGGATGGTCGAAGAACAAAAGGCACCTGCCGAGGTGGGAAGACTGTGGAGACTGGGTGGAACAGAGAAGGTTCTGAAATCAGGAGAAGTAGCGAGTTTCTGGGCTTCAGTCAAGTTGAATGGATCGCAACCAGGCCCCTATGTGGTGCTGGGAACCGATTTTGATCATGGGAGTGAAACCGGAGTCGAAGTAATTCCTGAGATAATCTCCACCAAAGCTCTGAAGAGAACACGAGGAAGAGTCTCGGTCAGCGTGTGCAATGTGACGGATTCTCCAGTAGTCCTTAAAGCACGAATGCCTATCGGGCAAGTAGAGTCTGCTACACCCCTCTCTACCGATTCAGGAGGGGGAGTGGGTAAAGAGATTCCAGATGAAAGATTCTACCCCAAGGACGCTCCCATTTCACCTGAGTGGAAGAAACGTCTTCAGTCTCAGGTCCTAAAGTGGAAGGAATTGTTCTCAAAAGATGAGTTCGATGTGGGCCTGGCAAGAGTACTGAGCACCGCATTCGGTTACAAGAAGACAAGCCGTTTCGAGAAAGATCAAGGCGAGTTCCGCTAGGAGACTTAGATGATCTGCGAGAGCAGCTGAACGAATTACAAAGAACCAAGGTGATTCAAGAGTCCAGGAGTCCATACGCCTCTCCCATAGTGTTGGTCCGGAAGAAAAATGGTTCTGTCCGCTTATGCATAGACTATCGCACATTGAACCGGAGAACCATCCCCGATCAATATGCCACTCCTCGGATAGAAGATGCCTTACAGTGTTTGTCTGGAGCAAAGTGGTTTAGTGTACTAGACCTGCGAAGTGGGTATCACCAGATACCAATGCATCCGGAAGACAAGGAGAAGACTGCGTTCATCTGTCCACTGGGGTTCTTTGAATTCAACAGGATGCCTCAAGGCCTTACGGGGGCTCCAGCCACGTTCCAACGGTTGATGGAGAAGACAGTCGGGGATATGAATCTAATCGAAGTATTAGTGTACCTGGATGACATAATTGTGTTTGGGAAGACTCTGGAAGAACATGAGCAACGTTTGGAGAAGGTCTTGAAGAGGCTCCATGAAGAGGGGCTGAAACTGTCTCTAGAGAAATGCCAATTCTGTCTGCCGTCTGTTACGTATTTGGGACATGTGGTCTCAGCAGAAGGTGTTTCAACAGACCCTCGGAAGTTGGAGGCCGTAGCTTCTTGGCCTTGACCCCGAAACGTCACTGAGCTTAGATCTTTCTTGGGATTCTGTTCATACTATCGAAGATTTGTGGGAGGATTCGCGAAAATAGCTCAACCACTGAACAAACTCCTGCAGAAGGAAACCACAGAAGAAGGCTGCAAGGTCTCTGACAAAAACCCGTCAGCTCCGGGGCCAAGGAAAGCTTGAGAGTCTATACAAGGTGAATGGACCAGTCAATGTGAAGGAGCTTTCGTAAAGTTGAAAGAGAGTCTAACCCGAGCTCCTGTTTTGGCCTATGCGGACCCTCACAAGCCGTATGAACTACATGTGGATGCCAGCCTTGAAGGTTTGGGAGGAGTCCTATATCAGGAGTATGATGGATTGTTGAGGCCTGTGGCGTACGTGAGCCGGAGCCTTACGCCTTCAGAGAAGAACTATCCTACTCACAAGCTGGAGTTCCTGGCCTTGAAGTGGGCAGTGGTGGACAAGTTGAAAGACTATCTGTATGGAGCTGAGTTCGTGATCAAGACGGATAATAATCCTCTTACCTATATCCTTACTACTGCAAAACTGGACGCAACGGGACATCGGTGGTTGGCCGCTCTGTCAGGGTTTCGGTTCAGCCTGAGGTATCGCCCTGGGGTGAATAACCGAGATGCTGATGCGTTGTCGAGAAGACCCTACACTACAGAATGGACTCAGTTGACTCCAGACGGGGTGCAAGCTTTGTGTCAAGGAACAGAGCGCCGGGTCAAAGGAGGGATTGAAGCAGAGGCCATAGGAGTTATGGCTGCGGCTGTTCCTGAGTTCTACTGTAACCCTACGCAGTTAAGGGATGAAAGTTTACCTACTTTTTCGAGACAGGACCTGAAAGCGGATCAGGCCAGAGACCCTTTAATTGCCTTGACCATAAAGGCCCTGTCTGCAAACCAGCGAGAGATTTTGTTGACCAACTCCCCGAGTGGAGCCAGATTGGTCTACAAAGAGTGGGAGCGGTTAAAGATGTTGGATGGGGTGGTCTACCGAAGGGGCCCCTCAACCAACTCTGAAGAGATTCAACAGTTATTCCTCCCTACTAAACATAGGGAGAGTGTGCTGCGATCACTACATGATGAGCATGGACATTTGGGGGCTGAGAGAACTTTTAAGCTGGTGCGAGATAGGTTCTATTGGCCTTGCATGAGAGCTGAAGTGGAAAGTTATTGCCATTCCTGTCTGAGGTGTATTCAGAGAAAGACTCTACCGACCCGAACTGCTCCAATGAGCCATCTGCAGAGCCAGGGACCCATGGATTTGGTGTGCATTGACTTCTTGTGCTTAGAGCCGGATGCTAGTGGGCAAGGGAACATTCTAATAGTGACTGATCATTTCACTCGTTACGCCCAAGCTTTTTCCACGAAAGATCAACGCGCTCCGACTGTAGCCAAGGTGTTGATGGAAAAGTTCTTTGTTCACTACGGACTGCCAAGGAGAATACACTCTGATCAGGGTAGAGACTTTGAAAGCAGACTGGTGGGGCAGTTGTTAGAGCTGTTGGGAATCCAAAAGACCCGGACCACGCCATATCACCCTCAAGGTGATGCTCAGCCTGAAAGGTTTAATCGCACACTGCTAAACATGCTGGGGACCTTGTCGAATGTGGAGAAGCAGAGTTGGAGTCGTCACATAGCTACTCTGGTGCATGCATATAACAGTACGGAGAGCGATGCAACTGGATATTCACCGTACCGTCTTATGTTTGGAAGGGAGGCTCGACTGCCGGTTGATTTGGCATTTGGGTTATCCCTAGACCAGACCTCAGTAGCTTCCCATAGAAACTACGTGGATAGACTCCGAAAGAATCTGGCTTCTGCGTTTGAACAGGCCCGTTTGACCTCGGGAAACAGGGAGCAAAGAAACAAAAGGAACTATGACCTGAAAGTTCGAATACAAGATCTACAACCCGGTGATAGGGTCTTATTGAAGAACTTGGGTGCGGCTGCGAGACACAAGTTGGCGGATAGGTGGAGTTCCCAGGTTTACATTGTCTGCAAACAACTGCCGGGTTTACCAGTGTATCAGATTCGCCCGGATGGAAAGGCTGGGCCTCTTAAGAACTGGCACCTAAATCATTTGTTACCTTTGAGAGAGGCTGTAAGGATGCCGGTTGGGGACGAATTGCCTCGGCCAAATCCGCCTGTTCCATGTTTGCCTCCTGTTACTCGATCTCAACAGACCCGGGTTGCCAAAGAGAGCGAAAGAGACAGTGAAGAAGAGAGTTATTGTCTAGATTGGATGCGCTCGCCGGAGCCTGAAGAGGTTGTCGTTGTCCCTGAGCGGTGGGAGAGTAACTTGAGGCCTGAAGCTCCTGAATTCTTGTTGGAAGTCCCTGAGACTGTTGATATCCCTGAGCCTCTTGAATTTCAGTTGGAAGTCCCTGAGGCTGTGGGGATCCCGGTAGCTCCGGAAGCTTATTCAGGTGATTACAGTTCTATGCCTTCACTGGAGGGATCATACTCTGAAGAAACGTCTGCTCCAGTGATAGAGAGAGGAATTGAGCCAACGCCTATAGTACTTCCACCTGAAGAGGAACTGATTGAGCCAGAACCAAAACGCTCTGTTCGACCGCCCCAACGACTCACCTACGACTCACCAGGACATAGCACTGAAGAGGCCATCACCACGGTGCGGAGGTTGCCCGAAGTGTCTGCTATGCTAGCGGAGGTAGCCCAAAATATGAGTCAACTTGAGGAAGTGTTATTAACTCACTATATGTATGCTGCTGAACCTGTACATGTTATATAAACTGTATTCAAATATTGGAAATGTAATGTAATTGTTGTACCTCCTTGGAGAGACCCAAGAGTTCTAGGAGGGGGAGAGTGTAGCGCTGTGTTAAAAATCTTGCTGTGGTAGTACCTATTTTTGGCCACAAGATGGAGACTATCGCAATCAGATACTGGACATTGGGACTACAATGCCCGGCATGCTTTGCAAGAAGACAGGAAGTGGGTGGGGACTGGACACTTACATCCTCTGCCTCGTGGAGAAAGTTCCAGAGCGCGCCAGGGAAGCAGAGAAAGCAGACGCACCGAGGAGATCGCGGGAGAATCTAGGCCCCAAAGCCCGAGGGAGACCTGTTGTTCCGGTTTGGGTCACCTAGCCTGAGGAGAAGGAGACTCGCCAGAGCCCAGACACTGCTGCAGACCGGCGGAATCGAACGGAGAGCAGGCGGTGAGCTGGACAAGCGGCATAAAGTGAGACAACAGATCCGGCCGCTAGTATCCCCAGTCAAAATCCGGAGGAGAGACGTCCTGGGTCAGCGGAGCCTAAAGCCTGCGTCGGATGGGTGAGAGGCCTCCAAGGCTGTTTGTGATTAAAGATCAAGCTGCTGTTTTCTCTTTAAAGTCCACAGGGCCCCAACTGACTAGTCGAAGATTTTCCTTAAATAAACTCACTGGCCAGTTGAACAGTACCCGGGTACCACACACACACATATACACCTTTCACCTCCTGGGACTTAACTTGTGCAGGACTCGTTTTCTTTTATGAATCGGAATAGGGGTTGAAAATAAAGATACGTTCCGAATATATATTTTTCCTCTTTTTCCGTTGCGCGTTTGCCGTGATACGAAGGGATTGTATGTTTGGGGTTTTGCTACGTGTCCCCTTTTCTGAACTATCGGGAAATTGCATTGCTTTTATGTTCGGTCGCGAATATTTTATTTTCCGAAATACGAAGCCTCGTGTTTCGTTTCTTTTCCGCTGCGCGTTTGCCGTAATACGAAAATACTGTAATAATACTTGTGAATACCGTGTTTCAACATCTGCTCAAATATTTTAGTAAACTATTTAAATGATAAAAACTTACAACTGTGTTGGAGTATATTTATTCCCTAGTGCGGGGAGACTGACCCGTGGTTCATTTTCAGCGGCTCCTCCGGGAGTGAGCGCTACAGTTGCTTAAAGTAATTGTGTTCATTTAAGGTGGCTGAGGTTAGCTCACCATTTGTTAGATAGGGAATCTGTTTAGTAAGAGCCTGAGAGGCAAGGATTTATTTTCTGTTTTCATTTCTGTTTTATTGCAACCTTTTAAATAAATACTGTCTGCTGGACAGATTTAAAATAACTTTTACTGCCTGGCCTACCTTTTTCCCAGCAAAGGTAACCTCCGTTTGAGCTATACCCCACAACAGACATACATACACTATATTGTAGTCACGGAGTCATGGTTAACCCCAAAAGTACCAGACTCTGCCATATCAATACAGGGGTATTCATGTTATAGAAAAGACAGAGCAAAGAGAGGAGGGGGAATTGTTATTTATGTTGAGGAGTCCTTAAAGTTCACCCCCTTACACACTTCTAGCTCTCCTGTCACCTTTGATTTCCTCTCTGGTATAATTGAGATCCCATTCAGTAAATCAATCATTGTTGCTGGGTTCTATCGTCCACCGAGTTCTCCAGTGCACTCCCTCTCTGACATATCTCAAATCCTTAATAACCTACTTGCCCAAAACCAAAAAAGTGAACTGCTGGTCCTCGGCAATTTTAATACAGATTGGCTAAATCCTGAAAACAATAAACACTGCACACTGTTTAAAACTTTGCAGCTAACTCAATTAATCTCCTCCCCCACTCGCTTTAATATGAAAAGCCCTAACCATACCTTGCTGGACTGGATTCTCTCCTCATCTCCTGATAGAATACAGGAGGCAGGCATTCTTGCTAATAGCTTTAGTGACCATTGTCTAGTGTACTGCGTGCGCAAAATAAAGGCCTTGAAATCTCCCCCAAAGGTAATAACCACCAGGTCTTTCAAGAAATTTATTCTTGAATCCTTCCTAAGTGATCTCAAACGGCTCCCCTGGTACAGGCTAAACCTAATCCCAGACCTACAAAAAAGTTAAAGCTTGGGAACCATCCCCCTTGGTGGGTCACCGGAAGAAAGGTCTCTTGCTGTACAGCCCCAATAATCAAAGCAATAAATAAACTCCGGATACCGCAACATTAATTCAAGTGGATTTATTCCAAAACCAAGAAATAACGACGTTTCGACCACAACTGGTCTTTGTCAAGCCTAATTCAAAAATGTCATGAACAGGAAATAAATAGCATCACAGATCAATTAGCAAACAATTATTGCAAGCGGTCTGTGCATACTAACCCAGTGATTTAAAAACAAATATGTCCATAAGCTGGTTCTTTTATTAACACATTAATTCACATCGTCTTAATTACAAAAAGAATCATTATTCATATATTAACTACAGTATATATCAGATCATGGACATGAGTTCGCCAATGATGAATTTGATGGAATTTTAATAAAGTATAACTTACAGCTACAACAAATTAATTCCATTGCCCCTCCCCCATATCTATAAAAAGAGGAACGATGGAACACATTTAAATTGTGCACTCTATAAAAGGAAACATAAGAAATAATAAAATTATATGCACATATACACATACATGCACATACACATACACATAATTGTATACATATATCTGCAATCACACGTGGTAAGGCATAAACACAAAAACTGTGAAAAGTCTGCCTCCCTATTGAGGCCATGTGGAGAAAGAGTGTTAAGGTGATAGATCCAATACAATTCTCTTCTCTTAAGTAGTTTTTCTCTATCTCCACCTCGTGTTGATTTAGGTACCTCATCAATAACTTGATAACGCAACTGTGAAATGTCATGTCCACTAGATAATGTCCATTCGCCTATGATGAAATTGAAGCTAGTAGGATTCTGGCTAAAGCCAGTAAGGATAATACATTCCTCAGAACTTCTACAATTGATTGTGGTAAAAAGGACTTATTGAAATGTAACCGGAAGCTTATTGGATGTCAATTACATTCGATCACTTTGGCTGAATACCATTGCGCATACCACGTGGTTTGAGAGTGGGACTCCAGCCTATTTTTTACAGGGACGATGCGGAGTATGTGGAAAAGTTCGAGAAAATTCTCAATAAATGTTCTATGGATGTCATGTTGCTCACTATTGATTTTTTGTCAAGAGAGATTGAGCAGTGTCAAGAATCAATCGCTCAATTAGAAAAGACGCTCTTAGAGAGTACCTCTGAGATGGAGTTGATGGTGGTGCGTTCCACGCTGGCTCCGCAGCTGGACAACTTCCGGAAGGAGGTGGAGTCAAGGAAGAGACGCAAGTTCCAACGCGATCTCGCCGATTACGTGCAGGGTCACGTGTATGGCTGGCAGAAACGTGACCAAATGACGCCAGCAATAATGCGACGAGGACCGGGTCGAAGATACACCTGGAAACAACTAAGATTTCCCGAGGATTCGATGTCGGGTACTGGCACAGATACATCAGAGGACCTTGCTCTATCGGGACAAGATGCTAGAGCGTCTTTTTTAGAGGAGCGACAGGGGAGACAGCCCCCCGGGGGGAATCAGCAAGGGAGAACGCAGAAGAGCTCCATGAAGAAACCCCCGGTGAGGAACAACCAGTCCCTGTACAAGAGACGTTAGTGTTCAATTTGTCCGATATTCACCTGACCTCTGATGAGGTAAAACTACTTTCAAGAGGCTTGTCTTATTGCCCCAGTGAACGGATTGATTCATTTGATGTACAAGTCGATCTGTTCAAATTCTTTCGTACAATCCGTCTGAAATGTTTGTTTTCAGGGCGGGTAGATGGGGATACATCTATAATACCATTTAATTCTAAAGCCTTGGGATTGCGAGAGAAGAGTAGTTTTATACCTCAGAATGTTGAACATGCCGTTGAGACATATATTGATATTGTGGAGAGAGAGATGTCAAAAGTATACTCACGGTCACATTTCACCAGAGCTTCCCCCAATTTGTCTGCTATGGATTTCAGTATCTTGAAGAGATTGCGTAGTGATCCATCGATTATAATTAAACCAGCGGACAAGGGGGGAGCTCTGGTGATTATGAATAGTGAGGATTATATGAAGGAAATACAATTTCAGCTTAGTGACAGTGAGACATATAGAAGACTGGATAGGGATCCCACATCAGAAATAGTTGTAAGGATATCAACTTTGGTACAGGATGCCTTAGAAAATCAGATTATCGATGTGGGTTTATCTAAATTCTTGATTAAAAAATATCCTCTAACACCTGTAATGTATGTTTTGCCTAAAGTACATAAATCTCTTACTACACCTCCTGGGAGACCAATCGTGTCCGCTGTAGATTCGGTCTTTAGCCCCCTGTCCATTTTTTTGGACAGGGTGGCTCGGCCCTATCTCCAGCGGATTACATCATTTATTTTGGACACCAGTGAATTTCTGATTAAATTATGTGACATCACTGTTAGAGATAGCAGTATTTTGGTAAGTCTAGATATCACTAGTTTATATACATCTATTCAGTATACAGAGGGTATAAGTGCTATGAAGAATGCACTCATTGAATTAGGCTTTCGAGATAATCAACTACAAGTTTTACTTGATTTACTTGGCTTGGTATTAGGTAACAGCTTCTTTCTATTTGATGGGGTGTTTTATACACAGATACGGGGGACTTCAATGGGCACTAATGTAGCTCCGACATATGCGAATATTTATATGTCTGAATTTGAGGAAAATGTGGTCTACAAATGTAATCTTTTTCAACAATATGCCCACCATTGGTATCAGTATATAGACGACATTATCTTCATATGGGGAAGGCCCCAAAGAGTCTTTAGATCAATTTCTTATTGTATTGAATACCGGGTCACCATCCATTAAATTCACAATGTCATCTAGCTTTACACAAATCAGCTTTCTAGACACTTTAGTTGTCAAAAAAGATGGTAGACTATTCACAAATCTTTACCGTAAACCAACTGATAGGAATTCCCTATTAAGGTATGATAGTGCACATCCCACCACATTGCTAGATTCCCTCCCACGTAGTCAATTAATGCGAGTTGAGAGGGTGGTTAATTTACCTGACGCCAAGGGAAGGAGACTCGAGGAAATGATTGAGAGATTTAGAGCAAGGGGGTATCCCAAATGATTATTGAGCCAAGAAGTGTCTAGACTTAACCAACAGATAACGCCTCAGAGGCGTCAGAACCAGAAACATGGGAGAATTCCATTTGTGTCCAAATATGGGACTCATACACAACAAGTTAAAAATATCTTATGTAAATATTGGTATATTTTGAGAGATGCGTATCCTATGATACCAGAGTTCCAAATTACTCCATTAATGTCTTACAAGAAAGGGAGATCATTTAGAGAGACGTTAGTAAGAGCGTAATTTAAACATGATACAGGTAGAGGTCCATTCTTTGGGAAACCGAAGAGTGGGACTTTTCCATGTCTTAATTGCTCATGCTGCAATGCAGTTATACGTGGCGAGTTTTTCTCACATCCCCACTCAAGGAAGAAATTTAAAATTAAGGGGTACTTCACTTGTAATTCCACTTTTGTGGTTTACTTATTGAAGTGCCCATGTGGTTTGATTTATGTGGGTGAAACCACACAAAAAGTCAAGAATCGGTTTATCAAACATAGATCAGACATTAGGACAAGAAAGACTGAACTTCCAGTTCCAGAACATTTTTTATCTAGTGGACG
Source organism: Leptobrachium leishanense (assembly GCA_009667805.1). Taxonomy (NCBI): domain Eukaryota; kingdom Metazoa; phylum Chordata; class Amphibia; order Anura; family Megophryidae; genus Leptobrachium; species Leptobrachium leishanense. The sequence goes on from CM019068.1 coordinate 131,072,816, forward strand.
TGACATTTCACAGTTGTGTTATCAAGTTATTGATGAGGTACCTAAATCAACACGAGGTGGAGATAGAGAAAAACTACTTAAGAGAAGAGAATTGTATTGGATCTATCACCTTAACACTCTTTCTCCACATGGCCTCAATAGGGAGGCAGACTTTTCACCGTTTTTGTGATTATGCCTTACCACGTGTGATTGCACATATATGTATACAATTATGTGTATGTGTATGTGTATAATGAAGTGGAATCAGGCTGGAAGATGGTCGCTATTATAAGCCAAGCAGCCATCTTGTTCAGAATATTGGTTCACTTGCAAATAACTAGAGTAGATTTTTGTAGACATTAGAGACGAAGCTTACATAGAATCTTAGGAATGTGGTTGATTAGGAGAACTAGCAATAAAATGAGGAAGAATCCGGCCAGCGCTTGGCACGGAAAGACAGGAAAGACAAATGGTTACTACAAGGTCACATAGACCCGCAGTAAAACAAAGAAAGCGTAGAAACCAGGCCGTGCTCTAATCTATAACAAACACAGCCTTTAGGGAGGAGGTGGGCACGGCCCAGGTCGAGTGAAGCAGCAAATCACAGATTGTCAGACTAACACGACAGTTGTCAATTTATTATCAATGTATGGAATTTCTTTGTACTAACGAGGGGAGGTATTAACCCACGTGGGGTGGAATAAAGTGTCATCGGGAGGTGGGCTAATTGGGATGTACCTAATTACGTATTTTTGGGTATAAGACCCCTGGTCGGGGGGGGAGACGGGGCTCACTCTTTGCGATTCAATCCTGTGTGAGCACTTGTGTGACGACACAATAAAGTTTGCCTTTCCTGAAGAGACTCGTGTTCAGACAATCCTTGCTTGTGTCCGGTCCGGCGCCGTATTGAAAGTGAACCTGATTGACTCCGGTAACATTTTTTGGGGCTCGATAGCCGGGATCAGTCGCCCTTTCCGGCATAAGCAACGGCTGCTGAACACTGTAGCGGTTGACTGCAGGTGCAAGTGATCCCGTCAGTTGGGTGTCCGTTGAAGGTGAGCTGACATCTGCAGGCGCCAAGCAGGATTTCCTGTTCAGTGGACCTCGTCTCGTCCCAAACGGACTCCCCGCCCGGGAACCTGGGACACCATCGAGTCCGAGGAAACAGCGAGCAGCGCCGGCGATAGGTAAAGTGTCTATGTTTGTATGTCTGAAGGAGATACCGGTATAAAGGGAAACGTCTGACTGATAGTCAGATAAGGAGACCCGATGGCCACGGTCTCGTTGGTATACCTAGCCCGCCGCTGATAGCACGGACAATGCAAAAGAGCCAGAGTGGCTAGCGCGTGTCTGGATTCGGGGGAATTGGATGCCAACCAAAGGGTAGTTCTGTAAGAGAGGGAGAAGGTAGCCACGTGGAGTTGCATAGTCATAGTCAGTATTTGTAAACAAAGCTTCGCCACGTGGATAGAAGGAAAGGAGGAGGGATTTCTGTGACTGGGCTTAGAGCCCTGAGTCAGTGCTAGTGTGTACGTCGTGTAGTGAAGCCAGTGATAGCTGCAGAGATAGTGGTGCCGGGTGGGTAGATTATCCATAGGCAAATTGGAATTGCAGACGGGAGTATAGTTATAGAATGGGGTGCACATAGTCACAAGCAGGCAAGAGTTAGAGTTCAATAAATGGGGTATAAGGAGCCAAAAAGGAGGGGCAGAGCACCCTCGGCTAGTAGAAAGAGTTGAAGTGTTTATGTTTTGTTATGTGCTGAAAGTATCTGGTACAGTATGTGCTGTGAATGAATTGATTCGAGTGCTGTGAGTGAACGCGCGCCTACTCGCCCCGCGAGGAAGCAAACACGAGAGTTGACTCCCGAAGTACGGTTCCGGCTCAGGCGACTGCAGTCGGCTACTGACGGAGGAAGCGCCCCAGACACGCAAGAATTGTTGGCTGAAGTATCAGACTGTAGATTCTAATTGTTATTGTTAAAAGTAATATCTGTGTTGTAAGAAGGTTACTGTTTTCAAGAGTAACAATGGGTAACGGGTCATCAAAGCCCAAGCAGGTAAAGAAGGGTGAGACGCCCCTAGAGTATATGGTGCGGAATTTTGAGGCGTTATATGCAACACATGACTATGGTGTAGAATTGACAAAGGAGAAGCTAAAATTAATGTGTACAATTGTATGGCCACTGATAGTCCCAGAATGGCCAGAGCAGGGGTCGATGGACCCAGAGCTAGTACAGAAGGTGCATTCCCAAGTCACCGGGCAATGTGGACATCCTGAACAGTACCCGTATATAGATATATGGAGGTATTGTATAAAAGATAAGAGTCATTTTATAATGATAGCGGGGAAAAATAAAAGGCAGGTACCCCCAAATAATGAAGAAAGAGGGAGACCGGTGTTGGTAGAACAACCGGAAGAGAGTGATTCTTTGCCCCCAACCTATCCATCGAGTTATGGGGCAGCTAGAGAAGCTTTGAGTGCCGCGGCTGCGCGGGCGGAGAGGAGGGGGCAGGCAGCTGCTATTCCTCAGTCGGCTCCCTTGGCTCCGTCACGCGGGGTTGCGGAGGAAGAGCAAGGCGCAGCGGGTGGAGGGGATGGAGAGGCTTCACCAGAAAAGATTGAGATGCCCGATGGGAGCATATATAAATTAATATCCCACAGAGGAGGTGATAGTGAAAGGGAGGATGAGAGACAGGGAGCCACCACTCGCGCAGCGAACAATATACATAAACCCCGGGATCCATACCAACACGATCCCTACAAAAGTAAGATGCAAATGCCTTTGCGGGAGGTGCCAGGCCCTCCACTAGCCGATGGAGCACCGGGGCCGGTGCAATACACTTATGTCCCATTCACAACAACAGATCTTTTTAACTGGAAAACACACACACCACTGTATTCCACAAATCCCGCAGCAGTGGCCAGTATGATAGAGTCAGTTATGCTCACACATAACCCCACATGGGCAGATTGTCAGCAATTAATGTTGACAATGTTCACTACTGAGGAAAAAGCCAGAATAAATAGTAGCGCGCAAAAGATTTTACTCGCCCAGGCTGTAGCAGACGCGAAGCCCCAGCCAGAAGCGTGGGCAGAGGAACATTACCCCAAATCAGATCCCAAATGGCCGTACAACACCCCGGAAGGTATTGCCCATCTGCAGACGTACAGAACAGCGGTAATAATGGGTGTTAAAGCAGGAGGGAAGAAACCCACAAACATGGGAAAGATAGCGGATGTGATACAAGAAATGAAAGAATCCCCAAGTGCGTTTTTGGAAAGATTGATGGACGCATACAGAATGTATAGTCCTATTGACCCTGAGGCAGCGGAAAACCAGAGGTTAATTAACTCTTCATTTGTTGGTCAATCACAGAGGGATATACGGAATAAAATACAGAGATTAGATGGGTTTTTGGGGAAAGGTATTAGCGAATTAGTTGAGATCGCCAATAAGGTGTATCATAACCGGGATCTAGAGGAAATAAAGAAACAGAAAGGATATTCTGGTGTGGTCGGATATATGGGGAATGGTGGAGGACGAGGTGGCCCAGATAGAGGGAGGGCAAGGGGTAGGGGGGCTAGAGGAAGAGGTAGGGGAGCCCCTAGGGAACCCCTAGGACCCAATCAGTGCGCCTGGTGCCGGGGTGAAGGTCACTGGAAAAACGACTGTCCTGCATTTTTGGCTAAATTTGGGGGACAAGGGGAACACGGGGAAGCGGGAGGTCAAGCCTCTAACGGCCAGGTAACAGACGGCAGGTATGAGAGAAATGAGGGGGCCGGAGCAGGGTTTGTGGGACTAGCGGGAACGTCATTTGAGGGGCAGGATGCATATTGACAAGGACCTGGGCCCATCCCGCTCGGTAATCACGAGCCCACGGTCACTATGAGAGTGGGAAATAAAGATGAAATTTTTATGGTTGATACTGGTGCCGAATTCTCTGTTGTAACAAAGCAAATTGCACCCCCAATGGGAAATGAAGTTGATATTATGGGAGCAATGGGAGTGTCTGCTAAATATCCCTTTCTTGCTTCTCGAAAATGTAGTGTGGGTGGGCATAATGTTGAACATGAATTTTTGTATATGCCCGAATGTCCCATCCAGCTCCTGGGGCGGGATATCCTTTGCAAATTGCAAGCCCAAATTACGTTTCTTCCCGGGGGCCACGCTCAATTAGACCTGCCTGAGAGTGGCAGCTCTGCTCGGCAGCATAACCCAGCCAGCCAGCACCCCCAGTCTGTGAAAATCGCGGTGATTATGCCAAGAGAGGAAGAATGGCACACAGCACCTACTCTGCCGGCTGCGCCGGACCCGCACGCACTACTTCTTCAAATTCCTGGGGTATGGGCGGAAGAAAACCCGCCCGGACTCGCTGTAAATATACCCCCGGTATACGTTGAATTAAAACCCGGTGCAACGCCTGTGGCTCTAAGACAATATCATATCCCACAAAAAGCCAAGCAGAATATCCAGACACATTTACAGAGACTTAAAGATCACGGCATATTAAAATTCTGCGTGTCACCATGGAACACACCCCTTCTGCCAGTACTGAAAGAGGGCACACAAGAGTACCGCCCTGTTCAAGATTTACGGGCTGTCAACGAGGCCACAGTAACACTACACCCTGTGGTTCCCAACCCATATAATTTGCTGGCATTAATTCCCGGAGATACAAAATATTACACAGTGCTTGATTTAAAAGACGCTTTCTTTTGCATCCGTCTGGCTCCTGCAAGCCAGCCCCTTTTTGCATTTCAGTGGGAAGAGTCCACCACGGGGGCGCGCCATCAAATGACGTGGACGCGCCTCCCTCAAGGTTTCAAAAACTCGCCCACAATTTTTGGGTGCGCGCTCAGCCAAGATCTCCTCGCCTTCAACGCTCAGCCAGACAAAGTTGTGTTACTCCAATATGTTGATGATTTATTACTGGCTTCCCCCACAGAAAAAGACTGTTTATCTGCCACAAAAGCCTTGCTACATCTACTGTGCCAAGCAGGTTACAGAGTTTCCAGAAAGAAGGCACAAATATGCAAACAAAGTGTAAAGTACCTGGGTTTCCAGTTAACAGGTACCAAACGAGCATTGGGGGCTGAAAGAAAAGAAGCAGTATGCCGAATACCCCAGCCAAAGACCAGAAGACAAGTCCGTGAGTTCCTGGGAGCTGCAGGCTTCTGCCGCCTGTGGATCCCCAACTTCGCAGATATTGCCAAGCCCCTTCATCAAGCCACAAAGGGGGGAGAACAAGACCCTTTCCATTGGGGAGAAGAGCAAACAGCAGCATTCCTGAAATTAAAAACTCTGCTAATGGAGGCTCCTGCGCTGGGACTGCCAGATCACAGCAAGCCCTTCCAGCTGTACGTGCATGAACACAACCAAACAGCAACAGGAGTATTGATCCAGAGTTTCGGCTCTTGGCTAAGGCCTGTGGCCTATCTCTCCAAGCAACTCGACCCTGTGGCTTGTGGCCTACCCCCATGCCTGAAAGCAGTGGCAGCCACCGCAATGCTGATAGCAGAAGCAGACAAGCTGACCCTTGGACAAGTTCTTCATGTCAAGGTGCCCCATGCTGTCAAGGCCCTGCTGGATGTGAAAGGGAGCTACTGGTTCAGCAACAGCCGGATGACGAAGTACCAAGCCATGATGTGCGGGTTCGTTTGGACCTCATCGCTACCCTGAACCCTGCTACTTTACTGCCTGACTGTGAAGAGGATCCAGATCACGAATGCCTCCAAGTCATGGAAGAAGTGTTCAGTAGCAGGCCAGATCTGAAAGACGTACCCCTAGACAAATATGATCTACAGCTATTTACTGATGGTAGCAGCTACATGGATGATGGGAAGAAAGTCTCCGGCTATGCAGTAGTCTCAGCAGAAGAAATTATCGAAGCAAAGCCACTGCCAGGCCACACATCTGCACAATTGGCTGAAATAACGGCCCTAACCAGGGCTCTGGAAATCTCAGAAGGCAAAAGAGTAAATATCTACACTGATTCCAAATATGCCTTCATGACAGTCCATGCACATGGTGCACTCTACAAGGAAAGAGGCCTACTTACGTCTTCAGGACAACAAATCAAGTATGCAGCTGAAATCGCGGCCCTCCTAGAAGCTGTATGGAAACCAAGCGCCGTTAGCATCATGCACTGCCGAGGCCACCAAAAGGGCCATGATGAAATCCCGAAAGGCAACAGACGCGCTGACCAAGCCGCAAAAGCAGCTGCAAAACCAATACTAACTGAACAAGCCAAAGTCCTGCTCTGCAAGCAAGAGCCCCAGCCTCCCATGCCAAACTACGAATTCTATATGAATTGGAGAAAATTTGAACCCAAAGGCGAATTCATTGAAACAATACTGCACAAATGGCAAGATGATTTCGACCTACTAGAACTCAATCATGATTATATCCAATGGCTATTTCCTACCCGATGTCAAGGCCGGAATTTCTATTCCACTCCTCTGAATCCTCAAGAGACACGTCTAATGATTAACACCTCAGAAATTCAGCAAAGACTACGCAAAGCATACAAAATGATGCTGAAGTTCTTCGGCGTAAAAATAATGGGGGAGTGTGGAGAAGACACAAAAGTAACTGAAGTTGAACGAGCAGAAAATTTCGCCTCACGTTTTGAAAATCTGACAATCAACACTCATAATAATCTGCGGATTACACGAATACTGCAAAGTTTGGGAGAATTGGGAGCAGAAGAATACCAAGCCCCGTTGGTAAGGTTTTCCTCAAGGAGATCCTTATCAAGAACAGACTGCCAAGAATGAAGAAAAGTGCAATGGACTTTTTCATACCAGCAGTAAGAGATACACAAGACAGACAAGATCTACTGTTCTTCGCATGGCGCTATTATTTTCCAAAGGAGGAATTCGTCTGGGGAAACCATGGAGAACTGGCACGATACAAAGTGAAACCAGTGGTGGCTGCACTCCTACCGGCGCCACTGAGCGAATGGACACCTGTGTACTCAGAAAAAGAAAAGAAATGGCTGTCAGAAGAACCAGGTGAACATGGAGAAGATGGATGGTTCCAGTTGAAGAATGGACAGATAGTCCTCCCCGCAACATTGGCTCCCGAAATTGTAAGAACATTCCATGCAAGCACCCATGGAGGAAGAGAAATGATGGAACAGCAATTGGAGCCACATTTCTATATACCAGGATTATCAGCAATATGTAAGGCAATAGCCCAACAGTGCGTGACATGCGCCAAAAACAACCCAAGAACAGGCCCATCTCAACCTCCAGGGAAACAGCCGATCGGGCTATCCCCAATGGCATCGCTACAAATAGACTTTACAGTGCTACCACCCTGCAAAGGATATAAATATTTACTGGTAATGGTGTGCACCCTGACAGGATGGGTGGAAGCTTTCCCAACAAGAACTGAAAAGACTGCGGAAGTTGTGAAGAGTCTGATGAAGGAAATAATACCACGCTATGGACTTCCTCTCGAAATAGGGTCAGACAATGGCCCTGCATTTATACAGAACTGTCTGCAACAGCTTGCCCGCCTGTTGGGCATCACCTGGAAGCTACATACTGCCTACAGGCCCCAAAGCTCAGGAAAAGTCGAGAGAATGAACCGTACCCTAAAGACTCTGATGTCCAAATTGTGCCAAGAGACGTCGCTAGGCTGGTTGGATGTGCTGCCGATAGTCCTTTTGCACATTAGGTGCAGACCAACCCCCCAATTGAAGCTAAGTCCATACGAACTTATGTTCGGGCGGCCTACCCCTCTGATTAATGGACTAAGGGGGGACCTTCGGGCATTGGGAGAAACTAAACTAAATGATCAGGTTGTGTTGTTGGGGAAATCAATGCAGAAATTGAATACTTGGGTGGGATATAACATACCTCATTTTTTATATCCCCCACTGCATAAGCACTGTCCAGGTGATTCAGTATGGGTAAAAGAGTGGAAAAATGATCCACTGGGTCCAAAGTGGAGAGGTCCTTACCTTGTCCTGTTATCAACCCCTACAGCAGTAAAGGTTGCCGAGGTGGTCCCGTGGATACATCACTCCAGAGTAAAAGCAGCTGCAGCCAGTCCTGAACCAGTATGGAAGGTCATCACCAACGAGACCAATCCACTGAGGCTGAAGCTGACCAAGACCACAGCCATGAGCACCTAAATGATCCAAACCCAGACAACCAAGAGGTTCCACAAGTGGGTGTTTTGATGGGCACAGGTCCTGACCACCCACCAACGGGGGATACCCAAAGGGTGGTTTTTAGGGGCACGGCCCCCACCCTTGATCATCCGGAAGTGGTTCTTACTTTTGCAATTCCGGTGGGGAGGGATTGGGTTTATGTGACTGCAAAAAGAATTGCCCAAGGGATTCTGACACTCGGGGCATTTGTGATACTGATTTTGTATCTTGCTAATCTGATTTATGGACTCTCACGTGGAGCATGCCCCAAGTGTACAAATACCGCTGGGAAAGTGGATATTTCCCATATCTGGAATGGTACGCACCCGGTGATGGAAAACCGTACCATGTGGAGACAGAAACGAGAAGCGACATCTGAGATTTTGCCAAGAGGACATTTACTTGTGCAATTCAAATATGACTATGCCAAAAAGTCTGGGCAAACGGCGTGCTGGGTGTGTAGCAGGATGCACCCAGAGACAATCCATGTTCCATTCGCTTCTGTTCCAATGAATCTGAGTATGTTTGCATCAGGGAATGTCACAATACACTCTTTTGATGCACCCAGGCAACCACCAGAAGTATACAGTCCCGGATACCCTATAATAGGGCATGTATACCCTCCAGAGTGGTGTTTCCAAATAGGGCCAGATAAAGACACACATAAGGAGGATGGCGGGTGTTACTCAAGCAAGTTTAACTGGACATCATACATCTACACAATCGATACAAAAGAGCAGGCAAATTTTCTATATATACAATGTAGAAAGCTCACGAGTGAACAAGAGGCAGTGATTGCGGGAGTGACTGATGGAAAGCAAGGTATTCTGGATACAACAAGACGAATGAGACGACTGATGATAGAAGTAGCGAAGGGAACACTACATTTGTCTCCATTCATGTTAGAAGGGGGGTACCAGGTGTGTTGTGGGAAAGTGTGTTACACATGGGTGCCACCAACAATAACGGGGATGTGTTATTTGGCCAAGTTGGTCCCAATCCAGAGGGTAAGGGGAGAAGACACTAATACAGACACAGAACTCCACCCTAGGTACCCACTGACGTTTGAAAGACCAAAAAGAGAGTTGTTTGGGAAGATGGATCGAATATGGTCATGGTTGCCAGCATGGACTGGATGGGGACGAGAGATGATGGCAAGACTGAATAGTTATGTCAATTTGATGGATGAAATTCTGAATAAGACTAGTATGGATATCCAGCTGCTGAATCTGGAGATGCGTGAGATACGAAAATTGCAGATGATACATGAAATGGCGCTCGAGCAAATCAGTGCGGCTCTGAATGGACTGTGTGAAATGACAATGCATTATGAATGTTGCACCTTCATTAGGAACGCCTCACATGAAGTCCCAGACTATTACCAGGTAATTCAAGATCACCAAGAAAAGGTAGCACAGTTGCAGGGCGCAGCAAGAAGGATTGCTGCCGAGGGCTGGAATCCACTCCGTGGGTTCGGAGCAGTCAGAGAATGGTTCGGATCCATCTTGAAATTTATTTCACAGATTGGATCCATGATACTGATGATAGTGGTGGTCTTGATCATAGGGATACGGATATACCGCATAGGGCTATGTCTATGGCCACTGTGCAAAGCAGCACTGACGCCCACACAAACACAAAAGATACCACTGATAATTCCACATGATATGTTCCCAACGGGAGTGGGTCCCCAAAGGTATGAGGAGTTTCAGAATAGCGGGGTGTGATGGCTACAAGCATCAGGAAAAGAACCTGAGGCTTGAGCCAAGGGGGGAATGAAGTGGAATCAGGCTGGAAGATGGTCGCTATTATGAGCCATCTTGTTCAGAATATTGGTTCACTTGCAAATAACTAGAGTAGATTTTTGTAGACATTAGAGACGAAGCTTACATAGAATCTTAGGAATGTGGTTGATTAGGAGAACTAGCAATAAAATGAGGAAGAATCCGGCCAGCGCTTGGCACGGAAAGACAAATGGTTACTACAAGGTCACATAGACCCGCAGTAAAACAAAGAGAGTGTAGAAACCAGGCCGTGCTCTAATCTATAACAAACACAGCCTTTAGGGAGGAGGTGGGCACGGCCCAGGTCGAGTGAAGCAGCAAATCACAGATTGTCAGACTAACACGACAGTTGTCAATTTATTATCAATGTATGGAATTTCTTTGTACTAACGAGGGGAGGTATTAACCCACGTGGGGTGGAATAAAGTGTCATCGGGAGGTGGGCTAATTGGGATGTACCTAATTACGTATTTTTGGGTATAAGACCCCTGGTCGGGGGGGAGACGGGGCTCACTCTTTGCGATTCAATCCTGTGTGAGCACTTGTGTGACGACACAATAAAGTTTGCCTTTCCTGAAGAGACTCGTGTTCAGACAATCCTTGCTTGTGTCCGGTCCGGTGCCGTATTGAAAGTGAACCTGATTGACTCCGGTAACATATGTGCATATAATTTTATTATTTCTTATGTTTCCTTTTATAGAGTGCACAATTTAAATGTGTTCCATCGTTCCTCTTTTTATAGATATGGGGGAGGGGCAATGGAATTAATTTGTTGTAGCTGTAAGTTATACTTTATTAAAATTCCATCAAATTCATCATTGGCGAACTCATGTCCATGATCTGATATATACTGTAGTTAATATATGAATAATGATTCTTTTTGTAATTAAGACGATGTGAATTAATGTGTTAATAAAAGAACCATCTTATGGACATATTTGTTTTTAAATCACTGGGTTAGTATGCACAGACCGCTTGCAATAATTGATTGATTGTTTGCTAATTGATCTGTGATGCTATTTATTTCCTGTTCATGACATTTTTGAATTAGGCTTGACAAAGACCAGTTGTGGTCGAAACGTCATTATTTCTTGGTTTTGGACTAAATCCACTTGAATTAATGTTGCGGTATCCGGAGTTTATTTATTGCTTTAATCCCAGACCTAGACTGTGCAGTTGAATACTTTCAGTCTGAGCTCCTGCAAGTCTGGAATTCCCATGCCCCACTGCATAAAGTGCGAGTAAAAGGGACCCATCTCCCCTGGGTTACAGCTGATCTTACACTAATGTACCAGCTTAGAGATTCACTATGGTCAAATTTCAAGAGTACTGGTTCCATGAACGATCACTACGAATACCGAAAAAGCCGGAATGAATGCACAAAACAAACAAAAATGGCCAAAGCCCATTACTTCAAATGAAAATCTTAACAATAACATATCAAAACCTAGAAACTTTTGGAGAACCATAAGTAACATACAAGCACCCCCAGTCCACTCCCAGCCATCTGCTGTCAAAGTAAACAACCAAACCCTGAAACACCCCCTAGATGTAGCAATTGCCTTTAATGATTATTTTGTTGGATGTGCCACCACTTTGATTGCCAAGTTAGGAAATGACATGCAATCAGAGAGGCCTCATGCAGGTCAGGCCCCTCCAACTGTGCAAAGTCCCTGTATCAGACAGGAATTCAGTTTTAGACCAGTGCCTGTCAGTGTAGTTACTAAACTTCTCCGTAAGCAAAAAATGAAATACCAGTCTGGACCTGATCAAATACCAGCAATGCTGCTGAAAATCAGTGCTCCAGCAATTGCAAATCCTGTCGCAACCCTAATAAATGAATCACTGGCGGCTGGATACATACCCAAACTCTGGAAGACTGCGAGAGTGGTACCTATCCATAAAAGTGGTGACAGTACTTTGGTATCCAACTACCGTCTGATATCGTTGCTCCCTGTAGTGTCAAAAATCTTGGAAAAATGCGTCTACACACAATTACGTGATTATTATCAATATTGGAACTACTTAAACCCGAATCAATCAGGCTTTCGTCCAAATCACTCAACTACAACTGGAGCCATCTTCCTTGATTTTGCCAAGGCCTTTGACACGGTAGACCATGGCATCTTGTTAGAAAAACTTAAAAACTCTGGCATTGGTGATCGCACGCTAACCTGGTTTCAATCATATGTATGCGATCGATCACAATATGTGTCAATTTCTGGCAGCTCCTCCCTCCCGCTCCCAGTCACTTGCGGTGTACCCCAAGGCTCAATACTAGGCCCCCTGCTATTCACAATATTCATAAATGATCTGCCCAACGTCTGCAAAGCCTCAACTGTACATATGTACGCAGATGACACTGTAATCTATACCAGCAAACCAAATCTCCCGCAGCTGGAGGCCGTGCTGCAAGAACAATTCACAGAGGTAGAAAAGTGGATCAAACACAAACTTTTTTAAATACTGACAAAACGGTAACGATGCGCTTTGGAACAGCACCTAAACTACACAAATTGCAAAATTCCCATCTATGTGTTGGGACAAAATCAAACGGCACACTGACCACAGTCACTTCTCTCAAATATCTAGGTATGTGGTTGGACCCTAATCTATCCTTTGGCCCCCACATCGAAAAACTCTCATCTAAACTTTACCTCAAACTAGGTGCCCTGTACAGAAACAAATCCTGCCTGAGCCCCGCGGTAAGAAAACAGATTGTACAACAAATGCTTATGCCAGCTATTGATTACGGAGATGTAGTGTATGCAGCAGCCCCGCAAACACACCTTCAGAAACTTACTACATTGTAATGCGAAGCGGCAGAAGGAGTTATACAATGTAACTACATGACCCACCATTGTGACATGTTAAAAGAGCTAAACTGGCCATCGCTGGAGTCTAAACGCACCCTTCACCTTTCCAGCCTGGTGTCTAAGAGCATTTCTGGGAAGCTGCCACCCTACCTGAATAGACTGCTTCCCCCAGCAGCTCCCTCATCCTATAACCTCCAATCCAGGACCAGCACCTTACTTGCAATACCACAATACAAAAAGACAGTGGCTCGGTCCTCATTTTCCTACAGAGCACCACAATTATGGAATAACCTCCCAGACACCATCAAATCTTCCCCCAGTCTTAAGTCACTCAAGAGCTCCTTACTAACATACCTCAATACAGAATGCACCTGTAAACATGTAACCTAGTGACTATAATTCCTACATATTTATTTTCTGTTAATCTGTATATTTGTGTTGTTTTTTTAATATCTTGCATTGTATTACTTTGTATTTCTGTAACTGTAACACTTCAATGTTCAAGAACCCAGGACATACTTGAAAACGAGAAAAATCTCAATGTATCCTTCCTGGTTAAATCCTTTCTAAATAAATAAATAAATAAATAAAATATTGCCAAATGTATTCGCTCACCCATCCATATGCGAGTCAAGGCAGGTGAGCGAATACTTTTGGCAATATAGTGTATATACACACATACATACATACACATATGGAAAAAAAAAACACCAGGAAAGAGCACTCCACATCAATGACCACCTTCTTCCATCATTTTCTGTGGCAAAAAAAATAGCACAGTTTTAAAAATGTTCAAAAAACCTGACCAAGGGAATAAATAATAGGGATGCACCGATACCGATACTAGTATCGGTACCGATACTGCCGTTTGCACGAGTACTTAGTACTCGTGCAAATGGCCCGATACACCCCCCCCCCAACACTGGAAGCCAGCGCTGGGCCGGCTTGCCGGTATCCGCGGGGCTGGGGAAGCTGGCCACGTGCATGAAAAGCACTCAGCCAGCGTTCCCCTCTGGCGAGCCGCAATACTCACCATTCCGAAGGTCCGGTCGCATGGCTGTGACGTGTTCACGTGGCCGCCGGGTGCTTCTGTGATGCTGCCTCTTGGCTGGAGGCAGCGTCACAGAGGCGCCCGGCAGCCAGGTGAACACATCACAGCCGTGCGACCGGACCTTCGGAATGGTGAGTATTGCGGCTCGCCGGAAGGGGACCGCTGGCCGAGTGCTTTTCATGCACGCGGCCAGCTTCCCCAGCGCTTGATATAGGTCTATGAGAGCTGGGGGCAATCTCCATGAGCGCTGGGGGCAATCTCCACATCCATATATATATCTCGGGGGGATATATACATGTGAGCTGGGGCATTTTTATATGAGGTCTGTTTTTATTGAAAAGCTTTCACATGACATAAAAGTATCGTTACTCGGTATCGGTGAGTACTTGAAAAAAAGTATCGGTACTCGGTCTTAAAAAAGCGGTATCGGTGAATCCCTAATAAATAATATATGATCATAGTTTGCTTAAGCCTGTCACAGTCGCCAATGTACCCCATCGTTGACAGGTCCTATCTAACTAACTTGACTGAATCTGCATTTACAGGATCAACCCTGGAGCTCCCCAGCAGGCTCTAGGCCTTTATAGGCAGTCAGGAAAAAGGTGGTCATTGATATGGAGTGCTCTTTCCTGGTATTTTGTATTTAATGTCTTAGTTCAGGTGGAGTAGAGGTACCGTCACTGCTCTGTAACCGTGTCGAGAGACTGTGGAGACACAGGTTCGATCCCGGCAAGAGCACCTCTCCAGTAAGTGTCCTTGAGCAAGACACCTAACGGTACATACTCGCCACCCAGGACATACTGAAAACGAAAGAAATCTCAATGTATCCTTCCTGGTAAAATCCTTTCTATAAAATTTTTTTTTTTTTGCTGTTGTGTATTATGCACACTAGGGTTGCACAGACACAACTTTTTAAAGACCGAATACAAGTACCAATACTTTTCAGGTACTCACCGATACTGAGTACCGATACATTTTATTACTTAATGTCATGTGACCGCTTTCCAATAAACAAAATAAATGGTAGTCAAGGCGATCAAATTGTAACCACAAATAAACGGATCGCTGTTAACCTAATGTTGACCCTACCAACAACACAATAAAATTATGCAAAAAACAGGATATAGCGTTCAACGTTTATCTCTCAGATGTATTTACCTCTAAATCTATCCTCTTCTATTGCAGGATATAGAATAGGTTTGGGGAAATTTCAAATGATGGTGATAGTACCTCAAACGAAATACACATAGCATAATATTGTATGACCATGTAAAATTGTGAATAACCGAGCACAATAAACTCACGTGTTCCTGAGCCTAAATGAGGCTCACACGAATCAGCCTGTTGGCTATTCAATAAGGCCACCCATCAGCCCTTGTGGGTATTCAGGCTCCTCCACCGTGCTATCACTTCACTTTTTCCTCAAATAAAGGACAAACCAATAGTGCAACTCCATATATAGAGTGCATCATAGGTGAAGTAGAATCTCACTTACGTGATTAGGAGCCCGACCTGGCTCTCTATAGTCGCCCAGAGGTCATTTGGTGGTACAACTCCCGAAAAAAACATATACAATTCCCCAATGGGTTAAATAAAACTATTTAATAGGCCAAAAAAAAAAAAAAACATGAATTTCGGCTAGAGTCAGACAAACGCAGTCTGAGCGCACTCTGCGTGCGTACATAACGGACAGACGTACTGACGGAAGATACTGTAGACACCACACAATGCGTTTTTCTTGACGGACGTTGAATAAAAAGGAACTATAAGAAATAAAAATATGAAAAATGATAAAAATTTGAAAAGCCATTGTGTGCGTCAAGGTGCTGGACATCTAAAATGCGCTGCGTCTGACATCTCATCACTCACACAGAACGCTACACGAACGTGTCGCACTCCACGCGTCTGTTCTAGCTAGCGAACCGTTTAACGTTCTGGCCTAACTTGTGTCCGTTTGCCATGTGCGTTGTGTGTGCGCAGTTCAGTGCGGACGCACTTAGTGTGTGGGTCTCTATTGCTCATGATTCTATGCTACGACGGACGTTAAACTGTGCGGCGACACAGACGTGATCAATGCGTTCGTCTGACACGGGCCTTAAAACATAAAAGAAAATGAGTATTCAATCGCTAGACGCGTTTCGTCTTCGGTCTCCGACCTTTCCGGCTTCCTCAGTGGCTATTGCTTTCCAATAAATAATTTAGGTCTCAGGTCTCACAAGGTTTTAGCTCGATTGTGCCATTACAGGGAGAACGTGTTACATACCGCGACATGGTCTCTCGGCGCCCGGCAGCATCATCCTCGCTGCTCGCTGCCCAGGTGCCGAGTGAAGAAGGGGATCCAGGCGCTCATGTGAGACGCTGGGGGCGGAGCCCGGCCGGCGTGATGACGCAGACCCGCCGGGTTTAAAACCACAGGCAATGCATTCATGCATTGCCCTAACGTGGTTAAACATCCCTTAGAACTGCTCTGTTTATTTTTGTGTATTCTGGTTCTGACTTATTGGCAAAAGGCTTCTGACAATTCTGGTTCTGACTTTGTGGCACTGTACCCCTGGTCTTGAGTCGTTGCACGATTTCTAGTATAGGGATATACATATAGACCGACCAAATATCAAGGATCGGAGGGAAAGGATAGGGAGCTGCGTGCAAGGATCATTTACCCCTCCTCGTGGGGATCGTATCACAACGGCTCCATATGCAAATCGTGCCATTAGTGCCGTTGTTCGTTCTCAGGACCCTCACAAACATCTCCCTTTCTCACTATAAGTTTACAGGGTATCCAGATGTGGACCCCTTGCTCGATGTGTTTGGACGGTCTTCTGTGGCGTATCGATAATATTGTGTGAGTAGATTGATATGTGATAATCTGTCCCACTAACTTAACGTACAGGTTAAATAGTGTTGCAGCATCAGTTAACTGGTAAAATACTCTCGAAGGCTAATGTCAGATGAACGCAATCTGAGCGCACTCTGCGTGCGTGCATAACGGACGGACATACTGACGTTAGATACTTTTGACACCACACGGTCCTTTTTTTGACGGATGTAGAACAAAAAAGGGAAATATAGGAATCAAAATTAATTATAATTAAAATACAGGTACAGTCAGCCAGACCAAAAAACCTCTGAGCGTCAACGTTATGGACGTCGCAAATGCGCTGCGTCTGACATCACAGCATAACGCACACAGGCCGCTACGCGGACGTGGCGCACTCTGCATGTCCGTCTTAGCGGTTTTACATTCTTGCCTAAGTTGCATCCGTTTGCCATGTGCGTTGTGCGTGCGCAGTTCGGTGCGCACGTACTTCGTGTGTGGTTCTCTATTGATCATGATTCTATGCTACGACGGACGTTAAACAGTGCGGCGACACGGACGTGATAACTGCGTTCGTCTGACGCGGGCCTTAATAAATAAATAACTGTAAAAGTATGCTGCTAAATAATTTTACGCAGGTGCAGTGTCAATAAATCGTTGTCATTTATATCTGTGAAGTGATGGTGTTTTCGTCTGTCTACTAACTTATATACAGAACATCAGTGCAAAGTGCAACATAAATAGTCTTGAAATATGTGTTGCTAAATGCCTTTACAAAAACTGTTTACTTTACAGTTTGCTTGAATGATTGAAAAGTGAAACGCTGTTTGCAAAGAAACTAATTAGCGAAAATGTCTGAAATTTACATATGAGGTCCAGGGAATGATAATAAAAAGGGCTGTTACAGAAAAAATAAGTAAAGTTAAAAAATAAATAATCCAGAAAAATGGTTAAAATATCCTAAAAAAAATCTATAAATAACGAGACTCTTTACTGCAGAATATTATAATGAATGGTTTATTAGATATTGAATTAAAACGGGAATATTTTTAACATTGAAGCCTATGGGATTTGCCTGAATAAACCTGCCGAATTAAACCACCAAATGGCAGGGCATTTCGGGAACCTTTCACTGCTGGTTCGTGTTCTCTGAATAGCCGAAGCATTGATTCTCTATGGGGATTTCACTGCCCTCAAACAGGCACCGTATGTGCAGGCAATTCGCCAGGATTTCCTGCTCTCTGGATAGCCGAATGGCCAGGAAAGGTAACCGAACGCTGATTTTCAGCGTTCGGTTACTTTTCTCCAGCCATTCGGATCTCTTTGGATAACCCTGACAGTGTCAGTGTGCTATTGCAGTAGAAATCTGTGATGTAATGTCGCCCTCTAGTGGCCACTACAATTTATACAGAATAGCGGTGTATAATATAAGGAAATAGTTTGTGGTCGAAGTTTACATACCACAATTATAGTTAGACATAGGGGTTGAAATAAGGCAGAGATACCGTGAAAGGGATATCTCTGTAATTGGGATGGCGTCCTAAATGTCTGGTGTTGTAAAAAATACCCAGAAAGGGTTAGGGAAAGTTCGTGGTGTAATTTCAAATTAACAATGTTCACACATGTGCTCTTTAAAAAGTATATTTATTTAAAAAGTGGGTGGTAGTTGTAGAGCTTGTAGTTCCACGTAGTTCTCTGCTCTCTTCAATTCCTACGAGTCTTGAGTGGAAAGAGATAAGCAGAGAATGGTGCAAGTAATGCCCAGATTAAACAGATGAAAGTACCGGCTGGGTGGAGTACGTCACTGCTCTGCATGGAGAGAGCCTGTGGAGACATGGGTTCAATCCCGTCGAGCAACCTCTCCAGTAAGTGTCCTTGGGCAAGACACCTAACGGTACATACTCACCTCCCAGGACATACTTGAAAACGAGAAATCTCAATGTATCCTTCCCGGTAAAATCCTTTCTCCAAAAACAGATAAAAGCGATTTAAAAGGTGTTGCTCACCTGATTTTGAGCCTTTCGCATGCAGGCTCAAAAGGAATCACATTTAGGTCCATCAGGCGACCTCCCCTATACCTCCGGTTTGCGATCCTTCCTTGGCGATCCCCTGTTAGGGGGTAACCTGGAAAAGAAGTTGCCTTTGGTGGGATTAGGGAGCGGGTTCCAGTGGGAACAAATAGCCTGGGACCAGTAAGTAAAGAAATAAAGATTTATTAAGAATAACAGAAGTTAGAAACGGGAATATAAAACAAGAAGGGGGTAGAATCATAGTCCCAAACGCGTTTCGCTGTACTTCCTACAGCTTCTTCAGTGGGATGTATGATTCAGGTTGTTTGACTGAGTTTTTTTAAGCAGGCCACAATCCGGTGTCGTCCACAGTATTCCTTCTGGTGATCGCTTGTCCGAATCTGGCGGTGATTGCACCAGGTATGTGGATTTAGGCGAAGGTCAGACGAACGCATTTTTCACGTGCGTTTAGCCGCACGAAATCACGGCCGTGCTAGCAGCAAATGACGTCCAATGCCGGGGAACATACGACGAACGGCCGCACGAAAGTTCGTCCTTGCAACGCAAGTGGCCAACAAACGCATTTTTTAGAGAACGTCAAACCGCTACTACTGACGTACAGAGTGCGCTGCGGCCGCATAGCGGCATGTTTGCGTGATTGGGAGACGTCAGACGCTGCACACGTCCGGCCAATATAACGTCCAGACGCAAAAGGGTTTTATTGATGTTCCGTACAAAATCACGTACGAAAATGCGCATCGTATGACCGCTATCGCGTATTCCGTGAAAAAATACGTCCATACGTTCGAACGCACTTTTTCACGGACGTGAAAAATGCGTTCGTCTGACCCTAGCCTTAAATGCACTGATTGCTAGCAGTCAGTACGTGACAAATGGACAATGCCGAACACCGAGGGCAGTGAAATCCCCATAGAGAAGCAATGCTTCGTCTATTCAGAGAACAAAAACCAGCAGCGAAAAGTTGCTGAATTGCCGTGCTGTTCGGTGGTTTCATTCAACAGGTTTATTCAGGCGAATCCCATAGGCTTCAATGTTAAAAATATTCCCGTTTTAATATAATATCTAATAAACCGTTGATTATAGATTTTTTTTAGGATCTTTTAGGCATTTTTTTGCGAAACAAAATCCGTTTTTTTTTTAAATCGTTTTTTCTTTTCTCTGTAACAGCCCTTTTTATTATCATTCGTTGGATCTTCTATTTAAATTTCAGACATTTTCGTTCAGTAGTTTCTTCGCAAACAGCGTTTCACTTTTCAAACATTCAAGCAAACTTTTTTTCCCCACTCCATTCGTCTGCGGTGTCGGGTTTTTCCGGCGGCTGCTCTGCGCTGTGATCGGAAGCTGCTTGAGTTTCTCCGGCGTGTTTCGTTGTGCCTTCTCCGGGTTTTGCGGTGAGTGTTCAGCGGGTTTGCTTTTCCCTGCACTACGACGGCCCTGTGGGGCTTGCTGAATGCACCGCAGGGTTGCTGAAACGCAACGAATTGAAGAGAACGAAAAGTCACCGAACGTGTGGTGACTTTTCGATTCTCTTTGAATAACCCTGTATAACTTTTTTTTTTTTTTTTTTTATTTCAAAATTTTTTATTTTGCAATAAACAAAAGGTCACAGACCGACCAGTCAGGTGGCCTCACAGGGCCAAATGAGATACTCACAAATAAAGCACAGAAAACATAAGGGGGGGTTCACATAGGAAACTACAGAAAATCGAAAATAGTGGGGGTGTAGAAACTCGTCAGGAGGGTCATCCTGCAAAAACAAAAGAGTGATGGAGTTCGCTGATGGGGCACCAGGGAAACAAACAAAACCAAAAATAAATAAATAAATAAATAAAAAAAAGGGATAAAAAGGGTAGTGAGGGACTGCCAAACATATCGTGGCATTCCTGGCTCACCCCAGCAACCTAAAGGGAACCAAGGGCCATGGAAGGGGCCGCGTGGCCAGGAGACCTGGGGCCAAGAGGGTGTACAGAGCCTAGGTAGCCACCCTAGCGGCTCTCCCAGGCTACCTCCTAATGTCCCACACAAAAAAGAAAAAAAAAAAGGGATGGGGAGTCCCAGTGGTCCAACAGACGAACAACATGAACCTACAAAGTCTGTGAGCAGGACCACAAAATCGTTCAGGAGTACATAAAAAGGGGGAGGAAACAAAAATGAAAAGGGTAGGAACAATGAAACATCAACGGTAAATAATGCAGAAAAATCAGTATCCATCGAAAAAGGGTACTCGGCTGAAAAGAAAGTCTGTTATAAGAAAAATGAAAAAAGTCCTCTGTAAGGGGGAAAGCACATCAAGAATAGAAATTCAAAACACTCACATTAATCGTCTATAAATTCACAGGGTTGGGGGGGAACAACTGGGGGAACGCACCCGCGAATGTGGACTCATAGACCTAAATCAGTGATCCCCTCAGCCCGCGTCGACAAACGGCAAGAGACATGGGACAGGCAGCGTGTCCTCCACTAGGCCTGGGCATCCGGTCCCCACCATCACGCAGCCACGAGGTAGGTTGGTAGGCCTCCGCAAGGTACAGACCGCACCGCAAGCTCCACCACCAGGAGCTCGAGGCAGATCCGGGCCAAATCTCGGCAGTAGTGACAGCATCATCATGATCTTTGGCCGGGGGAGGCTACCCATCCAAGAACGTCGAAGAGGTGCCGCCCGTGCCTGGCTCGCCTGCGTAGCCATCTTCATTGGTACATAAGTCCCACCTGTATAACTTTTAATACAATTCATTAAAAACACAGTCAGGCCCAGAAATATTGGGACATCGACACAATTCAAACATCTTTGGCTCTATACACCACCACAATGGAGTTGGAATGAAACAAACACAATGTGCTTTAACTGCAGACTGTCAGCTTTAATTTGAGGGTATGTACAACCAACTCAGGTGAACGGTGTAGGACTTACAGCAGTTTGCAGATGTGCCTCCCACTTGTTAAGGGAGTCTTACAAACAATTACAAATATATTTTTTACATTGAATCCTATGGGATGCCCCTGCTAAACCTGTCGAACTGAATCACAGAAAATCTGGGCAATTTTACTGACACTCGTGTTCTCTGACCAATACTTCTCGATGGGACAATTTAACTGCAGACAAAGATTGGTGAACTGCACCATAGTTTGCCGTTAATTTGCCTGTATTTGGAGAATTGACAGTTTATGAAATAGATGAACCTCTCGAAATTGCTCTGTATGGTGAAATTCACTGTTTAGTGAATAACCCCTTAAGTTTTACCCTATGTGAATCGTTTTATGTCTTGTAAGAGTTGAGGCCTGGGTAAAACATTTCCCACATTCAGGGCATATAAATGGTTTTTCTCCCGTGTGAATCCTTTTATGTCTTGCAAGACATGAGGACCCGGTAAAAGATTTCCCACATTCATTACATATAAATATTTTTTCTCCTGTGTGAATCCTTATATGACTTGCAAGATGGGAGGATTGAAGAAATCTTTTCCCACATTCAGGGCAAATAAATGTTTTTTCTCCTGTGTGAATCCTTTTATGTAACGCAAGAGATGACGACTGTTTAAAATGTTTCCCACATTCAGTGCATTTAAAAGGTTTTTCTTCTGTGTGAACCCTTATATGTACTTGAAGACTTGAGGCATTGATAAAACATTTACCGCATTCAGGGCAAACAAATGCTTTTTCTCCAGTGTGAATTCTTTTGTGTCTGGCAAGGTTTGAGACATGGGTAAAACATTTCCCACATTCACTGCATATAAAACCTTTTTTTCCTGTGTGAATCCTTTGATGATTTTTAAGAGCAATACTGTCTGTAAAATCTTTCCCACATTCAGGGCATGAAAATGATCGTTCTTCAGTGTAATCGTGTTGATGTGTAAGGGCTGGCTTCATGGTAGAATTTTCTCCACTAAACATTGTAGAAAATGGTTCTTCTCTGCAATTAGTTTCATGTATCACAGGGACAGACTCAGAATATGAGACTTTCCCCATTTCAGAAGAAGGCGCTGAATGTCCTTTATAAACTGAATTATGAGTAAGGAGATCTGTATAATATATACTGTGATCTGGCTTTCTGGATTCTATTAAGGACTCGCTATGGTTTATTTCCACTGGTTTTGTATTGGATTTTAAATATTCTATATTATCAGGTGACCATTCTGTCTGTGTATGTTCTGGGGGTTCATACATGTCTGTGAGATTTCCTTCTCCATATGTGGGTGATTCCTCCTTAATATCAGTAGATGGATATTCAGTCTGTGTATGTTCTGGGAGGGGAGAAATGTCAGGATGTGAGATATCTCCTTCTCCATGTGACTCTGATTCTGCCCCTGTATAAGTAGAGGTATATTGTGTATGTTCTGGGGGTTCATACATGTCGCTGTCTGTGAGATTTCCTTCGTCACATGAGGCTGGTTCCTCCTTAATATCAGTGGGTGGATATTCTGTGGGTTCTGTGATTGGATAAATCTCTTTCTCTGGGACGTGTCTTTCTTCAGAAGCCAGAGATTCTCGCTCTGTGTATGTTGCAGATTCAGCTCGTCCTTTTCTCGTCTTGTTCAGATCCTTTTCCACATTATTGCTTATAATTTCACTTCCATTTTCACATCCAATATCCCATAAAGAAACCGGAGGGTGAAATTCACCGGATACAGATTTATCTATTGGAGAGAAAATCACATTAACACGTGAGACGTTCATTCAGGAACACGTCTATTACACGGCACAGCGAACATTTCAGGGGATTATTGGGACACGTTGCTCTGGGATTGGACACAAACATCATGAGAATTGAAGCAGGTTTTACCCAGTGTAATAATAAGCTGGTGATCCTCCACCATGACGTCCTCATAGAGATCCTTGTGTCGCTCCACATACTCCCACTCCTCCATGGAGAGAAAGACAGTGACATCCTCACAGCGTATAGGAACCTGACACACACAATGACACAGTTACCATCACATGCCTTGGTGTTAGCGTATAATATCCCATTCCCAGCAGCCTCACCTCTCCAGTCAGCAGACGGATGATCTTATTGCTCAGCTGCAGGATCTTCTCATGGTTTTGCTCATGGATTCCTGAGTGGAGTGGAGGCTCCTTATTGAAGCTTTGGCTCCTGCCGTGTCCTGCTGATATTTGGTGACGGCTGCTGTCACTGACCGTCTCATGGATCTTCACCACCATATGATCCTAAACATTGAGAGTGACCCCAATAAAGAGAGGTTTGGCTTTTAGGTGTATAAACATGTCCACATCCTTAACCCCCATGCTTTTGTGTTTGTATCAGTGTGTTATCTCCACATGACAGGCATTAACATGAATTTACTACTGATCTGCCTCTGAAATGTCTCCTGGGTCACACAGCTCCAGGGGGATTTAATATCAGCAGGAATATGGAAATCTCATGGAATCTCTTACCTCTCCAGTCAGCAGAAAGATCATCTCCAGAGCTAGATCCAGGATCCTCTGGCTCAGCGGATCCCTGGCTGTGTCTGGATTCATTATCACAGGTTACCTGGACGCCTGGATCTTGTGGAGGAACGATTAGAATAAGCACAAGGTGTCTGAAATTACAGATATTCTGCTCTGTTTCATCTTGATCTCCGCCATCAAACTATGACAACCAAGAAATATTGATGAAACAGTAAAAAAATGATAAAAACGCCTCCCCAGCCCTCACCTCTCAATAAGGCACCAGACACCTGAGCCTCCTCTCCCAGCTGTCTGGACTACTGTGTGTGTTCTCCAGTCACATGGGGGTGTGAGCAGCCTCATAGAGCCCGTAGTAAGGGGCCAGGGCCGGACATTACCTGCGCAGCCTCAGCTTCTCACACACACCATTTCCTGAAGTAATACGAGGGATGGGCACGCTCTGATGACATCACAGCTCATGTGACTAGCTGCAGGGCTCACGTGCTTACGTTTGTCTTGTGTGTTTAGAACTCTGCAACACTGTTCCTGTAAAGCACTGGAAACAGTGTAAATCACCATCTTCATGGAAGCAGAGAGCTCAGTAATAGCAGCAGGATTCAGGCTGCAGGTCAGAGCTGGTTTATGTCTATTAATATACTAATATGAGAGGAAATTTGGATTCACATTTTGCTGCAAATGTATTGAGAGACTCCATGAAGATCCTGCAGAGCAAACACTGTGAAGCTGGTCTGTCTCCTGTAGGTAGTCCTTTGGTTTTCGCTTCATCATAAATGTATGTAAAGGTAGAGCGTTCCCTGTATGGCGCTATACACGTTCACTCTAAATATAAAGCGAACACATACATGAATGTCAATAATGTATATAAAGTATGTGCAAAATACACAAAAAAAAATATAACCTTGGAAGTGCTCAAATAAAGTGCATATAAACAGTTCCGTATTAGCAGGTATCAAGTTGTCAAGCGAACACATACATCTACGTGAATAATGTATCAAGCATGTGCACAATATGCAAACAATCCTAAATAAAGTGCATATGAACAGTTTCGTATTAACAAGTATACAAAGTGCATCAGGGAAGTGGAAGGATCAGTCTCAGTCCCGATCTCAAATTTAGTATACAAGTCCCACAACAAGGAGACATGAATATACAGCTTTTAAGGGAATCCCACTCTGGTTAACCTATAGCATGACATGCAGATAAGCCACTTCCTTTGTGGTTTAAAAGGTTCATATATATATAGTCAGGTCCAGAAATATTGGGACATCGACACAATTCTAATATCTTTGGCTCTATACACCACCACAATGGAGTTGGAATGAAACAAAACTATTTCAGGACAACAAGGGGGATGGTTAAAAACAATTGTGCTGCTCAGATCCCTGGCCTTGCATGGGGTTAAAGACCACAGGGGATGAAAATTGTCCTTTCCAGCATGGGTTGTAATATGGCAGGAATGTCTGCTCCTGGATAGGGATGAGCTGTTCGGTTCGGAGTTCGACCCGAACTTAGCCTGTTCGATTAGATCGCGAACACCGAACATTTCCGGGTGTTCGCCACATGTTCGACCACAATGCATTTTCCCACTGGCCTGAAGCTCGTAATTGGCTACAGCCTTGCACCTGACCACAGGTCTGGTGCAAGACAGGTTCAACACTATGCCAATCACGGCTCAGAGTCCTGATTGGGCAAATTTTGCCCAATCATGGGCTCGCAGAGCTAAGTCCCGCAGCACACTATATAACGTTTACACGCGCCGTTTCTGCACGCATTTCAGAGGAGATAGTTGTGTCTTGTTACTGACGGTCTGCCACGCTACTGGGGGGGTCTCATTTCTACCAAATATCAGGGAATTTAGGTGATGTGTGTCTTGTCACTGTGCCAGCAAGTTTTCTTGTGGTTTACAACTTTCTTTAAAACATTTGTGAATTGAGGTGATCTGTGTCTTGTCACTGGCTGCCAGCTATCAGTGTGTCTCACTGAGTTATACCAGAGTTCTTTAAATCTTTATACCAGAGTTGAATCAGAGTTCTTTATATATTAATCTATATATCACTCACCATGTCTGAAAGAACAAAAAGGACAGGCAGACGCTCCCAGACACAGATAAGAGGGCAAGCAGCCCCTCTGTCGGGAGGCTGTGCCTCTGGTCGTGGTGGACGTGGTGCATCCTCTACAGGGGCACGCTTGTCCTTTCTAACTGGTGCTGGCCGTCTTAAGCAGCAGCAACATACAGAGGACTTGGTGGATTGGCTAACCAGGCCATCCTCACCCTCCGAGTCCTCTGCCAGCCAGGCTTGTAGTGCTTTACAGTCCACCTCAGCTGCCAAAGCATCTAATGCAGCCTCCATGTCCACAGCTACTCCTGCCGTAACCTCGCTATCACACATGGAGGAGTCAGCTGAATTGTTTGACTACAATGAGAGGGACATGCTGCTTGAGGATGCGCAGCAAGTACAGTGCTCTGATTCAATCTCTGAGGTTGAGGAAGGGAGTATAATCAACCTAGAGGAAGGGGGTGCCAGTGATGACACAAATAACTGGCGCTCATGTTGCCCCAGCAGCTGAAGCATGCTGCCAAGTTGGCTCCAGTGACGAGGAGATAGGGGGTGATTATGATGACAATGATGATGAGGTCACTGACTACACCTGGGTGCCTGATCGAACAGAGGAATTAAGTGAGGAAGAGGGGGAGGAGGAGGCACAGCAAACACGAGGCACAACATCCTCTGTGACCAACCGTAGCACTAGCCAGTCCAAGGCATCACATGTCAGAGCTGCTCCGGTGTAAAGCGCTGTTGTCTCAAAGAACACAAGCAGGAACTCTGTTGTCTGGGAGGTCTTTAAGAAATGTGCAGTAGAGCGCAGCGTTGCTATTTGTAATCTATGTCAGATGAGGCTTAAGCGTGGGAAAGATACCGGACACTTGGGTACCACGTACTTGAGGCGACATATGAACAAGTGCCACACATCCCGTTGGCGCAAAACTTTGCGTAGGTCCTCCTCCTCCTCATCTGTCTCTACCCCCACTGTATGTCCTGCCATGTCATTGCCTACAACCTCCACTGACAGGGATGATGCTGCAGTAATGGATGTACCAGGTCCTTCCTCACAATGTGACATCATCCCAGTAGCTGAAGATTTACGCAGTCAGATTACGTTGCCGCAACTGCTGCAGCGAAAGAAAAAATATAGTCCCAACCATCCCCAAGCACAGCGTCTAAATGCCAGCTTAGCAAAATTACTCGCATTGCAGCTGCTGCCTTTCCAGCTGGTGGACTCTGCTCCCTTCCGTGAATTTGCTGAATGTGCTGTACCACAGTGGCAGGTTCCAAAACGCCATTACTTTTCACGCAAGGCCATTCCAGCACTATACCAGCACGTGGAAGACAATGTTATCCAGTCATTGGGAAAGGCGGTCAGCAGCAAGGTGCATGTAACTTTAGACACGTGGTCCTGAAGTGGAATCAGGCTGGAAGATGGTCGCTATTATGAGCCAAGCGGCCATCTTGTTCAGAATATTGGTTCACTTGCAAATAACTAGGTAGATTTCAATAGACACTAGAATAAAGCTTACATAGAATGTTAGGAATGTGGTAGATTAACAGAGAAGCAATAAAACGAAGGGAAAATCCGGTCAGCTCTTGGCACGGAGAGACAGGATGACAAATGGATACTGCAAGGTCACTGAGGCCTGCAGAGAGACAAAGAGAGCGTAGAAACCAGACCATGCTTTATCTGTAACAAATAAACATAGCCTTTAGGGAGGTGGGCACGGCCCGGATTGAGTGCGGCAGCAAATCATAAACTGTCAGACTAACATGAAGTTTGCCAATTTACAGTCAATATATGGAATGCCTTTGTACTAACAATGGGAGGTATTAACCCACGTGGGGTGGAATAAAGTGTCATCGGGAGGTGGGCTAATTGGGATGTACCTAATTATGTATTTGGGGTATAAAACCCCTCGTCGGGGGGGGGATACGGGGCTCACTCTTTGCGATTCAATCCTGTGTGAGCATTTGTGTGACGACACAATAAAGTTTGCCTTTCCTGAAGAGACTCGTGTTCAGACAATCCTTGCTTGTGTCCGGTCCGGCGCCGTCCTGAAGTGAACCTAGTGATTCCGGTTACATTTCTTGGGGGCTCGATAGCCGGGATACAGGCCCTTGCCGGCATAGGCAACGCTGCTGAACACTGTAGCGGTTGACTGCAGGTGTGAGTGATCCCGTTGGTTGGGCGTCCGTTGAAGGTGAGCTGACATCTGCAGGCGCCAAGCAGGATTTCCTGTTCAGTGGACCTCGTCTTGTCCCAAACGGACCCCCGGCCCGGGAAGCTGGGACACCACCGAGTCTGAGGAAACAGCGAGCAGCGCGGCGATAGGTAAATTGTCTTCTATGTTTGTATGTGTATCAGAGATACCGGTATAAAGGGAAACGTCCAACCGAAAGTCGGATAAGGAGACCCGCGGCCACGGTCTCGTTGACATACTGAACCCGCCGCATATAGCACGGGGCCAGAAAGTGGCTAGCGCGTGTCTGGACCCAGGGGATCAGATGTTAACTAAAGGGTAGTTCTGTAAGAGAGGGAGAAAGTAGCCACGTGGAGTTGCATAGTCATAGTCAGTGTTTGTAAACAGAGCTTCTGCACGTGGACCAGGAAAGGAGGAGGGATTTCTGTGACTGGGCTGAGAGCCCTGAGTCAGTGCTAGTGTGTACGTCGTGTAGTGAAGAGGGCCAATTGAGGTCAGAGGTAGCTGCAGAGGTAGTGGTGCCGGGTGGGTAGATTGCCCATAAGCAAATTGGAATTGCAGACGGGAGTGTTGTTGTAGAACGGGGTGCACATAGTCACAAGCAGGCAAGAGTTAGAGTTCAATTAACGGGGTATAAGGAGCCAAAAGGAGGGACGGCGTGCCCTCGGCTAGTAGAAAGAGTTGAATTGTTTATGTTTTGTTTTGTGCTGAAAGTATCTGGTACAGTACGTGCTGTGAGTGATTTGAATGCTGTGAGTGAACGAGCGCCTACTCGCCCTGCGAGAAAGCAAACTTGAGAGTGGACTCCCGAAGTACGTTTCCGGCTCAGGCGACTGCAGTCCGGCTACTGACGGAGGAAGCGAATCCGATATATGAACTGTTGACTGAGTACCAGACTGTAGATTTTAATTGTCATTGCGAAAAAGTAATATCTGTGTTGTAAAAAGGTTACTGTTATTTTTAAGGGAAACAATGGGTAACGGGTAATCTAAGCCCAAGAAGGTAAAGGAGGGTGAGACGCCCCTAGGGTATATGGTGCGGAATTTTGAGGTGTTATATACAACGCATGATTATGGTGTGGAGTTAACTAAGGAGAAGCTAACATTAATGTGTACAATTGTGTGGCCACTGTTAGTTCCAGAGTGGCCATAGCAGGGGTCAATGGAGCCTGAGCTAATACAGAGAGTGCATTCCCAAGTTACCGGGAAATGCGGACATCCTGAGCAGTATCCGTATATAGTTATATGGAGATACTGTGTAAAAGATAAAAGTCATTTTATAATGATGGCGGGACAACACAAGAAGCAGGTACCACCAAATAATAAAGAGAAAGAGAGATCGGTGTTGGTAGAACACCCAGAGGAGGGTGATCCCTTGCCCCCGCCATACCCGTCATGTTACGGGGCAGCTAGAGAAGCTTTGAGTGCCGCGGTTGCGCGGGCGGCGAGGGGGGAGCAGGCAGCTGCTACTTCCCGGCCGGCTCCCTTCGCGCCGCAACGCAATATCACGGAAGAAGAACAGGGGGCGGCAGGTGGAGGAGACAGAGAGGTCCCACCAGGAAAGATTGAGATGCCCGATGGGAGCGTATATAAATTAGTATCCCAGGAGGATAGCGAAGATGAGAGTGAAGATGAGAAGCCGGGGGCTACCACTCACGCAGCGAACAATATACATAAACCCCGGGAACCATATCAGCACAATCCCTATAAGAGTGGGATGCAATTGCCCCTACGGGAAGTGCCAGGTCCTTTACTGGCGAATGGAGCTCCTGGGCCAGTGCAATACACATATGCCCCATTCACGACAACAGATCTTTTTAACTGGAAAACACACACACCACTGTACTCCACTAATGCCGCAGCAGTGGCCAGTATGATAGAGTCAGTTATGCTCACACATAACCCCACATGGGCAGATTGTCAGCAATTAATGTTGACAATGTTTACCACAGAGGAAAGAGCCCGGATAAATAGTAGCGCGCAGAAGATTTTACTCGCCCAAGCCGTAGCAGATGCTAAGCCCCAGCCAGAAGCGTGGGCAGAGGAACACTATCCCAAAACAGATCCCAAGTGGCCGTATAGCACCGCAGAGGGTATTGCCTCCCTGCAGACGTACAGAACAGCAGTAATAATGGGTGTTAAAGCGGGAGGGAAGAAACCCACAAACATGGGAAAAATAGCAGACGTGGTACAAGAAGCTAAGAAGTCTCCAAGCGCATTTCTGGAAAGATTACTAGATGCATATAGGATGTATAGTCCTATTGATCCGGAGGCAGCAGAGAATCAGAGGTTAATTAATTCTTCGTTTGTGGGACAGTCACAGAGGCATATACGGAATAAAATACAGATTAGATGGGTTTTTGGGAAAAGGTATTAGCGAATTGGTAGAGATTACTAATAAAGTGTTTCATAACCGGGATTTAGAGGAAAAACGGGAGGAGATGAAGAGACAGAGGGGACACACAGGTGTTGTGGGTTATATGGGAAATGGTGGAGGACGAGGTGGCCCGGACAGAGGTAGAGCAAGGGGTAGGGGAGCTAGAGGAAGAGGTAGGGGAGCCCCTAGGGAACCCCTGGGACCCAACCAGTGCGCCTGGTGCCGGGGTGAAGGTCACTGGAAAAACGACTGTCCTGCATTTTTGGCTAAATTTGGGGGACAAGGGGAGGTTGGAGAATCGGGAGGTCAAGCCACCAATGGTCAGGTAACAGACGGCAGATATGAGAGAAATGAGGGTGCCGGAGCAGGGTTTGTGGGATTGGCGGGAACGACATTTGAGGGGCAGGATGCATATTGACAAGGACCTGGGCCCATCCCGCTCGGTAACCACGAGCCCACGGTCACTATGAGAGTGGGAAATAAAGATGAAATTTTTATGGTTGACACCGGTGCCGAATATTCTGTTGTAACTCAGAAAATTGCACCCCCAGTGGGAAATGAAGTTGATATAATGGGAGCAATGGGAGTGTCTGCTAAGTACCCTTTCCTTGTTTCTCGAAAATGTAGTGTGGGTGGGCATAATGTTGAACATGAATTTTTGAATATGCCCGAATGTCGATCCAGCTCCTGTGGGCGGGATATCCTTTGCAAATTGCAAGCCCAAATTACGTTCCTTCCCGGGGGTCACGCTCAATTAGACCTGCCTGAAAGTGGCAGCTCTGTTCGGCAGTACAACCCAGCCAGCCAGAACCCCCGATCTGTGAAAATTGCAGTAATTATGCCAAGAGAGGAAGAATGGCGCACAGCACCAACGCCGCCGGCAAGCCCGGACCCGCACACACTACTCCTCGAAATTCCTGGGGTGTGGGCGGAGGAAAACCTGCCCGGAATAGCTGTAAATATCCCCCCAGTATACGTCGATTTAAAACCTGGTGCAACACCTGTGGCTTTGAGACAATATCATATCCCACAGAAAGCCAAGCAGAATATCCAGACACATTTACAGAGACTTAAAAACCACGGCATATTGAAATTCTGCGTGTCACCATGGAACACACCCCTGTTGCCAGTACTGAAAGAGGGCACACAAGAGTACCGCCCAGTCCAAGATTTGCGAGCTGTTAACGAAGCCACAGTGACCGTAGACCATGTGGTTCCTAATCCATACAATTTGCTGGCGTTAATTCCTGGAGATACAAAATATTACACAGTGCTTGATTTAAAAGACGCTTTCTTTTGCATCC
This sequence comes from Leptobrachium leishanense, assembly GCA_009667805.1. Taxonomy (NCBI): domain Eukaryota; kingdom Metazoa; phylum Chordata; class Amphibia; order Anura; family Megophryidae; genus Leptobrachium; species Leptobrachium leishanense. The sequence continues at coordinate 131,104,794 of CM019068.1, forward strand.
GCCTGGCTCCAGCAAGCCAGCCCCTTTTTGCATTTCAGTGGGAAGAGTCCACCACGGGGGCGCGCCATCAAATGACTTGGACACGCCTCCCTCAAGGATTCAAGAACTCACCCATGATTTTCGGATGCGCGCTCAGCCAAGATCTCCTCGCCTTCAACGCTCAGCCAGACAAAGTTGTCTTGTTACAATATGTAGATGATTTATTACTGGCTTCTCCCACAGAAAAAGACTGTTTATCTGCCACAAAAGCCCTGCTACATCTACTATGCCAAGCAGGATACAGAGTGTCAAGAAAGAAAGCACAAATATGCAAAGAAAGTGTAAAGTACTTAGGTTTCCAATTAACAGGTACCAAGCGTGCATTGGGGACAGAAAGAAAAGAAGCAGTATGCCGAATACCCCAACCAAAGACCAGAAGACAAGTCCGTGAGTTTCTGGGAGCTGCAGGCTTCTGCCGCCTGTGGATCCCCAACTTCGCAGATATTGCCAAGCCCCTTCATCAAGCCACAAAGGGGGGAGAACAAGACCCCTTCCACTGGGAAGAAGAGCAAACAGCAGCGTTCCTGAAATTAAAGACTCTGCTAATGGAGGCTCCTGCACTGGGACTACCAGATCACAGCAAGCCCTTCCAGCTGTACGTTCATGAACACAATCAAACAGCAACAGGAGTGTTGATCCAAAGTTTCGGCTCTTGGCTAAGGCCTGTGGCCTATCTCTCCAAGCAACTCGACCCTGTGGCCTGTGGCCTACCCCCATGCCTGAAAGCAGTGGCAGCCACCGCAATGCTGATAGCGGAAGCAGACAAGCTGACCCTTGGACAAGTTCTTCATGTCAAGGTGTCCCATGCTGTCAAGGCCCTGCTGGATGTGAAAGGAAGCTACTGGTTCAGTAATAGCCGGATGACGAAGTACCAAGCTATGATGTGTGAAAATCCACGGGTTCATTTGGACCTCATCGCTACCTTGAACCCTGCTACTCTATTGCCTGACTGTGAAGAGGATCCAAATCATGAATGCCTCCAAGTCATGGAAGAACTGTTCAGTAGCAGGCCAGATTTGAAAGACGTACCCCTAGACAAATACGATCTACAGTTATTCACTGATGGTAGCAGCTACATGGATGATGGGAAGAAAGTCTCCGGCTATGCAGTAGTCTCAGCAGAAGAAATTATTGAAGCAAATCCACTACCAGGCCATACATCTGCACAACTGGCTGAGATAACAGCCCTAACCAGAGCTCTACAAATCTCCGAAGGCAAAAGAGTAAATCTCTACACCGATTCCAAGTATGCCTTCATGACTGTCCATGCACATGGTGCACTCTACAAAGAAAGAGGCCTACTTACTTCCTCAGGACAACAAATCAAGTATGCAGCTGAAATCGCTCCTAGAAGCTGTATGGAAACCAAGCGCTGTCAGTATCATGCACTGTCGTGGCCACCAAAAGGGTCATGATGAAATCCCAAAAGGCAACAGGCGCGCTGATCAGGCCGCAAAAGCAGCTGCAAAACCACCGCTAACAATTGATCAAGCCAAAGTCCTACTCTGCAAGCAAGAGCCTCAACCTCCCATGCCAAACTACGAATTCTACATGAATTGGTGAAGATTTGAACCTAAAGGCGAGTTCATTGAAATAATTTTGCACAAATGGCAAGATGATTACGAACTATTAGAACTTAATCATGACTATATCCAATGGCTTTTCCCAACTCAGACTCAAGGCTGAAATTTCTACTCCACTCCTCTGAATCCACAAGAGACACGCCTGATGATTAACACCTCAGAAGTTCAGCAAAGATTACGCAGAGCCTACAAAATGATGCTGAAATTCTTCGGCGTAAAAGTAATGGGGGAGGGTGAAGAAGACACAAAAGTAACCGAAGTTGAACGAGTAGAAAATTTCGCCTCACGTTTTGAAAATTTGACAACTAACCCTCATAATAATCTACGGATTACACGAATACTGCTAAATTTGGGAGAGTTGGGAGCAGAAGAATACCAAGCCCCGTTGGTGAGGTTCTTCCTCAAGGAGATCCTTATCAAGAACAGACTGCCAAGAATGAAGAAAAGTGCAATGAACTTTTTCATACCAGCAGTAAGAGATTCACAAGACAGACAAGATCTGCTGTTCTTTGCATGGCGATACTATTTCCCGAAGGAAGAATTTGTCTGGGGAAACCATGGAGAATTGGCACGATACAAAGCAAAACCAGTGGTGGCTGCACTCCTACCGGCACCACTGAGTGAATGGACACCTGTGTATTCAGAGAAAGAAAAGAAATGGATGTCGGGAGAACAAGGCGAATATGGAGAAGACGGGTGGTACCAGCTGAAGAATGGACAAATAGTCCTCCCAGCAACATTAGCCCCTGAAATAGTAAGAACACTCCACGCAAGTACCCATGGAGGGAGAGAAATGATGGAACAGCAACTGGAGCCACATTTCTACGTACCCGGACTCTCAGTAGTCTGCAAAGCAATAGCCCAGCAGTGCATGACATGTGCCAAGAACAACCCGAGAACAGGCCCATCTCAACCTCCAGGGAAGCAGCCAATCGGGCTATCTCCAATGGCATCGCTACAAATAGACTTTACAGTGTTGCCGCCCTGCAAAGGATACAAATACCTACTGGTAATGGTCTGTACTCTGACAGGATGGGTGGAAGCTTTCCCAACAAGAACTGAAAAGACTGTGGAGGTGGTGAAGAGTCTGATGAAAGAAATAATACCAAGTTATGGGTTGCCTCTCGAGATAGGGTCGGACAATGGCCCTGCATTCATACCGAACTGTTTACAACAGCTTGCCCGTCTGTTGGGCATCACCTGGAAGCTACATACTGCCTACAGGCCCCAAAACTCGGGAAAAGTCGAGAGAATGAATCGCACCCTAAAGACTCTGATGTCCAAATTGTGTCAAGAGACGTCGCTAGGCTGGTTGAATGTGCTGCCGATAGTCCTCTTGCACATTAGGTGCAGGCCAACCCCTCAATTAAAGCTAAGTCCGTACGAACTCATGTTTGGACGGCCTACCCCTCTGATTAATGGACTAAGGGGGGACCTTCGGGCATTGGGAGAAACTAAACTAAATGATCAGGTTGTACTGTTGGGTAAATCAATGCAGAAATTGAATACTTGGGTGGGAGATAACATACCTCACTTTTTATATCCCCCACTGCACAAGTATTGTCCAGGTGATTCAGTATGGGTGAAAGAGTGGAAAAATGACCCACTAGGTGGAGAGGTCCTTACCTTGTCCTGTTATCAACCCCTACAGCAGTAAAGGTTGCCGAGGTGGTCCCGTGGATACATCACTCCAGGTTGAAAGTAGCTGCAGCCAATCCTGAACCAGCATGGAAGGTCGTCGCCAACGAGACCAATCCGCTGAGGCTAAAGCTGACAAAGACCACAGTCATGTGCACCTGAATGATCCAACTGAAGACACCCAAATGATTCCACAAGTGGGTGTCTTGATTGACACAAGTCCTGACCATCCACCAACGGGGGATACCCCAAGGGTGCTTTTTAGGGGCCCAGCCCCCACCCCTGATCATCCAGAAATGTCCTTTGTTTTTGAAATTCCGGTGGGGAGGGATTGGGTTTATGTAACTGTGAAAAGAATCGCCCAAGGATTTTGACATTTGGGGCATTTGTGGTACTGATTTTGTACCTTGCAAACTTGATTTATGGACTCTCGCATGGAGCCTGCCCCAGGTGCCCAAGCACTGCCGGGAAAGTGGATATTTCCCATATCTGGAATGGTACGCACCTGTGATGGAGAATCGTACTATGTGGAGACAAAAACGAGAAGCGACATCTGAGATTTTGCCAAGAGGACATTTACTTGTGCAATTTAAATATGACTATCCTAAAAAGTCTGGGCAAACTGCGTGCTGTGTGTGTAGTAGGATGCATCCAGAAACAATCCACATCCCATTTGCTTCTGTTCCAATGAATCTGAGTATGTTTGCATCAGGGAATGTCACAATACACTCTTTTGATGCACCGAGGGAAAAACCAGAATCATTCAGTCCCGGGTATCCCATAATAGGACCAGTATACCCACCGGGTGGTGTTTCCAAATAGGACCAGATAAAGACACACATAATGAGGGTGGAGGGTGCTATTCAAGCAAGTTTAACTGGACATCGTACATATACACATTCGACACAAAAGAGCAGGCAAATTATATATACATACGATGTAGAAAGCTCACGAGTGAACAAGAGGAGGTGATTGCGAAGGTGACTGATGGAAAGTAGAGTGCACTGGATATGACAAGACGGATGAGACGACTGACGATAGAGATAGCGAAGGGAACACTACATTTCTCCATTTATATTGAAAGGGGTGTACCAGGTGTGTTGTGGAAAGGTGTGTTACACATGGGTGCCACCAACGATAACGGGGATGTGCTATCTGGCAAAACTGATCCCAATCCAGAGGGTAAGGGGAGAACGCACTAATACAGACACAGCACTCCACCCTAGGTACCCACTGGTGTTTGAAAGACAGAAGAGAGAGTTGTTTAGAAAGGTGGATCGGATATGGTCATGGATGCCGGCATGGACTGGATGGGGAAGAGAGTTGATGGTGAGACTGAACAGTTACGCCAGTTTGATGGATGAAATTCTGAATAAAACTAGTATGGATATTCAGTTGCTGAATCTGGAGGTGCGTGAGATACGTAAGGTGCAGATGATACATGACATGGCGCTTGAGCAAATCAGTGCGGCCCTGAATGGATTGTGTGAGATGACAATGCATTATGAATGTTGCACCTTCATTAGGAACACCACACATGATGTCCCAGACTACTACCAGGTAATCCAGGATCACCAAGAGAAGGTAGCTCAGTTGCAGAACACAGCAAGGAGAATCGCTGCTGAAGGCTGGAATCCACTCCGTGGGTTCGGAGCAATCGGAGAGTGGTTTGGATCCATCTTGAGATTCATCTCACAGATCGGATCCATGATTCTGATGATAGTGGTGATCTTGGTCGTAGGAACACTGACATACCGCATAGGGCTGTGCCTATGGCCACTGTGCAAGAATGTACTGACACCTACACAGACACAAAAGATACCACTGATGATCCCACAAGACATGTTCCCAACAAAAATAGGTCCCCTAAAGTATGAGGAGTTTAAGAATAGCGGGGTGTGATGGCTACAAGCATCAGGAAAAGAACCTGAGGCTTGAGCCAAGGGGGGAATGAAGTGGAATCAGGCTGGAAGATGGTCGCTATTATGAGCCAAGCGGCCATGTTGTTCAGAATATTGGTTCACTTGCAAATAACTAGGTAGATTTCAATAGACACTAGAATAAAGCTTACATAGAATCTTAGGAATTATTATTATTCTTTATTTATAAAGCGCCAGCATATTCCGCAGCGCTGTACAATAAGCACAGTATAGACAGGGTTACAATACATTGAACAACATTTGACAAACAGTACAGGAGGAGATGAGGGCCCTATTCCTGTAGGAACTCACAGTCTAGGAGGGTTGGGGTTGGAAACAGGAGGAGAGGACTGTAAGGTGAGAGTGATTGATGGTTGTGTCAGTGAGTTGGGTGGTAGGCTTCCCTAAATAGGAATGTTTTAAGGGAGCGTTTGAAGGAAGAGAAGTTAGGGGAAAGTCTGACAGTACGAGGGAGAGCGTTCCAGAGAGTGGGGGCTGCGCGTGAGAAATCCTGCAGTCTATCATGGGAAGAGGTGATGCGGGGAGAAGCTAGGCGCAGGTCACTGTTTGACTTTAGGGAGCGGGCTGGGGTGTATCTGGTGATTAGTGAGGACAGATAGTGGGGCGCTGAGTTTGTGAGGGTTTTGTAGGTAAGGATAAGGATTTTGAACTTAATTCTGCAGTGGATGGGGAGCCAGTGAAGGGACTCGCAGAGGGGAGCGGCAGAGACAGAGCGGCGGGTAAGGTGAATTAGCCTGGTGGAGGCTTTCAGGATGGATTGTAGGGGGGAGAGGCGGGACAGAGGGAGGCCAGATAAGAGATTATTGCAATAGTCGAGTCGGGAGATTACCAGGGCGTGTATGAGTTGTTTTGTGGTGACAGCGGTAAGAAATGGCCGAATTCTGGAAATATTACGCAGTTGGTATCGGCAGGAGGAGGAAAGAGACTTGATGTGGGGAGATGAAGGAAAGAGCAGAGTCAAGTGTACTCCAAGACAGCGAACTTGGTTTGATGGGGAGATGGTGTACCCCTCCACCGTGATAGAGAAGTCAGGAGGTGGGGAGGCATTGGAGGGAGGAATAAGTAGGAGCTCAGTCTTTGACATGTTGATCTTTAGGTGGTGGGAGGCCATCCAAGAGGAGATGCCAGATAAACAGTCACTGACTTTGGAAAGGACAGGGGGAGAGAGATCAGGGGTAGAGAGGTAGATCTGAGTGTCATCAGCGTAGAGGTGGTAATTAAAGCCAAAGCTGTTGATGATTTTGCCCAGGGAGGAGGTGTAGATGGAAAAGAGCAGAGGACAAAGGACAGAGCCTTGAGGTACACCAACAGATAGAGGCAATGAAGAGGAGGAGTTACCAGCAAAGGCACACAGAAGACATGTTGGATAAAGGAGTGAACCAAGCAAGTGCAGTGTCACCGAGACCAGAGAGTTGAGTGTCTGTAGAAGGAGGGGGTGGTCAACAGTGTCAAAAGCAGCCGAGAGGTCAAGCAGGATGAGATAGAATAGTGGCCGTGTGTTTTTAGCAGTTAGGAGGTCGTTGGTGACTTTGGTGAGGGCAGTTTCAGTTGAGTGTAGGGGACGGAAGCCAGATTGCAGGGGGTCAAGTAGGGAATTGGAGGACAGGAAGAGGGAGAGGCGGTTGAAGACTAGTTTTTCTAAGAGCTTTGATGTGAAGGGAAGCAGGGATACAGGGCGGTAGTTGGATGGAGAGTTGGGGTCTAGGGATGGTTTCTTTAGTAAAGGGGTAACTAGCGCGTGTTTGAATGCGGATGGAAAGGAGCCAGTGGTGAGAGATAGGTTGAAGATGTGTGTGAGAGCAGGGGTGAGGGAGGAGAGGGGAGGAATTAGATGTGAGGGAATGGGGTCGAGCGGGCACGTGGTGAGATGTGAGAAGGACAATAAGGAATTGACTTCCTCCTCAGTGGCTGGGAGGAAGCGGCAGAGGGTGGCAGAGGGGACCTGTGGGAGTGGAGGTGGCAGATAACTATCTTGTGTTGGGATGTTGCTTCTGATAGTTAGAGTTTTACTGAGGAAGTAGTCTGCCAGGTCTTGAGCGCTGAAGGCAGCTGAGGGGGGAGGTGCAGGTGGGTAAAGGAGGGTGTTGAAGGTGGACCAAAGCCGTTTAGGGTTGGAGGACAGCGTAGATATAAGAGATGAGAAGAAGGATTGTTTGGCCAAGTGGAAGGCAGAGGTGTATGACCGGAGAATAAACTTGAAGTGAACAAAATCAGCTTCATAGCGGGATTTCCTCCAGGCACGCTCTGCGGTGCGGGAGCATCTTTGCAGGTAGTGAGTCTGGAGGGTGTGCCAGGGCTGAAGCTGGCGGCGTGGGGCCTTACAGAGTCGAAGAGGAGCAAGAGTGTCTAGAGCAGAGATATGCGTCGTGTTGTAGTGATTAGTGGCAGCATCAGGGCAGGTGAAGGATGAGGTATGAGGGAGGTGGTGAAGTAGGTTCTGCCACAAAGGCAATGGTTTTTTGGCCTGATTATAAATAAAAGACGTGACCTTTTCAAACCGCCAATACTTTTGTCATGTGTTTTATTTATGGGGAGAGATAAGCGTCGTGTTGTAGTGATTAGTGGCAGCATCAGGGCAGGTGAAGGATGAGATATGAGGGAGGTGGTGAAGTAGGTTGGAGAATTGATGGGGGTCCACAGCATGTAGATTTCTGCGAGTGTGTGTGCGGGGTGGGGGAGCAGGGTGTTTAGGAAGTCCAGATAGGTTGAAAGAGAGAAGGTGGTGGTCAGAGATGGGGAAAGGGCAACATTTGAACTCAGAAATGGAGCAGAGGTTGGAAAAGACCAGGTCAATAACGTGACCATCGCGGTGGGTAGGGAGGAGGGAGGATTGTGTGAGTCCAAGGGAGGACGTGAGTGAAAGAAGTTTGGAGGCAGCAGGAGCGGAAGGATCGTCAATGGGAATGTTGAAGTCCCCGAGAATTAGGCATGGAGGATTAGTAGACAGGAAGTGAGAAAGCCAGGTAGCAAAGTGGTCAAAGAACTGGGAGGTTGGTCCCGGTGGGCGGTAGATGACTGCCACCCTGAGAGCCAGAGGAGAGAACAGGCGGATGCAGTGTGTCTCGAAGGAGGAGAAGGAGAGGGATGGGGGTGGAGGGAGATGCTGGTAGGTGCAGGTGGGAGAGAGCAGGAGTCCGACCCCGCCACCATTTCTCTCACTCGGTCTGGGGGTATGGCTCAAGTGTAGATCGCCATGTGAGAGAGCAGCAACGGAGGCCGTGTCAGAGGGAGTTAGTCAGGTTTCAGTTAAAGCCAGGAGGTTGAAGGAGGTTGAAAGGAAGAAGTCATGGACGGCTGTGAGTTTGTTGCACACAGAGCGAGCGTTCCAGAGGGCGCAGGAGAAAGAGGACAGGCGCTGAGGGATTATGGGAATGAGGTTGCTGGGCTTGCAGGGAGGTGATTTATGTGCGATGGAGATAGGATGAGAGGGAAGTATTGGATGTGTTGTGGGGCCAGGGTTAGGGGATATGTCACCTGAATAGAGTAACAGCAGGAGGGTGAGAAAGAGAAGGTGGGAATGGGATTTGTGGGAGTGGGAGTGATTGGCAGCACGACAGTTAGAGGGAGACCATGTTCTGAGGAAACAAAGGAGCTCATGCAAAGCCATCATGTGGGACGAGAGGAGGGAGGGAGAGATGCAGATTGTGTAGGGGTCAGTGGTAGAGGGGCAGGAGTTCCATTTAAGGAGAAAGGTAGAAGTAAAGAGCAGAAGCGTGAGAGAAAGCATGATATAGACGTGAGTTTACCAGAGTAAAAAGTGGGCCTTGCAGTTTTGCAGTTCCTTCCTCCAGTCCCGCAACTCCAGGAATCAACTCTGAACGTCCACTTAAGAATGCCACTGAACTCCAGGAATCAACTCTGAACGTCCACTTAAGAATGCCACTGAACTCCAGGAATCAACTCTGAACGTCCACTTAAGAATGCCACTTGGAAATGACACATGGGGATGTGGTAGATTAACAGAGAAGCAATAAAACGAAGGGAAAATCCAGTCAGTTCTTGGCACGGAGAGACAGGATGACAAATAGATACTGCAATGTCACCGAGGAATGCAGAGAGACAAAGAGAGCGTAGAAACCAGACCATGCTTTATCTGTAACAAATAAACATAGCCTTTAGGAAGGTGGGCACGGCCCGGATTGAGTGCGGCAGCAAATCACAAACTGTCAGACTAACATGAAGTTTGCCAATTTACGGTCAATATATGGAATGCCTTTGTACTAACAATGGGAGGTATTAACCCACGTGGGGGTGGAATAAAGTGTCATCGGGAGGTGGGCTAATTGAGATGTACCTAATTATGTATTTGGGGTATAAAACCCCTCGTCGGGGGGGAGACGGGGCTCACTCTTTGCGATTCAATCCTGTGTGAGCATTTGTGTGACGACACAATAAAGTTTGCCTTTCCTGAAGAGACTCGTGTTCAGACAATCCTTGCTTGTGTCCGGTCCGGCGCCGTCCTGAAGTGAACCTAGTGATTCCGGTTACAGTCCAGCAAGCATGGACAGGGTCGTTACATTTCCTTCACGGCACACTGGGTAACTCTGATTGCAGCTGGGAGGGATCCAAGACGGGGCTCTGTGCTGGAGCTTGTTCATCCACCACGCCTCCAGAAAGCTGCTTGTATGAGGTCTGTCTGCTCCACCACCACCACCTTTTCCTCCTCCTCCTCCTCCTTCTCTGTCTCTGGTGAAGTGGCAGTTAAACCGACGCCTGACAGGGTCTACGCAATGGCTCAAGCAAAAAGATGCCATACTGTGCTTGAGCTGGTTTGTTTAGGGGACAGGAGCCACACCGGGCCAGAAATTCTGTCAGCTCTGCAGGGGCAGGTGCAGAGATGGTTAACACCACGCCAGCTTGAGCTGGGAATGATCGTCTGCGATAATGGCAGCAACCTTCTCTCCGCCCTACGCAAGGGTAAACTGACGCATGTACCATGCCTAGCACACGTCCTAAATCTGGTGGTACAGCGTTTCCTAACCAAGTACCCAGGGCTGCCAGAGCTTCTCATCCAGGCCAGAAAAGTCTGCAGCCACTTCAGACGGTCATTCCCAGCAAGCGTTCGCCTGGCAGAAATTCAAAGAGAATTCCACCTTCACACAAACCGTCTGATCTGTGACATGCCCACCAGGTGGAACTCGACATTAGCAATGCTGCAGCGTCTGCACAAGCAGCAGAGAGCCATCAACGAGTACCTGTGTGAGTATGGCACAAGGACAGGTTCAGGTCAACTTGGGTTTCCCCCCCCCCGCAGTGGCTGATGATCAAGGATGCATGCACTGTACTGTCACCATTTGAGGAGGCAACGAGGATGGTGAGCAGGGACAGTGCATGCATCAGTGACACAATTCCTTTAGTGTTCCTGCTGGAGCACACTCTGCAGGGAATTATAGATGTGGCTCTAGAGGCAGAGCAGCGGGAGGAAGAGGAGGCCTTCCCTAGCTCTCAAGGTCCCAGTCTTTCCGCAGACAGCATTCCAGCGGGTCTTACTCAGATCTGACAGGAGGAGGATGAGGAGGAGGAGGAATATTTAAGTAGTGGGGGCATTGAAGGTGGGGATTCATCAAGGGAGGGATTCGTGTGCCCAGAAACAGAAGGGCTTGTGCGTGGCTGGGAGGAGGAAGTGCACGATATGGTCATCCTCATTGACCAGGAAGACTCGGAAGCTAATGCCACCTCCAACCTATGCTGCATGGGCTCCCTAATGATGCAAAGCCTGCTAAAGGACCCCAGGATTCGTGCTATCAAGGAGAGAGATCATTACTGGTTGGCAACCCTTCTTGATCCACGATACAAGGGTAAAGTTGCAGAGCTCATCCTGCCCGCACAGAGGGAGCACAGGATGAAAAAACTTGAGGACGCTCTAAAGCGACACTTGTGTAACACCTTTCCAGGCACTGGTAGATTACCAAGTGCTGACACACATGCTTCTGAGGCTGCGGATGATCAGAGGAATAGTGGTGAAGGCCAGGGCCGCTTGACTGATGCATTTTTAAATTTTTTTGTCCTCGACGCCCAGGGACGTCAAATGTAGGCACCCATTGCCAGCGTCTTCACCATATGGTGCAGGACTACCTAGGGGCAAGGGCAGACCTGGATACCTTTCCAGCAGATGATCCACTGGCTTACTGGGTGTTGAGATTGGATCACTGGCCAGAACTTAGCCAATATGCTATGCAGCAACTAGGTTGCCCTTCATCTAGCGTGCTTTCCGAAAAGGACGTTCAGTGCCGCTGGAGGTTTTGTCACAGACAAAAGAGTGCTTCTGTCCACCGACTCTGTAGACCGGCTGACATTTATAAAAATGAATCAGTCCTGGATCAGCAGCTATCAATCCCCTGATGCTGAAGTAATGGAATAGATCGGGGATGTCCTCTTCTGCATTCACAAAACCTCCAGCACTGAACTCTTCCACAATACCACAAAAGGGTTACGGTGTGAAGGCACTTGCTGCCATGAAAGGCACAATATTTGGCTGCACTGAGGCCTGTGCCAGATTTATATCATTTTAATTTTTTGAACCACAGGGTCCAACCCTGCACTCTTCCACAATACCACAGTGGGGTTGCTATATTATGATTGCACTTGCAGGCCTGGCACCAAAAGCACAATATCTGGGTGCATTGATGCCTTGACCAGAATCATATCTTTTCAATATAGGACCACTTGATCCACCCCTGCATTCTTCCGCAATACCACAGAGGGGTTACTGTATGATGATACTTGCTGGCCTGGCACCAAAAGCACAATATCTGGGTGCACTGACTCCTTCACCAGAATCATATCTTTTCAATATAGGACCACATGGTCCACCCCTGCATTCTTCCAAAATACTACAGAGGGGTTACTGTATGATGATACTTGCTGGGCTGGCAGTCTTGCACCAAAGGCACAATATCTGGGTGCACTGACGCCCATTACCAGATAAAAAACTTTTCAATATAGGACCACTTGATCCACCCCTGCATTCTTCCGCAATACCACAGAGGGGTTACTGTATGATGATACTTGCTGGCCTGGCACCAAAAGCACAATATCTGGGTGCACTGACTCCTTCACCAGAATCATATCTTTTCAATATAGGACCACATGGTCCACCCCTGCATTCTTCCAAAATACTACAGAGGGGTTACTGTATGATGATACTTGCTGGCCTGGCACCAAAGGCACAATATCTGGGTGCACTGACGCCTTGACCAGAATCATATCTTTTCAATATAGGACCACATGGTCCACCCCTGCATTCTTCCACAATACTACAGAGGGGTTACTGTATGATGATACTTGCTGGGCTGGCAGTCTGGCACCAAAAGCACAATATCTGGGTGCATTGATGCCTTGACCAGAATCATATCTTTTCAATATAGGACCACATGGTCCACCCCTGCATTCTTCCGCAATACCACAGAGGGGTTACTGTATGATGATACTTGCTGGCCTGGCACCAAAAGCACAATATCTGGGTGCACTGACTCCTTCACCAGAATCATATCTTTTCAATATAGGACCACATGGTCCACCCCTGCATTCTTCCAAAATACTACAGAGGGGTTACTGTATGATGATACTTGCTGGCCTGGCACCAAAGGCACAATATCTGGGTGCACTGACGCCTTGACCAGAATCATATCTTTTCAATATAGGACCACATGGTCCACCCCTGCATTCTTCCACAATACTACAGAGGGGTTACTGTATGATGATACTTGCTGGGCTGGCAGTCTTGCACCAAAGGCACAATATCTGGGTGCACTGACGCCCATTACCAGATAAAAAACTTTTCAATATAGGACCACATGGTCCACCCCTGCATTCTTCCACAATACTACAGAGGGGTTACTGTATGATGATACTTGCGGGCCTGGCAGTCTTGCACCAAATGCAGAATATCTGGGTGCACTGACGCCTTAACCAGATGCATATCTTTTTAATATAGGACGGCAAGGTCCACCCCTGCATTCTTCCACAATACCACAGAGGGGTTACTGTATGATAGTACTTGCAGGCCTGGCACCAAAAGCACAATATTTGGGTGCACTGCCACTGACGCCTGTATCAGATTCATATCCTCAGAGGGGTTACGGTGTGACGGCACTGTTGGGGACGCTAAAGGACCAATTTTGAAGCACCTATTGTTACTTTCATCCAAAGCCTGCATAAGTTTCACAATAATTTAGCCAAACAAATCAGTAAACTTTTTCTGCGTGTACGAAAATGTCTCCTCTTTTCATACAGACTGCCGCCCCAAGCAGTTGTTTATGGATAGATTAAAGGAAAAGCATTTACCGTCATATGAAATGTAATTTTTTTGTTTTTAAGTGTTTCTATACATCCTAGAAATCCGCCACTTCACGGGCGACCTCATGGGGACCTCCTAGGCACGATATTTGAAGGAATTTTTCGTTTTTATTTTTAACCCTTATTTCATGGAAAACTCGCTGTCCCTTTAAAAACGTTTTTTTTTTTACTTTTTGTCCTTGTTTCCTGTCCCCCAGGGCACTACCCGGACCCCCATACACCTTTTATGGCAAATATCTAGCATATATGCCCTGTTGGAGGGCACTCTAAAAACCAAATTTTCAGCCCCATTGACTTGCATCGGGTTCAGGTTCGGACCCGAACATATGGGAAGTTCGTGTTCGGGCTCGAACCGAACTCAGGGGGTGTTCGGCTCATCCCTACTCCTGGACACAGAAGACCCCTCACGGGAGGGAGGCTGTGTGTGTAACCAGGGGGAGGGGGTTCTCTGCAGGGGGGGGGCGAGATATGAGAGTTACAGTGCAGAGAGCAGATACAGTCAGGTCCAGAAATATTGGAACATCGACACAATTCTAACATCTTTGGCTCTATACACCACCACAATGGAGTTGGAATGAAACTGCTGTAAGTCCTACACCGTTCACCTGACAATGGAGTTGGAATGTGGTACTGGATCGATCCCCCTTTGGATAGAGGGGGATCCGGTATCTCTCTATCTTTACTGGCTGCACATACATCTGGTGTCCGAGAGGTGACACCTGAAAACGTGAGTGTACAACTGATATGATATTTGAGCCTCAGTTGTTTAACTGACTGCACCATGTTCCTTTTCATGTCCTGTGTTTTCTTTGAGGCAAGAAGACTTAAAAAGGACACAAAGAGAAAGAGCGCCTCTTTCAAGTAAGGCAAAGTTCTATCTATCGCAATTTTTTTTACAATATTGTTGCTCTGGTGGTTTGAAGTGTACCGCTGTGCGGAGGGATACTGCTGCTGACACATTTACACGAACTGCATTTTAAAGTACTGTATCTTTTAATCTGTTGCATTGTTCACTTTATCCACTGAGTGGCGCCAGGTACATATATACCAAGACTATTTCTTCATTTTCCCTACGTGTTTTCGTGACATATTGCCAGTCTTTTGTTTAAACTCTTTTCTTCTTAATTGTCTGCAGGTTCCGTAATTGGGCGCCTTTCCCAATGTTCCATTGGCAATTCACCACGTATGATCTTTATTTCTACTAAGGTGTAATTCTCAATATTTTTGGTATGATGTTCCATAATTGAGAGCTAAAAGTGAGCATAATGGATTGGCCCCCTCACCCGGGTGTACGGCTGCTGTGGTTGGAGAGGATGGAATGCCCCCGTCTACCAATTGCTGCGGTTGTCCCCATAGCAGAGAAGGAGGGAGAGGGAGCGTACCAGGGGCAGCTGGTTCTCCCATCCCTTGACAGAACCCTGGTAGCCACGGAGCGCCTTTGTGGAGAGGAGGCCCCTGGATGATGAGACCCCGCTGATGCGCGGCGTGTGGTGCCGAATGATGGCCGTGCTGTGGGGCGATCAGAGGTCAGAGGCCTTAGCTGGAGGCGCAGCGGTGGATGACTTGCTGACCGCTCGCGTAGAGGTCCTTTAAGAAGTGGGTGCTGGTGTGCAGCGAGGCGCCACTGAATGCTGTGGTGTCGGCGGGGTTCTAGAGGTCATGCCGTTGGAGGTCCCTCTGCCCATGGAGGCGTCCGATGCTCTGTGTGGGGAGGGAGCGCTGGCCCTGCGCGGTCATTATCTTCTTCTCTTCAGATGACTCGTTTAGGCCCTGCGAGGCCACTTTCTTTATGATTGTCTTGCTGACTTTGCGTCAAAATAAAAACTTTTATATATATATATATATATAAAAAAAAAACGTGAGCATAATCAGTAAAATTATACAATAAATAAACTTTCACTGTTAAAGACACAAGTTTATAAGGGTATAGATTTTTGGAGTCTTTTTAATACGTTGTCTTTTAAGGGCATTCAAAACGTGGGGAGATTTTAGCCTTTTGTGAAGGATATTTCTTTTATGAATGAAATAGCCCGTTCTTGACATTTTATATATTACATTACTTTTATAGTTAAAAATTATGCATTTTTAATGTGATTTTTTTTATTAAGCTTTTATTAATGTGCAGCGGCTGGAGAGTTCAACAGAGCTCAGGCAGGACAGGGTTCTACCACGGCACAGCTCCTGACTGTGTGTGCCGTCAGGATTATAATGGTGGAATGCCCCCTCCCTCAACTTAACCCCTTCTTCGAGGCCCTCTGGCCCTACAGCAAAACCACCATCCCTTCCTCACTGAGTGATCACACAGCCCCCCCCCCTCACTCAGTCTCACAGGTTACTGTGAAACTGTAATAGAGGCTGTGGGGCACCCAGAAGCTGCAGCCAGGACAGTCTCCCTCACACAACCACCTGCTGCAAGTCAAACCTATACACAGTCTGCCAGGTATGAGTGGAGTGGGTGGAGGGGGAGTGACAAGCCAGGCTGCCAGCTTGATTACTTTACTTATTAAACCCATTACAGGGAATTTTAATAACTATAGAGCTGTGTCACCTCATAAAAACCGCACATTACTATAGAGCTCTGTGTCACCCTCATAAAAACCGCACATTACTATACAGGGGTGTGGGAATTGTATCGCTTGACGCCCGGGACATGAAGATCCGGGCGAGTAGTTTTTTTTGAGATGCAGTCCGGCAGGCTAGAAGCTCTCACGGGTTATAAGCCCGGCAGACTGCGGACTAATTCCAGGGATGCCCCCAATACCGGAAGTCGGCATTGAGCCGGCATCCGAGGGGCTTGGGCGGCTGTTCAACTGCTCTATCGGCATTCGGACAGCCACCCCTGGAGCTCTCCGGCATACTTACCTTCCCAAGCGGCGCCGGGAAAGTTTCCGCGCTTCCGCACGTTGAAGGACCCAGCCGTGATCACTTGGGAGACCCACGTGATCGCGGCTGGGGGTCCTTCAACGAGCGCAGGCGCGAAGACTTTGTCGGCGCCGCTTGGGAAGGTAAGTATGCCGGAGAGCTCCAGGGGCGGCTGTCCGAATGCCGATAGAGCATTCGAACAGCCGCCCCATGTCTGGTCTGGGGTCTGAGCTGGGGGGCAATATCCATGAGAGCTTGGGGGCAAATGTCCATGAGAGCGTGGGGGCAGTATACCATGAGCTGGGGCATATCCATGTGCTGGGGCATATATCCATGAGCTGGGGCATATATCCATGAGCTGGGGCATATATCCATGAACTGGGGCATATATCCATGAGCTGGGGCACATATCCATGAGCTGGGGCATATATCCATGTGCTGGGGCATATATCCATGAGCTGGGGCATATATCCATGTGCTGGGGCAATAGCCATGTGCAGGGGCAATATCCATGTGCTGGGGCAATATCCATGAGCTGGGGCAGCATCCATGAGCTGGGGGCAATATCCTTGAGCTGGGGGCAATATCTATGTGCTGGGGCAATATCCATGAGCTGGGGCAATATCCATATATCTCGGGGGGGATATATACATGTGAGCTGGGGGCATTTTTATGAGGTCTTATTGGAAAGTGGTCACATGACATAAAATAAAAGTATCGGTACTCGGTATCGGTGAGTACTTGAAAAAAGTATCGGTACTCGTACTTAAAAAAAGTGGTATCGGTGCATCCCTCATATATACTGTACATACACACAACAAAAGAGTGTTTAAATAAAGGTCTTTATTCATCACATGTATCTGACGCTGCCTCTATAAGCTGTTATGAATAAAGACCTCTATTTAAACACTATTTTGTTGAAATTATAAGGACAAGTTGATCGTCCTGAGGGACAAGTAGATTGGACTACTACTTAGTCCGTTGGACAAGTAGATTTTTTTTTAAATTTCCACACCCCTGCTATAGAGCTCTGTGTCACCCTCATAAAAACCGCACATTACTATAGAGCTCTGTGTCACCCTCATAAAAACCGCACATTACTATAGAGCTCTGTGTCACCCTCATAAAAGCCGTATATTACTATAGAGCTGTGTCCCCCTCATAAAAGCCGTACATTACTATAGAGCTGTGTTCCCCCTCATGAAAGCCGTACATTACTATAGAACTGTGTCACCCTCATAAAAACCGCACATTACTATAGAGCTGTGTCACCCTCATAAAAACCACACATTACTATAGAGCTGTCACCCTCATAAAAACTGCACATTACTATAGAGCTCTGTGTCACCCTCATAAAAACCGCACATTACTATAGAGCTCTGTGTCACCCTCTTAAAAACCGCACATTACTATAGAGCTCTGTGGCACCCTCATAAAAACCGTACATTACTATAGAACTCTGTGTCACCCTCATAAAAACCGCACATTACTATAGAGCTGTATCACCCTCATAAAAACCGCACATTACTATAGAGCGCTGTGTCACCCTCATAAACACTGCACATTACTGTAGAGCTCTGTGTCACCCTCAAACACAGCACATTACTGTAGAGCTCTGACACCCTCATACACACTGCACATTACTATAGAGCTCTGTGTCACCCTCATAAAAACTGCACATTAATATAGAGCTCTGTGTCACCCTCTTAAAAACCGCACATTACTATAGAGCTCTGTGGCACCCTCATAAAAACCGTACATTACTATAGAGCTCTGTGTCACCCTCATAAAAACAGCACATTACTATAGAGCTGTATCACCCTCATAAAAACCGCACATTACTATAGAGCTCTGTGTCACCCTCATAAACACTGCACATTACTGTAGAGCTCTGACACCCTCATACACACTGCACATTACTGTAGAGCTCTGTGATACCCTCATAAAAACCGCACATTACTGTGAAGCTCTGTGATACCCTCAAAAATTGGGAAACAAAACTTTGGTCATATAAATACAAAAATATGTTCAAAAAAGTTTTTTTGCTGAAAATGAAACGAATAAATGGTCTTTAAAAAAAAATATATATATTACATTGAATCCTATGGGATTCCCATGTTTAAACCTGTCAGAGTGAAACACCGAAAATGTATTGTATAAGAGTGTGTGTATATATGTATACATACGTACACACATGTATGCTTTTTTTTTTCCGGTGGTGGGGATAGTGGATTTCTTGGATTAGTTCCCTCACTTTTTCCCCAGGACTTGACCCCTGGGCAGCACTCAACCTTAACTACGCTTTCAGTGCGGGTGCATCTCAGAACAATATGATACAACAAACCAGAAAGAGCGCACACCAAACATGTTCAAACAGTACAGAAGAAACCACAACAGCAGCTAAATTCATTTAAACAGATTTATATATAGTTCTTAACCCTTTAATGTTGACATCAACAAGTAGGTTAGTATGTTAGGACCTGCCAGGGGTGGAATACATTGTCGCTGTTGGCAGCCATTGTTGAATGGATTAGGCAGTGGCTGAGTGACAGGCAACAGAGGGTTGTGGTAAATGGAGTTTATTCGGCGCAAGGTCTTGTTACCAGTGGGGTACCTCAGGGGTCAGTACTTGGACCCATTCTATTTAATATTTTTATTAGTGATATTGCAGAAGGTATTAATGGTAAAGTATGTCTTTTTGCTGATGACACAAAGATTTGCAACAGGGTTGACGTTCCTGAAGGGATCAGCCAAATGACAAATGATTTAGGTAAACTAAAAAAATGGTCGGAGTTGTGGCAATTGAGTTTTAATGTGGATAAGTGCAAGATAATGCACCTGGGACGTAAAAACCCAAGGGCTGAATATAGAATATTTGATACAGTCCTAACCTCAACATCTGAGGAAAGGGATTTAGGGGTTATTATTTCAGAGGATCTAAAGGTAAGTAGTCAATGTAATAGAGCAGCAGGAAATGCTAGCAGAATGCTTGGTTGTGTAGGGAGAGGTATTAGCAGTAGGAAAAGGGAAGTGCTCATGCCACTGTACAGAGCACTGGTGAGACCTCACTTGAAGTACTGTGTGCAGTACTGGAGACCGTATCTCCAGAAGGATATAGACATCTTAGAGAGAGTTTAGAGAAGGGCTACTAAAATGGTGTACGACTTAAAGGAGAAAGGTTACCAGGAAAGGCTTAATGATCTTAACATGTACAGCTTGGAAAAAAGACGAGACAGAGGAGATATGATAGAAACATTTAAATACGTAAAGGGAATCCACAAGGTAGAGGAAGGGAGTATATTTAAAAGGAAACAAAGTAGCAAAACAAGAGGACATAGTCTTAGATTAGAGGGACAAAGGTTTAAAAGTAACATCAGAAAGCATTATTTTACTGAGAAGGTGGTGGATACATGGAACAGTCTTCCAGTTGAAGTGGTAGAGGCCAAAACAGTAATTGAATTTAAGCAGGCATAGGATAATCATAAGGCTATCCTAAACAAAAGATAAATCCAGGTAAAGTATCCATGTAATTGGGCAGACTAGATGGGCCGAAAGGTTCTTATCTGCCGACATTTTTCTATGTTTCTAATCCATGGCCATCCATTGCAAACTAAACTTCCACCATTTTTCAACAGAGCTCAACATTAAAGGGTTAAGAACTATAGTGCTTTTGAAGGGGATAAGAATTGTTTGTAGGCATTTAAAGGGTTAAACCAGGTAAAATCTCCTGTTTAAATGAATTTAGCTGCTGTTGTGGTTTCTTCTGTACTGTTTGAACATGTTGTCTGGTGTGCGCTCTTTCTGGTTTGTTGTATCATATTGTCTTGAGATGCACCCGCACTGAAAGCGTAGTTAAGGTTGAGTGCTGCCCTTTATCAGGGATTATTATTCAATAAAAAAGTTTAAAATCTCATATCATAAACAAAAATTTATAAACCACAAAATCCATCAGCACATAGAAACTAGCTTCACAATATATGTATCACCTGTTAGTAACTGCATATATGATTAATATCATTCACCTTATCAGTTAGTAACTAATACACAAATGGTTAATAAACATTTCTGCTTAACGAAACATGTATTTCCCAGCAAACCAATGTTTAACAAACTAGATCTTGTAGAGATATATGTATCTCTCTGTGCTACTTGGATCAACAAAAGATGAGCGATCACTTATTCTATTTTTAGAATGATAAGTAATAAAAACTTATTTAGTGAATCCTCCCCTAATAGAGAATTAAGCATCTAATCTTCTACTTTTTATATTGTAGTTATACAATTCCTTGCTTATTAATTTCAATCACAATAATTTCCAAATTCATTATATATATATATATATATATCGGTATATCAATCTTTACAACAGTTTCTTTAGGATAAATCCGATTCTTCTTCATATCTCTATCTGCAGATATAGAAATATTTTGAAGACTCTACATCTAACAGTATCTGAGAAATCTCAGTCTATCTGTTGCAAGAAATACTCCATATATATATAATTTTACATTAATCTGAATAAAAATAGCTTTCATACATTACCTCCAATCTGGATTAAATAAATTACTGCCTTGGAATATTCTTTATGTAATATTGTTTTTGGAATATGTGAAAATTATCAGTATCAGATAATCAATGTATGGGAGTTAGAGATTTGGTGTGAAATCTTGAGTGCATTGTCCTGGGATGGTCTGCTAGCCTTGTGTGTAAATCTCTGAATGCCTCATGTCCTGGAATGGCTGACTGCATTGTCGTATCTCCAATTATAGTCAATTTGACGTCACTGGCAATCTATTCATTATATTAAATATAATATTTACTATCCTCTAGAGGGCAGTATTGCACTTCAGATTATTTCCACATTTAATTTTTATATTTCTTATCTCAGATCAAAAGGTCAATCTGACTTACAAAGACCCTCTATTTTCAATGTAGACTTTGAGTCTATCCTGCCAACATAAAATTTATGTCTCTACTCCTCTCAAACTGAGTAAATTCCTTTCTATAGCACTTAGCTCGGCATTATATCAAATAAAGACATTTTAAGGTTCCCTCATGTCTGGTCACCTAGCCATGAACTATTTAAAAAACAAATCTCTGTTCATTTCTAAAACTAGGGAAAATTGAAAAAGAAAAGACTTTCTATTTAAAACAAAATGGCGGGGGCGTGGCTAACTGCCGAGGTGAGAGGACGCAGAGTGCTGGGGCTCCTGTCCCGAATTAGACTTTTGGGCATTAATTTGCCCATCCAGCTGTCCTATCGCTCTTACCTCGGTCCTGAGGCTTCCTGGCTGACTTCCCCACCATTCTTGCTGTCCTCTGGGGCCAGGGCCTGATTTTGAGCCGAGGGCGCCCGCCTTTCTCGGCCTGAGATTCTGGCCGGCAGCCATTTTGGGGCCTTCTCCCGGGTGCAAGGCGGATCTGCTCCACACTGCCCACCTTGAGGGGGACACCTGATGCTGGCTGAGGTGATGGAGAGTCCACGGTGTCTGGCTGATATGTATGTCCCTATGCCGGGGACAGGTGGACCAGACGGAGCTCGGCGGTGTGACAGTCTCCCTCCCCCTGATGACAAGAGGGCCAGATATTCGGGCCTAGCGGAGTTTTTGGAGCCCGGGCGGTTTCCTTTCTTGCAGGGAGGAGCCGACGATAACCAGCCGCTGACCAAGGGTGATGTCCGTTGCTTACTGGCGTTGCTGCGGAGCACCCCAGATGCCACTTTGATGATCGAGCAGGATTTCAGTGCTATGGTGAAGCGGGGGGAGAGGTGCCCTGTCCTGATGGTGGATGGAGAGTCGGAGGTTCATCCCGCGTCTGGTGGTGAGGAGTTGCCTGGAGGGGTCTTACGGCTGTCAGTGGCGGTCTTACCTGCGGTCCCGGGGGCGGTGGAGGACGGAGGGCTTGCCTTCCCTCGTGGCCAGAGGGAGCCTCCTGACTCTCTGCTCCTCTGCCCGCTGGAGCCCTATGGCGGCTGCTTGTTGGCTGTGGCCGAGGACGGTGCTGGCAGTGCTTTGTGTCCCGCTGCCTTGGCAGCTCCTCTCCGTGATGTCTCTTTCACTGAACGGCCAAACCTCTGGGCAGTACCCGATGCGGCGGATGAAGAGACCTGGTTACCGGAGGCCAGCAGTGTTTGGGGCAACCTACGTAGATCTGTGGAAGACCCTTGCTTCACGTTCCCATTGGACACGGGATGAGGGGACTTATCTTGACGACTTACCGCCTCCCTGCTGTTTTTTGACCCTGGCTTGATCTGACCCACTGAGTTCCCCCCTCCGGTTCACCACATTCTGATGACCCCTTGATGAGACCCCCCCCCCCGTGCGGAGATGGTCTCCCTTCCTTGGGACCCTGCACCACTCCCCCCTTGAGATGAACTTCGTACCTTCTTTATAGTTGTTACCCTCATCAAGATGGATACCCCACGCCCCCTCCCCCCGATATTAACCTACTCAGAGACACTCTTTGAGGACTCTCCTTTTCCTTTGGACACTCTTTTATGGACCTCGTTTTACAGAGAGGTGGTTCCCTGCTGACTTATTAATGGCCCCCTTCAATTTTTTATTTTATTTTTCCTATTTTATATATATGTTTTTATTTATTTTATTTTTTTTATTTATTTATTTATTTATTTTATGGCGGCATTTTGCGGGTGGCTTTGAGGTGCGTCATTTTGGCATTCACCATGGCCCTGTTTGCCATACTTGGCCCTCAGGCTCCTGGGCCCCGTGACACTGTTCTTCCATGGCCTCCCTAGGGAGTGAGCCAGGAACGTCACAGATGTGGCTTCTGCTGCCAGCCCCATCCCCCTCCCCACCCCCCCCCCTTTCTCTTTTTTTTTTTTTTTTTTTTTTTTTGGGGGGTTCCCATTGGCCTGTATTCTACCACCTCTCTGATTCTGCTGACCTATACATCTGAGTGTCCTTTTGTTCCCTTGCTGAATATTGTTACATACTTTCTATGTCTATTGTATGGATGACTTGTTGCAAAATAAAAACTTTGAAATTTGAAATTTAAAAGCAAAAAAAAAAAAAAAAAATGGCTACAGGCATCCATTTTAATTTTTCCTTTCCAATATACCTGACACCTTCTTGTGTATATATATATATCACAAGTATAGCAGTACGTAGGGATACCTTTTTTTATTGGACCAACGTTACATTTAAAAGACAAGCTTTCGAGAGGATTCCTCTCTTCCTCAGGTCTGGATGCTTACTGATCAGTTCCTAGAATTGAACATTAGGACATTAAGGGTCACATGGGTGGGGGGGATTTAGATGTCATAAAAGTGAGAGTCGAATGGTATGTTGGAAATGGGAAAATAAACGCATGAGGGATCTTAGGCCCATAATAAAACAACAGAGATAAGATCATACAACCTAGAATGAAAAAGAAAAAAAAGAAAACCTCAAAACAGTGAAGGCTGAAAGAGACATAAGAAAAAAGGAATGGTGAAATTTCCACTCTACAGTTGTGTTCAAAATTATTCAACCCCCAATACTGTAAAGGGTTTTAAGGAATTTAGTGTACATTTGTAATTGTATTCAGAATGAGATCCTACTAGGACTTTTTAAAGAATCATATGCAACTAAAATGACATCAATTGGTTTTGTAATACAGTAGTAAATGTTTCTTTTGTGAATTCTTCATTGACACAATTATTCAACCCCTTAAAGACTACCACTCTGAAGAACAGAGGTTCATTCAAGTGTTTTCAATCAGGTATTGAAAACACCTGTGGATGTCACGGAGCAGCAATAAAGCATAATAAGCACCAATTAGGCAGCTTTAAAATGACTGTGATACTCAGCTCTTTCTAGACATTTACTGGTGTGGTTACAAACATGGTGAAGTCAAGAGAATGGTCCAGGAAGACAAGAGAAGAGGTGATTACTCTTCACAGGAAGGGCAATGGCTATAAGAAGATTGCAAAGATGTTAAACATACCAAGAGAGACCATAGGAAGCATCATTCGCAAATTCAAGGCAAAGGGCACCGTTGAAACGCTACCTGGTCGTGGCAGAAAGAAGATGCTGACTTCGACTGCTGTGCGCTACCTGAAGCGGAGTGGAGAAAAGTCCCCGTGTGACTGCTGAGGAACTGAGAAAAGATTTGTCAGATGTGAGTACTGAAGTTTCAGCTCAGAAATACGGCGCACACTGCGTAATGAAGGCCTCCATGCCAGAACTCCCAGGCGCACCCCCTTGCTGTCTCCAAAGAATAAGAAGAGTCGACTGCAGTATGCCAAAAGTCATGTGGACAAACCACAGAAGTTTTGGGATAGTGTTCTGTGGACTGATGAAACAAAATTAGAACTGTTTGGGCCCATGGATCAACGCTATGTTTGGAGGAGGAAGAACAAGGCCTATGAAGAAAAGAACACCTTGCCTACTGTGAAGCATGGCGGGGGGTCAATCATGCTTTGGGGCTGTTTTGCTTCTGCAGGTACAGGGAAGCTTCAGCGTGTGCAAGGTACCATGAATTCTCTTCAGTACCAGGAGATATTGGATGACAATGTGATGCAGTCCGTCACAAACCTGAGGCTTGGGAGATGTTGGACCTTTCAACAGGACAATGATCCCAAGCATACCTCCAAGTCCACTAGAGCATGGTTGCAGATTAAAGGCTGGAACATTTTGGAGTGGCCATCGCAGTCACCTGACTTAAATCCGATTGAGAACCTCTGGTGGGACTTAAAGAAAGCAGTTGCAGTGCGCAAACCTAAGAATGTGACTGAACTGGAGGCTTTTGCCCATGACGAATGGGCGAAGATACCCGTAGATCGCTGCAAGACACTTGTGTCAAGCTATGCTTCACGTTTAAAAGCTGTTATAACTGTAAAAGGATGTTGTACTAAGTACCAAGATTGAATGTCACTTGGGGCTTGAATAAAACTGATAATGATGTGAGCACAGAAAAGACATTTGTGGTTATTTCATTATAAATGTTATGTTATATTTGTCTGACCTACACGTGCCTCTTTGATTTAATTGTAAGCAAGATGACTGAATGATCAAAATCAATGTCAAACTGGCCAAAACACTCAATTTCAGTGGGGGTTGAATAATTTTGAACACAACTGTATATATCAGAAGTAAATATAGTTACTGAGGTAACTCAGATTAGGTCATCCTAATCTTGTACATGGCAAAATTATTGCTGGCTGAGTGTGATGTGCCCCCTAGCACTCCCTCCCTGGTACTGCTGAGTGTGATGCGCCCCCTGGCACTCCTTGGTGGTCACCCTGTAATCTTTTACATGGCAAAATTATTGCTGGCTGAGTGTGATGTGCCCCTTGGCAATCCCTCCCTGGTGATGCTGGTTGAGTGTGATGTGCCCCCTGGCACTCCCTCCCTGGTGCTGATGGCTGAGTGTGATGTGCCCCCTGGCACTCCCTTCCTGGTGATGCTGGCTAAGTGTGATGTGACACCTGACACTCCCTCCCTGGTACTGCTGAGTGTTTTGCGCCCCCTGGCACTCCTTGGTGGTCACCCTGTAATCTTTTACATGCCAAAATTATTCTTCTCTGTCATGGCGGTTTGTAATATAGGCAGTCACTGTGTCAACATGCAAAAATCCTGATACCTGACCCAGTGTTTTTTTCCTGTTTGTAGATCCTGGGAAACACTGAGAGCAGCCAGTTCCAGGTGAGCACCGAGAGCAGCCAGTTCCCGGGTAAGCACCGAGAGCAGCCAGTTCCTGGGTGAGCACTGAGAGCAGCCAGTTCCCGGGTGAGCACCGAGAGCAGCCAGTTCCCGGGTGAGCACCAAGAGCAGCCAGTTCCTGGGTGAGCACCGAGAGCAGCCAGTTCCCGGGTGAGCACCGAGAGCAGCCAGTTCCCGAGTGAGCACCGAGAGCAGCCAGTTCCCGGATGAGCACCGAGAGCAGCCAGTTCCCGGGTGAGCACCGAGAGCAGCCAATTCCCGGGTGAGCACCGAGAGCAGCCAGTTCCGGGTGAGCACAGAGAGCAGCCAGTTCCTGATGAGCACCACGCAAATTGCTTATGAAAAAAGGGGAGGGGGTTGTTGTATCAATATGTGTGGAACCAGGAAGGAGAGTGTTTGTAACCAGGGGGAAGGATATATGTGTTACACTGCAGCTCAGCAGGATATAGGGGAGGAGTCACATGGACACGGACTAGTTAGCAGAACTGTAGATTAGAACCTGTTATAAGATGATCTCTTAATAAATATATAAAACCCTGCAGCTGGAGTCAGAGACAATATTTACAGAATCAGTCTCATTTATACATGGTGGCAGCGGATCTAATTTGAAAACTACTCCAAAAGCAGATATGGAAGGTTTAAAAGCACCCAGTCTCCTGGATTTTCAGGCAAGAAATCTGTCTCAGGCATGGAAGAGATGGAAAGAAGAAATGCTTCTATACACAGACCTGGTCCTGGTTGATAAACCAGAAGAGATGAAGGTAAAGCTGTTCCTGTACTTGATTGGGGATAAAGGCAGAGAGGTTAAAGACACCCTTCTCCCAGGAGTGGCAGCTCCCTCACTGACTGTCCTAATGAAAGCATTTGATGATTATTGTGAGCCAAAACAAAATGAGACTGTGGAAAGATATCATTTTTTTTCACGGAGTCAGAGGGAAGAAGAAGGCATAGACGCATATGTCACAGAGCTGCGTACACTGGCAGCCACCTGCAATTTTGGTAATATCAGAGACTCTTTAATAAGGGACAGAATTATATGTGGCACAAGAGATTCTAACCTCAGGGAACGTTTACTGAGAGAAGTGGACTTAACACTTGATAAATGTCTACAAATCGGCAGAGCTGCTGAACTGTCTACAGAGAGGGTGAAGCTCCTGGAGAGGTCCAGCACCGGTGCAGTGTCAGTCCATGGAATGGAAACAAGCTACACTCTTAGGAAGAGTCCGAGCAGAATGGCAGAGACTCCACATAAGATAATACAGTGCATATATTGTGGTAAGCGTCACGAGAAACTGAAAGAGAAATGCCCAGCATTTGGAAAGCAATGTAAGGGGTGCGGTAAGGCCAATCATTTTCTTAACCAGTGCCGTGCCAGTCTGCACCAACAAAGGAAGCCGGCAGTACAAGCTGTATATAAGGAAACAGCGGATTCAGAGGAATACGAAGACATTCTGGGTCTGACTTTGGAACCAGCTTTTCAGATTTGTGCACTGAACAAATCTACGAGCAAATTTTCATCAGCTTTGTTTGCTACCATGCTCATCGACCAGCAAGCTGTGAGATTCCAAATGGATTGTGGGGCGGACTGCAATGTCCTACCAGCAAGGATGGTGAAAGACCAATCTAAAATTCTACCCTGTGATAAGATACTAAGGATGTACAATAAGAGTACACTGACACCAGTAGGGATATGTAAGCTCAAAATAAGGAACCCATGCAATCAAAAGTTATATCAGGCTGAATTTGTTGTCATTGACTCAGAGCTGTGTCATCCTATACTAGGAAGTAGAGCTATCCAAGCCATGGATCTGATCTCGGTGCAGCACCAAAATATCCTAACTGTGGAACAAGACAGCAAACAGTCAGATAGCGCTATGTGGGGCTGGTCAACCATCAACAAGGAGTATGCTGATATTTTTCAAGGAGTGGGCTGTCTAGAGGGAAAATTGAAATTGGAAGTGGATGCTTTTGTACAGCCTGTTAGACTTCCAAAACGAAACGTTCATGTATCATTACTCAAACCCCTTCAAGAGGAGCTCGCCAGTTTAGAAAAACAGGGGATTATCACCCCTGTAGAGAGAAGCACAGACTGGATTAGTAGTATGGTGATAGTGAAGAAACCATCAGGGAAGTTAAGGATTTGCATTGACCCTAAGCCTCTAAATAAAGCTTTGAAAAGGAGGCACTATCCTTTGCCTACACTTGATGACATACTTCCTGATCTAGCAAGGGCAAGAATTTTTTCAGTGTGTGATGTAAAGAGTGGATTTTGGCATATCGAATTAGAGGAAGACTCCAGCTACTTAACCACTTTTTCTACTCCTTTTGGCCGATACCGGTGGGTTAGGATGCCTATGGGTATTAGCAGTGGCGTAGCGTGGGGGGGGCTGGGGGGGCCGTGGCCCCGGGCGCAGTTTTGTTAGGGGCGCATTTGCGCCCCTAAAACTGGCCCGGGGGTTAAGGGGACGCAGATGCCGGGCAGCGCGGGAGCGCCTGCCCGGTCTTTAACAGTCCGTCCTGTTAGGTGATGCGGCTGCGCGGCGTGCGCAGCCGGTCACGTGGTCCGGCTAATCAGGTGGTACGGAGTCTCTGTACCACCTGATTGGCCGGACCACGTGACCGGCTGCGCGGCATCACCTAACAGGACAGACTGTTAAAGACCGGGCAGGCGCTCCCGCGCTGCCCGGCATCTGGGTCCCGGTCCCCTCAACCCCCGCCGGAGCTGGGGCCTGGGGCAATATCCAGGTAAGGGCTGGGGGCAAATCCATGAGCTGGGGGCAAATCCATGAGATGGGGGCAAATCCATGAGTGAGCTGGGGGGCAAATCCATGAGTGAGCTGGGGGCAAATCCATGAGCTGGGGCAAATCTATGAGCTGGGGCAAATCTATGAGCTGGGGCAAATCCATGAGCTGGGGCAAATCCATGAGATGGGGGCAAATCCATGTGAGAGCTGGGGCAAATCCATGAGTGAGCTGGGGGGCAAATCCATGAGTGAGCTGGGGGGCAAATCCATGAGCTTGGGGCAAATCCATGAGCTGGGGGGCAAATCCATGAGTGAGCTGGGGAGCAAATCCATGAGATGGGGGCAAATCCATGAGTGAGCTGGGGGGCAAATCCATGAGATGGGGGCAAATCCATGAGTGAGCTGGGGGGCAAATCCATGAGATGGGGGCAAATCCATGAGTGAGCTGGGGGGCAAATCCATGTGAGAGCTGAGGCAAATCCATGTGAGAGCTGAGGCAAATCCATGTGAGAGCTGAGGCAAATCTATGAGCTGGGGGCAAATCCCCGTGAGCTGGGGCAAATCCATGAGTGAGCTGGGGGGCAAATCCATGAGCTGGGGGCAAATCCATGAGCTGGGGAAAATCTATGAGCTGGGGCAAATCTATGAGCTGGGGCAAATCCATGAGCTGGGGCAAATCCATGAGCTGGGGCAAATCCATGAGATGGGGCAAATCCATGTGAGAGCTGGGGCAAATCCATGAGTGAGCTGGGGGGCAAATCCATGAGTGAGCTGGGGGGCAAATCCATGAGCTTGGGGCAAATCCATGAGCTGGGGGGCAAATCCATGAGTGAGCTGGGGGCAAATCCATGAGATGGGGGCAAATCCATGAGTGAGCTGGGGGCAAATCCATGAGATGGGGCAAATCCATGAGTGAGCTGGGGGGCAAATCCATGAGATGGGGGCAAATCCATGAGTGAGCTGGGGGGCAAATCCATGTGAGAGCTGAGGCAAATCCATGTGAGAGCTGAGGCAAATCCATGTGAGAGCTGAGGCAAATCTATGAGCTGGGGGCAAATCCCCGTGAGCTGGGGCAAATCCATGAGTGAGCTGGGGGGCAAATCCATGAGCTTGGGCAAATCCATGAGCTGGGGGCAAATCCATGAGCTGGGGGGCAAATCCATGAGCTGGGGGCAAATCCATGAGCTGGGGGCAAATCCATGTGAGAGCTGGGGCAAATCCATGAGCTGGGGGCAAATCCATGTGTGAGCTGGGGGGCAAATCCATGTGTGAGCTGGGGGCAAATCCATGTGTGAGCTGGGGCAATATCGATAACGTCCACAGGTTGGGGGGGGGGTGCACAATTCTTTGCTGGCCCCGGGCGCTGACAACCCACGCTACGCCACTGGGTATTAGTCCTGCCCCAGAGGTTTTTCAGAGAAAACTAAATCATGCACTGGAAGGGCTACCAGGTATCAGGGTTATTGCAGATGATATCCTGATTGTAGGAGAAGGAGAAACTGATGTGGAAGCCATTAAAGATCACGATCAGAAGCTGAGGAAGTTACTAGATCGTTGCAGAGAACGACAGCTCAAACTAAATCCAGAGAAATTCCAGTTAAGAAAAACTGAAGTACCTTATATTGGTCACTTATTGTCAGCCCAGGGACTTCAAGCAGACCCAGCAAAGTAAAAGCCATTACTGAAATGCCCAGACCCACAGACGTTAAAGGAGTACAGAGATTTTTGGGGATGGTGAACTATCTTTCAAGGTTTTGTGAGAACATATCAGATGCAGGTGAACCTCTGCGCCAACTAACCCAGAAGGATGCAGTGTGGGAGTGGACTGAAGTGCAGGAAGGGGCATTTCAGCAGATCAAATCAAAAATCAGTTGTGCGCCAGTACTCAAGTATTATAACCCAGAAGAACCATTGGAACTACAATGCGATGCGTCAGAGAGAGGTCTGGGAGCAGCACTGATGCAGAGTAAGCAACCGTTAGCTTTTGCAAGCAGAGCATTGACGGAGACAGAGCAAGGTTATGCCCAGATTGAGAAGGAGTTGTTAGCAGTCCTCTTTGGCATGGAAAAATTTCATCAATTCACATTTGGACAAACAGTAGCTGTACAGTCCGACCATAAGCCCCTTGAAAGCATTATGAAGAAACCTTTACTTAAAGCACCCCGACGTCTTCAGCGTATGATGTTACGTCTTCAAATGTACGATGCATGTATCAGATACTGCCCAGGAAAGTCTCTGGCAGTGGCAGACACATTGAGTAGGGCTTATCTGGACGAGGGTTCCGTGGAGGGCTCAGTGGAGCACCAGATTGAAACGGTAAACATGCTCCAATATCTACCCATCTCAAACAGGAGACTTGACGCTATACAAAAATGCACCGATAAAGACAAGACTTTACAAGCAGTGAAGCACATTGTTTTGAGGGGATGGCCTCATGCAAAGGAACTGGTACCTCTAGAGGCTTCACCATTTTACCACATACGTGATGAACTGAGTGTACAGGATGGTGTACTATTCAAAGGCGAGCGAGTTGTTATACCATCTGAACTTCGATCTGATATTATGTCTCGGATCCATTCTTCACATTTCGGCGTGGAAGGATGTCTACGTAGAGCCAGGGAATCTGTTTACTGGCCAGGAATGAATGCGCAGTTGAAAGAGTACATTGACCAATGTGACATATGCCGGTCATTTGATACTAAACAACAAAAGGAGACCTTGATGCCTCATGAGATCCCAACTAGACCATGGGAAAAGATCGGTACTGATTTGTTCACATTCCACGGACGCGAGTATTTAATAACGGTGGACTATGACTCTAACTTCTGGGAGATAGACCAGATTCAGGATACAAGATCAACAACAGTGATAAGAAAATTGAAGGCTCATTTTGCCAGATATGGAATCCCAGACACTGTATGTTCAGATAATGGACCCCAGTTTATTTCGATGGAGTTTAAAGAATTCAGTATGAATTGGGACTTTGACCACATTACCTCATCACCAGGATACCCCCAAAGCAATGGGAAGGTAGAGTCGGCAGTAAAAACGGCCAAGAGACTCCTGCAAAAGGCTGTGTCCTCTGGTAATGATCCCTACCTAGCATTATTGGATCATCGCAACACACCAACGCAAGGTCTGGAGTGCAGTCCTGCTCAAAGACTGATGGGTCGAAGGACCAAATCGTTACTTCCCATGAGAGGAAGTCTGTTAATGAAGGATCACGGGATGAATGACAGGCACCAAATTCTATGCACAAAACAACGTGCATTGCAAGCCGCTCAATATAATAGGGGAGCCAAAGACCTGCGGCCTCTAAATGTTGGCGAACAGGTGTGGGTACAACCACCAATTAACCAGGGAAAAGAGTGGCGGAAAGCTTGCCTAAGAGCCCCTGCTGGAATCAGGTCCTATGAAGTTGTAACAGAGTCAGGACAAGTTCTGAGAAGAAATAGGAGGCACCTGAGAGGCACTGGACGATACAGGCCTCAAATAAGGACCCAAAGTAGCAATCAAGAGGAATATGACACGGACGAGACAAACCAGCCATCAATAGCAAATACCCCAGAAGAAGATCAGGAAGAACCACACTGTGAAATATCAGACACAGAAAGACTGGGGGAGGACACCAATGTTCTACGAGAACAACCACAAGGATACAGAAACACCCAGACTAGAAGCGGGAGATCCATCCTAAAACCAGCATATCTAAATGATTATGTGGACTAACATGTGACCCACTACAAGAATCCGTTTCACAATCCATCTACCTCCTAGACTTGAGTTAAAGGAAACAACTTCCATTTTCCCAAAAAGGGAAAGATGTATCAATATGTGTGGAACCAGGAAGGAGAGTGTTTGTAACCAGGGGGAAGGATATATGTGTTACACTGCAGCTCAGCAGGATATAGGGGAGGAGTCACATGGACACGGACTAGTTAGCAGAACTGTAGATTAGAACCTGTTATAAGATGATCTCTTAATAAATATATAAAACCCTGCAGCTGGAGTCAGAGACAATATTTACAGAATCAGTCTCATTTATACAGTTGTGGTTATTTTTTTCCATAAAATTCCTTTTAAGTAAACACATTTTTTTCTATTTTCTTTTTATCCGATGAATCGATTAATCGATTATGAGAATAATCATTAGTTGCAGCCCTACTTTATATAATGTATTGGTTTAAGTTTAAATCGTGCAGACTGACCCAAGGCCTGACGAAGATAACCGTTCAAAGCAGTACAATAAATTTAAAACACTGTTTAAAGGTCCACCCTCTAAATTTAAGATTTAATGACTAGATCAAGATTTTGGGAGAATATTTACAAAACTCTTGGGTTGGAAACATGCCCATATCGATATCAGCTGGTTATCTAGATATGCCACTCAGTATTTTTTGTTTTTTAACACGACTTTAAATAGTTTTGTTTTAAAATTCTTTCCACCGTCAGAATAAGAGAGCAGGCTTTACATTTCATCAGATTTGCTCCATAATTATACATTCATATCTGGAGAGACTTTAGAAACTCTCCAATTTTACTTAAGCATTTTACCCTTATTTCTCCTCCACCATTACCTTTCTCTTAAGTTACCTTTACTTCCCTTCAACCCCCCAAACCATCCCCCCCACCCCCCCTCTCCCCATAAATAAAACACATGACAAAAGTATTGGCGGTTTGAAAAGGTCACGTCTTTTATTTATAATCAAGGCCAAAAAACGATTGCCTTTGTGGCAGAATTATCAGCGATCCTCGCTTTCTTGGACTAGGTAACACCAGATAACACTGGTACCATAGATCCAGCCAGATAACACTGGCAACCGCTATGAACCACCAGCATTGCCCAGAAATAGCGGCCGGCCCCACGTGGCTAAGCTAGCGCGACCACACGCTGCTCTCTTTATAGCAGATAGCAGGCCCGTGAGGATCTTCAAACCAGGAGGCTACCTGTGTTTGGCCGCACAAACCACCACACAGACCCCCAGATCCTCCCCCTCTATCGCCTCTCCACGTGCCAGGGCCGCATATTTCACCGTCCGAGGTAACTGTCCATGTAATCCCCTCAGCTTTGGCCGCACAAACCACCAGCTGGCTTCGTGTAACATGGTGAAATGATCTGACTGCACCTCAACTAACCATGTCTTTACTCAAAAAACAATCCTCCGGCTTTGGCCGTAGAAAAACCACCAGCTGAAGTAACTGTCAATACAATCCCCCAGCTTTGGCCGCACAAACCACCAGCTGGCTTCATGTAACATGGTGAAATTACCTGACTGCACCTCGACTAACCATGCCCATATCTAAAGCAATCCACCGGCTTTGGTCGCACAAACCACCAACCGGCTTCGTGCTACATGGTATGACTCCATATGGGAACCCACAGGCGGTCTTGAAATGACTGGCGGAATCACCACTTCATTAGCCCCCATCCGTGGTCAATGCTGCTCTCTGACGACGTGACCTTTTCGACTCGGTGAACAGGCAGTAACCTAAAAACAGGGTGGGTAGGGTGAGAAAAAGACAAAGGTTAGACTGATTTCTTCTGTCCTTTGCTTACCCTTTTCTATTATCCCTGCCCCTCCCCTTTCTGTTATCTGCCCCCGAGACCCAATCCCAGCGATACCCTGAAACAAAAGGAGAACCATTGTAACTCCTCACAACTTTCAACTCTTTTCTTTAAACAGGGAAATTGCTTAAGCTTTTTTCGTTCCCATCCAGTCTCTCATCAGTACTATGCATTTTACCCTTATTTCTCCTCCACCATTACCTTTCTCTTAAGTTACCTTTACTTCCCTTCAACCCCCCAAACCATCCCCCCCACCCCCCCTCTCCCCATAAATAAAACACATGACAAAAGTATTGGCGGTTTGAAAAGGTCACGTCTTTTATTTATAATCAAGGCCAAAAAAACATTGCCTTTGTGGCAGAACCTACTTCACCACCTCCCTCCAACCTACTTCACCACCTCCCTCATGCCTCATCCTTCACCTGCCCTGATGCTGCCACTAATCACTACAACACGACGCTTATCTCTGCTCTAGACACTCTTGCTCCTCTTCGACTCTGTAAGGCCCCACGCCGCCAGCTTCAGCCCTGGCACACCCTCCAGACTCACTACCTGCAAAGATGCTCCCGCACCGCAGAGCGTGCCTGGAGGAAATCCCGCTATAAAGCTGATTTTGTTCACTTCAAGTTTATTCTCCGGTCATACACCTCTGCCCTCCACTTGGCCAAACAATCCTTCTTCTCATCTCTTATATCTACGCTGTCCTCCAACCCTAAACGGCTCTGGTCCACCTTCAACACCCTCCTCTACCCCCACCTGCACCACCCCCCACAGCTGCCTTCAGCGCTCAAGACCTGGCAGACTACTTCCTCAGTAAAACTCTAACTATCAGAAGTAACATCCCAACACAAGATAGTTATCTGCCACCTCCACTCCCACAGGTCCCCTCTGCCACCCTCTGCCGCTTCCTCCCAAACACTGAGGAGGAAGTCAATTCCTTATTGTCCTCCTCACATCTCACCACGTGCCCGCTCGACCCCATTCCCTCACATCTAATTCCTCTCCTCTCCTCCTCCCTCACCCCTGCTCTCTCACACAACTTCAACCTATCTCTCTCCACTGGCTCCTTTCCATCCGCCTTCAAACACGCGCTAGTTACCCCTTTACTAAAGAAACCATCCCTAGATCCCAACTCTCCATCCAATTACCGCCCTGTATCCCTGCTTCCCTTCACATCAAAGCTCTTAGAAAAACTAGTCTTCAACCGCCTCTCCCTCTTCCTGTCCTCCAATTCCCTACTTGACCCCCTGCAATCTGGCTTCCGTCCCCTACACTCAACTGAAACTGCCCTCACCAAAGTCACCAACGACCTCCTAACTGCTAAAAAACACGGCCACTATTCTATTCTCATCCTGCTTGACCTCTCGGCTGCTTTTGACACTGTTGACCACCCCCTCCTTCTACAGACCCTCAACTCTCTGGGTCTCGGTGACACTGCACTTGCTTGGGTTGACTCCTATTTATCCAACAGGTCCTTCTGTGTGTCCTTTGCTGGTAACTCCTCCTCCTCATTGCCTCTATCTGTTGGTGTACCTCAAGGCTCTGTCCTTGGTCCTCTGCTCTTTTCCATCTACACCTCCTCTCTGGGCAAAATCATCAACAGCTTTGGCTTTAATTACCACCTCTACGCTGATGACACTCAGATCTACCTCTCTACCCCTGATCTCTCTCCCCCTGTCCTTTCAAAAGTCAGTGACTGTTTATCTGGCATCTCCTCCTGGATGGCCTCCCACCACCTAAAGATCAACATGTCAAAGACTGAACTCCTACTTATTCCTCCCTCCAATGCCTCCCCACCTCCTGACTTCTCTATCACGGTGGAGGGTATCACCATCTCCCCATCAAACCAAGTTCGCTGTCTTGGAGTTACACTTGACTCTGCTCTTTCCTTCATCCCCCACATCAAGTCTCTTTCCTCCTCCTGCCGATACCAACTGCGTAATATTTCCAGAATTCGGCCATTTCTTAGCGCTGTCACCACAAAACAACTCATACACACCCTGGTAATCTCCCGACTCGACTATTGCAATAATCTCTTATCTGGCCTCCCTCTGTCCCACCTCTCCCCCCTACAATCCATCCTGAACGCCTCCGCCAGGCTAATTCACCTCACCCGCCGCTCTGTCTCTGCCGCTCCCCTCTGCGAGTCCCTTCACTGGCTCCCCATCCACTGCAGAATTAAGTTCAAAATCCTTATCCTTACCTACAAAACCCTCACTAACTCAGCTCCCCACTACCTGTCCTCACTAATCACCAAATACACCCCAGTCCGCTCCCTAAGGTCAAACAGTGACCTGCGCCTAGCTTCTCCCCGCATCACCTCTTCCCATGATAGACTGCAGGATTTCTCACACGCAGCCCCCACTCTCTGGAACGCTCTCCCTCGTACTGTCAGACTTTCCCCTAACTTCTCTTCCTTCAAACGCTCCCTGAAAACATTCCTATTTAGGGAAGCCTACCACCCAACTCACTGACGCAACCATCAATCACTCTTACCTTACAGTCCTCTCCTCCTGTTTCCAACCCTCCCAGATTGTGAGTTCCTACGGGAATAGGGCCCTCATCTCCTCCTGTACTGTTTGTCAAATGTTGTTCAATGTATTGTAACCCTGTCTATACTGTGCTTATTGTACAGCGCTGCGGAATATGCTGGCGCTTTATAAATAAAGAATAATAATAATAAATAATAATAATAAGGGGGTTAAAAATACTTTTTTTCCTTTTCCGCTGCGCGTTTCTCGCATTACGAAGTATTGTATTTCTTTTCCGCTGCGCGTTTCCCGCATTACGAAGTACTGTAAATATATATACGTATACTCATACATACTTGTTACTCATTATATGCCAGTTTATTCAGTAAACTATATAATTTATAAAACCACGACGGTGCTGGAGTATATTTATTCCCTAGTGCGGGGAGACTGACCCGAGGTTCAAATTCAGTGGCTCCTCCGGGAGTGAGCGCTACACACACATATATTAAGGCTGATGGACATTGCATGATAAATGCCACCCAGAAGCATGTAGAATCATTACACTGCATTTAATAGATCCAAAAAAGGAAGGCCAGGTGAGCGAAAAAATATTCCCTGCTGCAGCATATAATTAATACATGTTTCAGGGCAAGACTTATTCACGTGTCCCTTTAAACATGGTCCACACGGTCACCCTAATAATCAACCACTTCCATACTATGAATAACCCCCAGCATAAAATGTTTAGAATTCGGCAAAATATTAGAATTAGGATATATGTGGATAAAGGATACATTTATAATAGAGCCGACTGGAACAGCAACGACAATGCGGACCAGATCCATTGCTATGTTGTATGGGGTCAAGAGAACACCTATGCTGCATTCCTTTCAATTGTCGTCTGTTAATTGTGGGCGAGATCTGGGTTTTCTGTTTTTTCAGAGTTAGCACCATGGTTGAGCAGTAGGTAAAATGTTGCAATTAGCTTCCCTCAAAAAATTAGCGCTGGCACCAAGTGATCTGTTAGCTGCAAAAGCGCTAGAGATCTCTAGCGCTCCACGTGTTAAGTATAGGACGCGGAAAGTACAGTAAGCTTGCGATACAAATCGCTAATAGCAACGCGCTAAGTGATTTTTCCCGTTTGTAGCGGGAGGAAAACGATCTGTTGGTCAGGCGCTAGACTCGATTAACCTGGCGCTAACGCAAAACCATGCGAACGCAAGGGTTAGCTCACACCAGGTAATAGTGCCCTAAATAAGTATATATAAATAAGTTTCCAAAACCCCAGAGTAATGTGATGCAATGATGCCTTTTTATTGTACTAACCTGATACTTTATTTGCCACAATTCGGCAGTTTTTGCTGAATGTCTGATAGCTGCTTCAGCGACTCCACTTTTAGCAAATTACAGTGACCATTCGCTAAATAGGAATTCACTATATTTTCGGCGAAATGAATTCCCCGAAATGTGACGAAAAGCAAAGGATCTAAAGATGATTAGACGCTTTAGAGTCTAACTTCCAGAATAACCCCTAAAATGCCATAAACCCAGGGAGATACAATAAAAATAATAAACAATGTGGCATTTAGCCAACCCCTTAACCCCTAATATACCATTAATCAAGGTAAAACAAGAAAAGAATACACTGTGAGGCATGTAGCTACCGATTAACCCCTACAATGCCATTAATCAAGGAAAAAATAAAATGTATACCGTGAGGGATGAAACCTACCCATTAACCCTTAATATACAACTAAACCAAGGCAAAAACTAACGTAATGCACAATGTAATGTATAGTCTGAACATTAACCACTTCACTGCTGAGACATTTCAACCCTGTGAAAATGCTTACGTTTAAGTGCCTGTTATTATTTAATGTTTTATGACTTTTATTTCAAATTGAATATGGTCATGTTGAGTATCATTGGAAAGGCCAGAATCTGCCCTTTCCAATGACACCTATATCATCCATTTCCGATGCACATGGATGGAGATACAGAGGTCCGAATAAGTGTGGTAAGCTGGATGCTGATTTTTGGTGGGGGGGGGGGCAAATGGGGGGCAAGGAATAACCTAGGGGGGGGCAATTGCCCCCCTTGCCCCCCTGTAGAGTCGCCTATGTGTGGGATTATCTGATGAAATGGCTGCATAGGAAGAATCAGGTCTAGGATCAGTTTGAGACAGGATTTTCTGCAATGCCGTGGGGAAAAAATAAAAATCCACAAAGCCTTAGACGATAATGAAAATGAAGTAAATATAATATTATATAATTAGTAAAATGCAGCAAATATATAGAGCTTAATAAAATGTATACAATACATTTGATCAAATGATCTATGATACGCGAATAATGAATAATAAATATATCTCTACTAAAATATCCTGACAGACCCGACCTGCAGTCGAGCTCTTGCCCAACACACTCGAGGGCCGGTCTTCTGTGGATCTGGCCACGTAGCCAGACATTTTGCGCACTCACGCAGAGTAAACAGCGAACCAACAGGCTCAACAAAGTAGGGGAAAAATTCCCTAATAACCAGGCGTAACCCGCTAGAACTGGTCACAACTAAAACAAAACTTAACAACAATATGTATAAAGATTAAATCAGATAATATAGATAATATAAAGATTTTAAAAAAATCACACAACACATATTACGTATACACAAGGTCACGTAGTATTGTCATTCCTGAACTGCTTTAGCCTCATCCTCCGGCTTTCTGCAAAGAGGAGTTAAAACAAAATAAAGAGTGATCCAGTCTGTATACATGGTGTGATAAGGTGAGGGGAACTGTGTGCGAGGGCGAGTATATTCCCCCTGTGTTTGTGAGAGGGCATTGGGCTGTTTGAACCTGGGAGGAAAATATGTGTTATAACTTGTACCCCTGTGCTGCAAGGTTTCCCCCACCTGCTAACTAAAAGCACTTAAAGGTTTCCTGGGTGTGAGGAAACAGTGAGAAGGAAGTAAGGAGATTGAGATCGAGACAGACGAGAGAGCAGCAGCAGTAAACAAGGTGAAGTGCTGAGGTTGGCAGCTTCCCAAAAAGAAAAAGGTTGGCAAAGAGTTACATTCTTTTGTTATTTACCCACGTTAGTAAGGGACGTGTATTTGTTAGTAAGAACTCAGACGAGTTAGGCTTTGTTTTCAGGTTTATTTTGTTATTCTCTGATTGCCATCAAATAAACGCTAAACTGTGGAAAGAGACTGTGTGCCATATTTTACCCTAGAGGACCGCGCTATAGCGCCCCCCTCTGACAATGGGAAGGTATGATGTCGGTATAAGTGAATGGGGCAGGGTTGTATGAATAAAATCTAATAAAGTCATGTTGACTCAACCCTCTCTCTCTCGTGTAAATGTATAGCTGTGTGTGTACGTGCATGGCTAATTGTGTTGGTCCATATGTATGTAAATAGGATAGCGAG
This sequence comes from Leptobrachium leishanense, assembly GCA_009667805.1. Taxonomy (NCBI): domain Eukaryota; kingdom Metazoa; phylum Chordata; class Amphibia; order Anura; family Megophryidae; genus Leptobrachium; species Leptobrachium leishanense. The sequence continues at coordinate 131,145,026 of CM019068.1, forward strand.
TGTGTGTGTGAGCAACAGTGCTTAAAAATGCCAGAGCATGATTTTTGACCCAGTCCAGCCATGCTTTCCATATGCAGAGCATCCATAGGGCATTCCCACTGTGTCAGTTCTCCCAGGGTACAGCCTTTGGGTGGGTATCTCCCACATTCGGATAACAAAAAGAACTTCCAAAGTGAATGAGATAATTTTACAGAAGTCCTAATTGTCCTCTGAAACATTGCTCACATTAAAAATCTATGAATAATATGTACTTATGAACACATTTTCTCCTGTTTACACATTCTACTGTGTAACACTGGGACTTTGTCAAAACCCTTCCCATATTCATGGCATGAAAATGGTCTTACGTCCTTGTGATTCAATGGATCAATGTATACGCTTATGTAAAATAAGTTTACCAGATGTTCTAAAATATTTTCCACATTCAGGACATACAAACGGCTTCTCTCCTGTATGAATTTTCTCATGTCTACTAAGGTCGCCCTTTGTTCTAAAACCTTTCCCACATTCAGAACAGGCAAACGGCTTCTCTCCTGTATGAATTCTCTTATGTACTGTAAGCTCACCCTTTGTTCTAAAACAATTCCCACATTCAGAACAAGAAAACGGCTTCTCTCCTGTATGAATTTTTTCATGTCTACTAATTTCACCCTTTGTTGTAAAACCTTTCCCGCATTCAGTACAAGGAAACGGCTTCTCTCCTGTATGAATTTTTTCATGTCTACTAAGGTCACCCTTTGTTCTAAAACCTTTCCCACATTCAGAACACTAAAACGGCTTCTCTCCTGTATGAATTATCTCATGTACTGTAAGTTCACGCTTTGTTCTAAGGCTAGGGTCAGACGAACGCATTTTTCACATGCGTTTAGCCACACGAAATCACGGCCGTGCTAGCAGCAAATGACGTCCAATGCCGGGGAACATACGACGAACGGCCGCACGAAAGTTCGTCCGTGCAACGCAAGTGGCCAACGAACGCATTTTTTCGAGAATGTCAAACCGCTACTACTGACGTACAGAGTGCGCTGCGGCCGCATAGCGGCGTGTGTGCGTGATTGGGAGACGTCAGACGCTGCTAATGTCCGGCTAATATAATGTCCAGACACAAAAAGTGTTTTATTGATGATCCGTACAAAATCGCGGACGAAAATGCGCATCGTATGACCGCTATCGCGTATTCCGTGAAAAAATACGTCCATTCGTTCGAACGCACTTTTTCACGGACAACGTGAAAAATGCGTTCGTCTGACCCTAGGCTTAAACATTTCCCACATTCAGAACAAGCAAACAGCTTCTCTCCTGTATGAATTCTCTGATGTGCAGTAAGCATAAGCTTTGTTCTAAAACATTTCTCACATTCAGGACAAGCAAATGGTTTCTCTCCTGTATGAATTCTCTCATGTACAGCAAGATTGCGCTTTGTTTTAAAAAATTTCTCACATTCAGAACAAGCAAACGGCTTCTCTCCCGTATGAATTCTCTCGTGTTCAGTAAGATCACCCTTTGTTCTAAAATATTTCCCACATTTAGAACATTCAAATGGCTTCTCTCCTGTATGAATTCTCTCATGTACTGTAAGCTCACGCTTTGTTCTAAAACATTTCTCACATTCAGAACAAATGGCTTCTCTCCCGTATGAATTCTCTCGTGTTCAGTAAGATCACACTTTCTTCTAAAACATTTCTCACATTCAAAACAAGCAAATGATTTCTCTCCTGTATGAATTCTCTCATGTACAGCAAGATTGCGCTTTGTTTTAAAACATTTCTCACATTCAGAACAAGCAAATGGTTTCTCTCCTGTATGAATTCTCTTATGTACATCAAGATTAAACTTCGTTTTTAAAAAATCTCACAATCAGAACATGAATATGGTTTCTCTCCTGTATGAGTTCTCTCACGTACAGAAAGTTCATCCTTTGTTGAAAAACATTTTCCACATTCAGAACATGCAAATGGTTTCTCTCCTGTATGAATTTTCTCATGACTACTAAGGTCACTCTTTGTTCTAAAACATTTCCCACATTCAGAACATACAAATGGCTTCTCTCCAGTATGAATTCTCTCGTGTAGAGTAGCCGCACTCTTTGTTCTAAAATTTTTTTACATTCGGAACATGCAAAGGGCTTATCTACAGTATGAATTCTCTTATGTACAGTAAGATTAACCTTACTTTGAAAACATTTCTCACATTTAGAACATGCAAACTTCTTCACTCCTGCACAAACTCTTTTGTGTACTAAGACTTGCACTCATGCTTAAACATTTCTCGCTTTCAGGGCATGGAAATGTTGTGGTTCCAATCTGAGCTGCGTGAGTTTGGGGAAGTTCTGATCCACAACTGACAGAATTTATAATGTCAGAATATCCCAAAATATCTGTGTGCGGATCAATTTTTTGGACAGTCCCATGTGACATTTCAGAATTCTCTGGTCCTTTTAAATTTTCATTGTTATCCAGAGTTTCAGCTTTGATTTCCTCTTGCTTTATGGACAGAGGCTTCACAAGGTTTCTTCAACATGTGATAAGGTTTCCTCAGAATTTATTCCTCCAGACATTCCAGACTCTTCCTGTACTCCTGTTAAAAAAGACATTATTTTACAACATCACAAACCCAATGCAGAAAAATACACCTATAAACAAAGTATAATACAACCTGAACCAGGTCCAGCATATGCATGGAATATGAAAATCAAGAGTATTCCAATACAAAAATAGCATGGATTGCTAATAGAGGGGATCTGGGTCCCCAATAATACACAATTTATTGCGGGTGTAAATAATTAAACCCATAAATACACATGCTAAAAATATGTTAGAATACAAAGAGATTAGAAAGAGAGATTTTGAACAACTCAGCCAGTCTGTGTCTCTCTTCCTCTGCTTGAGCGTCTTTCCAATTAGGGTCTATACGCGTAATAGAATTTCTTTACAGGCTCGCAAATACTGTTGATGGTTTTAATTATTTCTGTGGTGTCAGATGTTATCTCTGCCAAATTCGACTGATTTATAGTGCGTGTGGGTTTAGATTTTTTAAAAAATAAAGAAAAAAGGGAAAAGCCCAGAATCACCTTGAATAAGTTGCTTGTTCGGAGTGTGACCTTGCCTTGTCTGATTCTGATTGTTGTGAGTGTGGATGTTGATGGGTTTTAGCAACGGCCTAGCTATTGCATTTGTGACCCTCTCCCTTTGTGTTGATACTCTTTCTTAGCCCTGGAGTTGTGTGTACTCGCCTACATAAAGTTGTTTGTTTTATGGTTAGGCAGGGTTGGGTTGGTCCCTTTTTATGGCACTACCTCGTCACTGATGGTGTGCACTAACGGTGAAGAGGTAGCACCATAAAGGGACCAACCCAACCCTGCCTAACTACTTACAGTATAGGAGCAAAGCCCTACACTTACTCCCTTTTAGGCAGCTCTCCATAGTCACAACACAAGTTGCAATCCAGGGCGCTAGACCAGGGGGACTCACCCTTCACACACACACCATATACTTCCTTGTTTATTTTATGGCTGTTCTGTGTAGGCGTCTTGTTTCCTTCCTTAGCGCTGGAGCTGTGTACGCGCCTGTAGGAAGTTGCCCCCTGGGATTGCGTCCCTGCATGCATGGTCTTTGTCATTTTCCATGTGTGTGTGTCTTTCCTGCCTGCAGTGTTAAACGTAATTTTACATAGAGTGGAGATTCGAAAATCCCTATTTTCTGCCTGACTCTGTGAGGAAGAGAGATTAGAAAGAGGAGATGTTGAACAACTCAGCTAGTCTGTGTCTCTCTTCCTCCGCTCGAGTGTCTTTCCAATCAGGGTCTATACGCACAATAGAATTTCTTTCTTTATAAACTCGCAAATCCTGTTACGGTTTGTGCTCTAAAACAGCGCCCTAAATAGTATATCCAACTTATCTGTGAGTGTGCTGCCAAAATGTGAAGGTAGAGAAAGCAGTGTCCTGCCTCTGCTTGAGGATTCCAGGTAATACATATAAAGGTCCCGCCTCGGCACAAAAATAATATCTAATTCGGATACATAAATAATGTGCAAAATGTTTCATTTTGGGGTTACTCACCCTAAAAAAAAAAAAGAGAAACCTGTTTAAACACATAAAATAGTGCTAGATTGCCCTCTCGTGTCTAAAGTTAATCATGACTTCGTGAGGGTATGTGTAGTCATGTAATTACCACTAAGAATTCTGTCATGCACAACTGTAATACCTAATAATGGATCTATGCCAAATTAAAGCGTTGCAAGTATCACAAAGCGTACAATACTAGCAGTGGCGTAGCGTGGGGGGGCAACGGGGCGGTGGCCCCGGGCGCGATTTTTTTAGAGGCGCAAATTTCTTTTGAAATGGTATCATCTTGGTGAAATCAATGTTTAGATTGCTTTCCTCCATCTGTGTGCCTCCTCCACTCCATCTGTGTGCCACCTCTGCTGCCCTTAAATGAATTCTGGCTAAACTGAAAACATTTACGACTGGTACACTTGTATTTGGTGGAGATATTATGTTGCATTAGACCACCCGAAAGAAAGTAGACTGCTGCCATTTGGTTCAGACTTATTTGGAAACGGTCATCATTGTTCACATTATAATTGAAATGGGAACAATATTACTGCATTAACAAAACTATTTTTTTTTTTAAATTTTTATTTTTTTAATTTTATTTTTAATTATTTTTTTTTTACATTGCACATGGTCATGTTTGGTATCATTGAAAAGGCCATTAACCCCTAGCTGTCACAAATCGGGAGATAGGGGGTTCATTGGAACCCCCTATCTCTACCATAGGTGGCAGCAAGGGGTTAATTGTGAAACCGGCGTCATCGCGCTATGCGCGATTATGCCAGTCGTTAGGGGGATATCCCGGAAGCTTGGCCGACATCCAAGATGTCGGCCAGCTCCGGGAGGGGACCACGATATGGCGCCTGTTAGCTCCATATCGCGATCCAGCCCCCTAGGGGTTAAAGACAGCCGCCGCTTGGAAGGGCAGGCTGTGCCCTTCCAAGCGGTGCCTGCCTTTACTCGCTGGCCTGCACAGATGGGGAGGGGGAGAGGTCAGAAGGACCTCCCCTTCAGGCACCTTCCCCGCAATGGCTGCGGGGGGGGGTGCCTGAAATAGACATCATTGCGCAGGCGCGATGACGTCTGTCGTGCCCGCCGGGGTCCCGGAGGCTGGGCTGACATCGAGGATGTCAGCCCGCACCGGGGGGCCGCCACGATCGGCCGGAATCCTGGCCGATCGCCGCTGCAAATCTCCTGCGAAGTAGCCATGCGGCGTCATCTGCATGGAAAGGGTTAATAAAGGACTCTGAGTATTGCCCGCCACTTCCCTCCCTGTTTTTATGCGTTGCTGGCTCTTTGTGTGATTGAATGGATCATATTCCTTTTAACGCTTCTGTTTTTCTTGGCCTCGTGAGTGGTTCCTTGAGGTCTTCCAGTGCCTTAGTTTATTGAGTTTCCTCTTGTTCCTGTTTTGGGTTACCTGTTCTTGTAGTTTGTTGGACGACTTTCCCACCAAAAAAGAGGAAGTGCTGGTGGAGATTCATGCTTTTATTGCAGGAATCCGAAAGTTGGACTGGTTCATTTGGCGGGTGGGGGTGTTGGAAGAACCTATATGTTACATAGATTTTTTATTACACGTTTAGTGTCTTTTTGTTATATATATATCTTTTTTTCTTGCTAATTGCCACTTGCTGCTATTTGAATAAAGCAAGAAAAGAGAATGCAATAGGAGCCGCAGAGTCCTTGTTTTAAAATTGTCTGATTCAGATTCTTTCTGAACCTTGTCAGGCTCCTCGCCGAAGACTGCACCGTGCCTGCCATATGTGTCCCTGGGCAGCACATGAAGAGTGCTGCTCCGCCTCAGCCCTGGCTGTTAAAGGGGTTAACAGTGAATCACACAGTGTGCACACACACCACAGCACTGCTGGAAATAAAAGTGTCTTTCCCCCTTCCATCAGTGCCTTTTCCTGCTTAAGCTTAGACATACTCTGCATTACTCCTGACATACCTATGTATCAGACCTGGCTTACCTATTTGACCACAGCTTCTGGATATCCCTCTGTACTGCGCAAAGATCCCTCCTGTGTATAGCACCCTTGTGTTCTCCTCAAGGTACCTCCAAAGTTCCCAGCGTTTCCATAGTTCTCGAGTGTCCTCCAAGTATCCTGGTACCTTCTGTCTCAAAGTGTCCCCCTCAAGCATTCTCAAGACCCCTTGCTGTATACAGATTCCTGGTATCCCTTTCATCCACCCTGGTCATCTCTTTGCAACCCCAGTATATCATCAGTGATGACTCTCCTGCTTCTGCCTCCTCCCGTGTACCCTCAAGTGTCTCCTGCTAGTGTTATTGTTCACTGCATACCAGGCTCGTACCCGCAAGTCCAGTACCCCTCCGGTGCTGATCCTGACAAACTTGATGTTTTCAGATACCGAAACAATATGAATCGAACTGAGCTGAATTTTTCGGCACTGCACATATCTAATAGGAAGCGTTAACCCTCATCCTTACACGTTTACAGAGCTCCATACCAGCCATTCTCGCCAGGGGGTGATTGTCACACAGGGGCTTCTTATAGACCAGGGGTCAGGAACCTATGGCTCGCGAGCCAGATGTGGCTCTTTTGATGGCTGCATCTGGCTCGCAGACAAATATTTAATAAGAAAAATTTTAACGCTAAAAATATAAAATTGCGGGTGGTGGCTGGAGCCAATCACAGCTGTCCTCCCGGGACAACACCAAATTTTTATTGGAGAATGCGTACATGGGTCGTTGTAAGGTCAGGAAGTAAACTTCCCTCCTGGGGGTTTCCGGGAGGCGGGCCAAGTGGATGGGCGCTTTTGGTTGACCTCCGTACCGAGCCGTCGAGAACACCCCTGCAGCTTGAATTTCAGGCACTTCCCTGGCGGCTTCTTAAGAGTGGGAGCTCATTCCGACCACTGCTCAGGGGCGATATTTGGATTGACCGAGTTAAGGTCCGCTCGCACGCGGTGCCACGTGTTGCGGCCATCTTGGAGATAGCATTGTGCGGCATCAGTACCTCCACGCACTTCCCTCCTGTTTATTGCTTGGCTCTCTGCCTCTGACGATCACATCGGAGGGGATAAAGAATTCGCTGCACATCACCTGGATGAACTGATCTGACGGGGTGCACAATCAGATTTATACAGCATTGATTCACCGAAAGGAGAGTGGGAATACCTCCAGGAAACAAAAACATAAGTTAAGTACCCTGTACCATCTGTTGTTTATATACTACCGCGGGGTGCACAATCAGGCCTGTCTCACACTTCCCAGCGAAGTTTACATCTCTCTGCATTCAAATCTGCCCCATCGAGCACCTTCAGCCCCTTAACCAGGAGAGACTACAAGGCCACTCAGGGTAAAAAGCTCCTGCAACATAAAAATATTTTTACACCCCCCCCCTTTTTTTTTCTTTCTCCAGCTCTGCGCCCTCTAAATTAAAATACACCTTTTGTAGTGACCAATTTTTATTTTATTTTTTGGGTTCTGTTGACCCTACCAATTGTAATTTTTTTGGTGGGTCCCCTGGGAGCCACTATCCCCGTAATAAATTTTTGACCGTTCACTTACTGTGATCTGCTTCTGCAATTTTTACGGTGGTCCCCTTGGGTGCCACTATCCCCGTGATAAATTTTTGACCGTTCACTCACTGTGATCTGCTTCGGCAATTTTTACGGTGGTCCCCTTGGGTGCTACTATCCCCGTGATAATTTTTTTTATTCACACACTCATTGTGATCTGCTTCTGCAATTTTTCCGGTGGTCTCACACGGGCCCACCATACCTACACTGTAAACTTCCTTCCTTTTAATCAAGTAGTCAGCTAATTGCAGAAACCCTTTTATCGAAGAAGATGGTTAAAAGAAAAAAAGATGAGAAGTATCGTACTTTTCAGCAGGAATGGACAGAGGAATTCGCCTCTGTGGAGAGAGCAGGTTATGCAGTGTGTCTAATATGCAATGATAAAATTGCATCGATGAAACGGTCAAATATAAAGCGGCACTTCGACACACTCCATACTACATTTGCATCAAAATATCCTGCAGGCGACAGCAGGAAGAAAGCATGTCAAGAGCTACTGTGCAGAGTGCAAGCTAGTCAGCAGCAACTCCGTGTTTGGACCCAACAAGGTGACTGGAATTCAGCTAGCTTTGCTGGTGCTTTAGCAATTGTGAGAAATGGAAAGCCATTCACAGATGGGGAATTTGCCAAAACATTCATGCTTGATGTTGCCAATGAACTTTTTGACGACTTTTCGGATAAAGACAAAATAATCAAACGAATAAAAGACGTGCCTCTGTCGGCAAGAACTGTTCACGATCGTACCATCATGATGGCAAATCAAATTGAGGCAACACAAGTGAAGGACATAAATGCAGCACCATTCTTTTCTCTTGCTTTGGATGAGTCAACACATGTAAGCCATTTATCCCAGTTCAGCGTGATTGCAATGTATGCTGTCGGTGACACACTACGTGAGGAAAGTCTTGCTGTTTTACCTATGAAAGGGACAACAAGAGGGGAGGATTTGTGCAAGTCTTTCACTGAGCTCGCTAAAGAAAAAAATCTACCGATGGATAAACTTATTTCAGTGTGTACTGGTGGTGCTCCGTGCATGGTGAGGGAAAACAAAGGATTCGTAGCGCTTCTTCGTGAACATGAAAAGAGACCCATCCTAAGTTTTCACTGCATCCTACATCAGGAGGCGCTTTGTGCTCAGATGTGTGGTGAGCAGCTTGGTGAGGTGATGTCGCTGGTCATTTGGGTGGTCAACTTTATTGTTGGCCGAGCTTTAAATGATCGCCAGTTTAAAACACTGCTGGATGAAGTTGGGAATAATTATCCTGGTCTGCTTCTGCACAGCAATGTGCGTTGGTTGTCAAGAGGGAAGGTGCTCAGCCGTTTCGCGGCTTGTCTGAGCGAAATCCGGACTTTTCTTGAAATGAAAAACATCGAGCAGCCTGAGTTAGCTAACACTGAGTGGCTCATGAAGTTCTACTATCTCGTGGACATGACTGAAGATCTGAACCAGCTCAATGTGAAAATGCAAGGCGTTGGAAATACAGTCTTATCCCTTCAACAAGCAGTGTTTGCATTTGAAAACAAGTTAGAACTCTTCATCTGTCAGTAGTTTATCAAGAGGACCTCAATATGCAGGTTTACCTCAGGCGTGCTGCAGATGGCGGTATAGACGGTCTCATAGATCAATATTCAATCCAAGGGTCGGTATAGTCAAAGAAGGGATTTATTCGTAAAGTAGGTGGTGGGGTCAAAACCAGGATAGACAGGTTCAGTATGGTAGTGTCTCTGGGAGATTCAGACAACAACTGGACAATGAAGCATAGGTGGTTCAGGTTTATATAGGGGAGTTCTGCCCACTCCTACTCCCACCCCAAGGGAGGGGTGTGACGTCAGAGTCAGGGAAACCCCAGTCATTGAACCTGCAGGCCTGATTCCTTGGCCCAGCCCCCTGACTGCTGTCATCGTTTTCCCTGTCCAACCTCCTTGGGGGACTCCCCAAACAGAGGCGGGGCAGGGTCTGACTGCCAAGCCGGGGGTACCATGCTGGAATCCTTCCCCGCATGTCCTGACGCGGGTCTGACTCCTCGTCTGCACCGTCTCCCCAAAGCTAGGAGGCTGGAGCTGGACGGCTACAGCCGCCGGAGGTGAGCCTGCGCCAAACACCCTCCCATCGCCGGTCGAGGATCGGGTGTGGGGACGCCGCGGCTGAGCGCCGGCGCCCCTCCCTTTCACCGACCCCAGAGAACCGCCGCAGAGAGGTGCGCCGGAGCGTGGCGTCACCCCCTGCGTGTTCCCAGAGCGGACAGCTGCTGTGGTGAGTCCTGACATAATCCCCCCCCCAGACGACCACTCCGGGGGCGTCCGGGTGCGGGTTTGGTAGGATGGAGGAGGTGGAAGCGACGGACCAATCGGACGGCACTGACGCCAGAAGCAGGCTCCCAAGATCTCTCCTCAGGACCGTACCCTTTCCATTGGATGAGGTACTGCAAGGAACGTCCACGCCAACGAGAATCAATTATAGCCTGAACCTCATATTCAGGATCCGAGGCGGCAGAAACGGGCGGTGGCGGTGTCGTCTTCCGGAAGGGATCAGGAGTCCATGGTTTCACGAGAGAGACGTGGAACGTGGGATGGATTCTAAAGTTAGGAGGTAGTCGAAGACGAACTGCCGAGGCATTCACCACCTTATCAATTACATATGGCCCTATGAACTTCGGTCCCAGCTTTTTCGATGGACATAGTAGACGTATATTACGTGAAGAGAGCCATACCTTTTGGCCTACTCGGTAGGAAGGGGCTATTCTTCTCTTTTTGTCTGCTTGATTTTTATGACATTGTTTGGCGTTTAACAGGTTTTGTTTGAGCAGGGCTAAGTGGCGGCGGTGATGTCTTAGCAATGCATTGACGTCGGGAACATGAGTTTGACGGAAGGAACCCGGCAGTAGAACGGGGTGGTATCCATAAGCGGCGTAGAAAGGAGATGTCTTGAGAGATGAGTGGAAGCCATTGTTATAGGCGAATTCGGCCGTAGGCAGCAGATTCATCCAGTTATCTTGTGATTGCGTAGAGTAGCATCTTAAGTATTGCTCAAGAGTCTGATTGGTACGCTCAGTTTGGCCGTTGGTTTGTGGGTGAAAGGCTGATGATAGACGGCTGGATATGTGAAGTGATTTGCAGAGGGCTTTCCAGAATCTTGAAGTGAATTGGGAACCCCGGTCGGAGATAATGGATGTGGGGGTGCCGTGTAAACGGAAGATGTGATTGTGGAACATGGTGGCTGTTTGTACTGCAGTGGGGAGTCCCTTACAACCCACAAAATGTGCCATCTTGGTAAAGTGATCTACCACCACCATGATGGTGGTATATCCTTTTGAAGGTGGGAGATCGGTTATGAAATCTACTGATATTTGGGTCCAAGGACGAGAGGGTGTTGGTATGGGTTGGAGGAGGCCCGATGTCCTATCTGTTGAATGCTTTGACCTTGCACAAACAGGACAGGTTGTCACGTATTTCTTAATCTCCTTTTTCATGTGTGGCCATGTGCCATATCTGTGCATAAGATGTTCGGTTTTCTTGATTCCTCCGTGGCCAGCAGAGGGTGAGTCGTGGCACAGTTCGAGAAGTTCTTTGTGGGAAGGTGTAGGAGTATCGATGGTTGTGGCTGATAGGAAGTGGTCGGAGTGGAGTATGGTATCTGTACAAGGTAGTTTGGTAGGTGCAGGGGGTAGTCGCGAAAGCGTATCTGCCTTCGTGTTTTTTCGTCCAGGGCGGTAGGTTATGTGAAAATTGAATCTGGAAAAGAACAAGGCCCATCTGGCTTGACGTGGGCGAAGCCTTTTGGCTGAGCGAAGATACTCAAGGTTTCGATGGTCTGTATATATTGTTACCGGATGGTGTGTACCCTCTAATAGATGTCTCCATTCCTCTAATGCCTTTTTGATGGCCAGTAACTCCTTGTCTCCTACGTCATAATTTTGTTCGGCTGAGTCCATGATCTTGGAGTGGAATGCGATAGGATGGAGTAGGCTCGAACTCGTATCCCGCTGGGAGAGGATGGCCCCGGTAGCATACTCGGATGCATCCACCTCCAAGAAGAAGGGTTGAGTGGGGTTAGGGAGAGAGAGGATCGGTGCGGAGGAAAACCTTTTCTTTAATGCTTGGAAGGCATTGTCCGCTTGGTCGGACCAGTAGAATTTAGTTTTGTTACTCGTTAGCCTGGTGAGGGGACGTGCCAGTTTGGAAAAATCTCATATAAAACGACGATAAAAATTGGAAAAACCTAGAAATCTTTGTATTTCCTTTTTAGAGGTGGGTATGGGCCAGGTGGTGATGGCAGTGACCTTTTCGGGGTCCATTGTCACATGTCCTGGTGATAATATGAAGCCTAGAAATGAGATGGTTTGGGCGTCGAAGATGCATTTCTCGGTTTTAACGTACAGACGGTGTTTCCTGAGTCGAGATAACACCTCTTTCATATGTACACGATGGTCAGCGGTAGAGTTCGAGTAGACAAGGATATCGTCAAGGTACACCACAACATATTGATCGAGCAGATCTTTGAAAACATCATTGATGAAGTGTTGGAAAGTGGATGGGGCGTTGCAGAGCCCGTAGGGCATCACGAGATACTCATAGTGTCCGTATCTGCTCCTAAACGCTGTCTTCCACTCATGGCCACTCTGTATTCGGACTAAGTTGTATGCCCCACGGAGATCCAATTTTGTGAATATGGTGGCGTCTTGTAGGCGTTCCATTAATTCTGGGATCAGTGGAAGCGGATAACGGTTTTTTATGGTGATGTCATTCAACTCTCTATAATCCACGCAGGGTCTGAGGCCTCCATCCTTTTTGCTGACAAAGAAGATACCTGCCCCAGCAGGTGAGGTGGATGGGCGTATAAATCCCTTGTCAAGATTCTCGCGGATATATTCTTTCAGAACCGTTAATTCTGGTTGTGACAATGGGTATAGACGACCATGGGGAATCGTGGCACCTTGAACCAGGTCAATTGGGCAGTCATAGGCCCGATGTGGAGGTAGAGTCTCAACACCTTGTTTGTTAAAGACGTCTGCATACTCTAGGTAGGTTTTGGGTACCTCTATATTGGTCTTGCGCATGTTCTTATCCAGAACAGAGTTTAAGAATCCTATTTGAGGTATGAGCATGCAATGTTTCTTACAGTAAAGAGATTGGAAACGTACTCTACTCGGCTCCCAGTGGATGAGGGGGTTATGTAGTCGCAACCAGGGGAGTCCCAGTATGACGGGAAAAACGGGTGAGGCCACCAAGTCGAAGCGTATTGGTTCTAGGTGTCTATTACCTATTGTCATCTGAACGGATTGTGTTTCGGATGTGACCGTCCCAGAGCGTAATAATGACCCGTCAACCATGTGTATGTTTATAGGTGTTTCTTTATTCAGTTTAGGAATATTAATAGTTTCTGCATATTCCATATCCATAAAACACCCACTGGCTCCTGAGTCCACCATGGCTCGGGCGTAGACCGTCTTATTGCTCCACTGTAACGAGATGAGCAAGGATAAGTGAAGGGGAAAACATGGGTTACTAGGGTTATGAGATGGTGCACCCTTACCTCCTCGGTTGTTCCTTTCAGGGCAGGAGGTACGGAAGTGGTTGGGACTTGCACAATATAGGCATAGGTGCAAGGCTCTGCGGCGATCCAATTCCTCGGGAGGGAGTCTGCGACTAGTAGCACCTAATTGCATGGGTTCCTCCCTTGTTTCTCCACCGTAGTATGGGACTACGGCTGCAGCATCGGATGGAAGTGCCCTAGGCGGGCGACGTATGGCTCCCACGGGGAGTGGGTTCCTCTCTAAGCGGCGTTCTCTCATACGTCTATCGATTGTCAGGGTCAGTTGCATGAGTGCTTCTAGCGTGTGGGGAAGATCACCTCTTGATAGCTCGTCTTTTAATTGCTCTGATAATCCTAGACGGTATTGGCTGATCAATGCAGCCTCGTTCCACTCGGTATCGAGCGCATGTGTTTTAAATTCAGAGATATACTCTTCTACGGGTCTACGCCCTTGTTTGGTTGCACGTAGTGCGCATTCGGCGGTGTCTTTACGTAGTGGATCGTCATACAGAGTATCCAGCTCGGTGATGAAAGATGTCCAGGTGTCCAGGGTAGGGCTATTGGATAGGATTAGATGGTGGGCCCATGTTTGGGGTTCCCCAGACAGCAAGGAGATGATGGTTTGTATCTTGATGTTCTCGGAATGATAGGTTCGTGGCTTCAGGGTAAACATGATTTGACAGGCAGTACGGAATGTAATGTATTTGCTGCGGTCACCCGTGAACCTTTCGGGCAGAGGTACGGGGGGTTCTGGAGCTTGTGGATCCTGTGCTCGTACGAGTTCCATTGGTGCTTGGTAAGGTGGGGGAGCACCTTGGAGTTCCCTCATATTGGCACGAAGTTGATCTTGGCCGGTTTGGAGGCCCTGGACAGTTTGGGTCAGTACCCCTATTTGATGGGCCAGAGCGTTGAGGGTGTCAGATAACCCTGCGAGGTCCATGGTGGTCCAGTTGTATTGTCAGTAGTTTATCAAGAGGACCTCAATATGCAGGTTTACCTCAGGCGTGCTGCAGATGGCGGTATAGACGGTCTCATAGATCAATATTCAATCCAAGGGTCGGTATAGTCAAAGAAGGGATTTATTCGTAAAGTAGGTGGTGGGGTCAAAACCAGGATAGACAGGTTCAGTATGGTAGTGTCTCTGGGAGATTCAGACAACAACTGGACAATGAAGCATAGGTGGTTCAGGTTTATATAGGGGAGTTCTGCCCACTCCTACTCCACCCCCAAGGGAGGGGTGTGACGTCAGAGTCAGGGAAACCCCAGTCATTGAACCTGCAGGCCTGATTCCTTGGCCCAGCCCCCTGACTGCTGTCATCGTTTTCCCTGTCCAACCTCCTTGGGGGAACTCCCCAAACAGAGGCGGGGCAGGGTCTGACTGCCAAGCCGGGGGTACCATGCTGGAATCCTTCCCCGCATGTCCTGACGCGGGTCTGACTCCTCGTCTGCACGGTCTCCCCAAAGCTAGGAGGCTGGAGCTGGACGGCTACAGCCGCCGGAGGTGAGCCTGCGCCAAACACCCTCCCATCGCCGGTCGAGGATCGGGTGTGGGGACGCCGCGGCTGAGCGCCGGCGCCCCTCCCTTTCACCGACCCCCAGAACCGCCGCAGAGAGGTGCGCCGGAGCGTGGCGTCACCCCCCTGCGTGTTCCCAGAGCGGACAGCTGCTGTGGTGAGTCCTGACATCATCGCCGACATTGAAACAGGTCGTTTACTACACTTTGAAAAACTGGGAGAGTTTAGAGATGCATGCACAGCAAGTGACCCTGCTCAACATCTTGATCTTCAGCAGCTAGCGGGCTTCACATCTAATCTCCTGCAGTCATTCAAAGCACGCTTTGAAGAATTTCGTGAGCGCACTCGTCTTTTTAAGTTCATTACCCATCCACACGAGTGTGCAGTGGACAGCGCCGACCTGAGTTACATCCCCGATGTCTCCGTCAGAGATATTGAGCTACAAGATGCTGACCTGAAGGCCTCAGACATGTGGGTGAATAAGTTCAAGTTACTGAATGAAGATTTGGAAAGACTTGCACGACAGCAAGCAGAGTTGGCGAGCAAACACAAGTGGGGAGAAATGAAAAAACTTCAACCCGCGGACCAGCTGATTGTCAAAACTTGGAACGTGCTTCCCGTCACATAGCACACACTGCAGTGTGTAAGTATTACTGTACTGACAATGCTTGGCTCTACGTATGCAGTCTTTCTCACATCTAAAGAACATTAAGACCAACCTACGATCACGTTTGACGGATGGAAGTCTCAACGCCTGCATGAAGCTTAACCTCACCACTTATCAACCAGACCACAAAGCCATCAGCAAAACCATGCAGCACCAGAAGTCGCATTAATGGTAAGAAGTACTTTATTCATCATTGGTTAGCAACAGCATAACAACGTTATTAAACAGAATTCAGCGACTTATTGTACTTTAAAAGTGTTGGTCTTACATAAAATGCACACATTTACTTGTATTTAGTTTTAAACATATTGTATGGCTCTCACGGAATTACATTTTAAAATATGTGCCGTTCATGGCTCTCTCAACCAAAAAGGTTCCCTACCCCTGTTATAGACTAAGCACCGCCTTATTCTCATGGCTGGGAGACATTTCTGAATTCACACACATCATTATACAGCAGATACAGGTTCTAATCAGCAATATATGGATTTACTTACAAGAAGCCGCTCACTCCCAGGACCCTCAGGCTGGATCTCCTCTCTGGATTCACCAGGTGGATCTGCGGCCTCACAGGGCTCAGGACACAAAGGACAAAGGGGATGGAGCTACAAGGGATAAAGGAGAGTGCAGGAATTAGATATAATCCCACATCAATACAAACAAGACACGGTTGAAGTTCCTTTTTCAGGCAGTTTCTTATTCTTGGAAATTACATATAATCCCACATCAATACAAACAAATGTGAAAAAGAGAAAACATCACTCACAAGAGAACAACAAGCAAGAAGAGAATAGCCGCAGCACTTCCTGATTCACCTTGTCCCTAAACCCGATTAGCATCTACTTCCTTGTTTGCTTTCCACACGCGTTCCACCGCTCTCATTTTAGGTTTCAGCAGAGCAACTCTATTATGGAGAAGGGTCTGGCTGCAGACTAAAGCTCCATTGTGAACAGGAAACATATGACCTCAACTCACTCCCAGGTTTTTTTCTTCTTTGAAATCAACTTTTAATGTAACGAACAGCAATAAACACAATAATTCTGAACACAGGTTTCTGCTTAATTTTCATAATTAAGGGTAAATAAACATTAAGATAGGGCAAAGTATAAAGTATAGTAATGATTATTGGAAGTTATGAATACATCATCTTAGGAAATCAGAGGATTCCTCCATCATTTTGAGTTCTCATGTATTATGTACCATTTAAAATTCACAGTGGGAAAGAACCCCCTGGACCTTCAGGAAGGGGGACATGACTGATGGCCTGGGCCTGTAGGTTAAGGAAAGATCTGGAAGGGTTTAGAATCCCTGGGGCCCCTCAGGGAGGGGGAAGGGGGGGGTCGGTTGGAAGCATGGGCCTGTCAGTCAAGGAAAAGCTACGGTGTTATTGGTGGAGTGGTTGCAACAGTGTTGCTTAACTGGACTATATATGCTGGTGATGGGTGCAGGGTTCTTCCTCTGTTCCTGCCAACGTGAGAAGTGCATCAAGGTGAGATCATGTTTTTTCAGGTGTTTCTGGTGAAAGAGAAAGGAGAGGGAAAGTTTGGTGGCTGGGGGGGCATCTACATGTCTGCTGGAACACTTGAGGGAGCACTCTGTGTGATCACATGACCGGGAGCTTCCTCTGTGTGTGTAAGGGGAGAGGGTGACAGGAAGTGCAGGCTGTGCCATGTGCTGCTGTTATAGGGGGCAGAGCTGCTGGATTCCCACTCCCCAGCAAGAAGCAGGTGTAGGGTGTGTCTGTGTGTCTGTCTGTGTGTGACTAGATTTGGTTAAAGAGAAAGGCAGATGGTTTTTATTCAATTGGTTTTGTTGATTTTCTGTTTTTGTTCTAAGGACCTGCATGTGTTGTGGCTGCAGATCCCACAATGCTCAGGCAGCCAGATAGCAGCGCTGTGGGATAAGTAGTTGCACAGCATTGAAGGTTTAGTAATCAAAAAAAATAAAAAAAAAAAATAAATAAATAAAAAATGATCTGGGGCACAAATGATCAAATAACGTGGTGGCTCTTACAAAGAAAACCCTGGGGGTTATTCAACACAATATATTTTAAGTATATATGCGTAAGGTGTATACACCGATACAATTATTGGTCTAAGGAGCGCCGACAGGTTCTGTAGCGCTGTACAATGGGTGAAGCAATGACAGGGCGACGTACACCTTGCAAAAGCGGAGCGGGAGGTGGAGGACCTGCTCAAGAGCTTACAATCTAATATACAATGCGAGCACATGCGGCTGGTCCCTAAGGCTGGCTGTTGCCATACAGACCCGTCTGATATCTGCTAGTGCTGCTGCCTGTGTCTCCATGTTCCCGCTCATTATTCGGGCTGCAATGGGATCACATGGGAATGGTTCCTCTGCATCTTCTGTTCTGTGCTTTACCCAGCAGGTGCCGGCGGACAAATACTTCACAATTCAGTGCATTGAATGAAATTTCAGTGTCCTTTAGCGAGTGCACCCTGAGGTCCTGTAACTTGAGGCCCTGAGCTCCTGCACCCTGGGGTTCTGCACCCTGAGGTCCTGAGCTCCTGCACCCTGGGGTCCGGTACCCTGAGGTCCGGCACTGGGCAGAGAAAAAACTCTTATCCCTTCGTGTGAACCAGGGAGATAAGGTGCGGGAAACGTTTGAATACATAATTGTAGTAAACAGTTTCAATTGCTAAAATGCTTATTTTACTAGCGGTTTCAATAAGGGTTACTGCAGCATAATACCCCATTAACCCCTTAGGAACCGAGAGTTTTAAAAGTTCTGTGCGTGGTCACGGCGTTGCATGTTTGCAGATGCATTCAGTGTATGGTCGCTGTGTTGCATGTTTGCAGGCTCATGCTGTATGGCCACTGTGTTGCAGGTTGCGTGTGCATTCCGGGTGTGGTCACGGTGTTGCATGTTTGCGTGTGCATTCTGTGTGTGGTCACTATGTTGCATGTGCATTCCGGGTATGGTCACGGTGTTGCATGTTTGCAGGCTCATTCTGTGTGTGGCCACTGTGTTGCAGGCTTGCGGGTGCATTCCGGGTATGGTCACTGTGTTGACTTTTGCGCGTGCGTGCTGTGCGTGGTCACGATGTTGCATACTTGCAGATGCATTCAGTGTATGGTCACTGTGTTGCATGTGTGCAGGCTCTTTCTGTATGTGGCCACGGTGTTGCAGGTTTGCGTGTGCATTTCGGGTGAGGTCACGGTGTTGCAGGTTTGCGTGTGCAATCTGTGTGGGGTCACTGTTGCATGTTTGCATGTGCATTCCGGGTATGGTCACTGTGTTGCACGTTACAGGCGCATTCTGTGTGGGGCCACTGTGTTGTATGTTCGCAAGTCCAGTCGGTGTGGTCACGGTGTGGCATGGTTGCAGGTGCAGTCAGTATACGGTCATTGGATAATGTTTGCAATTGCATTCGGATATGGTCATTGGGTGCATGTTGGCAGGTGCATTCTGGTTGGGGGTGCTGGTGGGGGGCTCTGGAGTGGCTTTGGACTGGGGAGGTTTGGTGGTGTCTGGAGGGTTGTTCCGTGGGTGCGGTGCTCTGTGGGTGGATGTGATTCGAGCCACTTTCTCGTGGTTCTTAAGGGTTACTGGGTTCCAGGTGGGGTCCTTGCGGATTTGCCATTCCCAGGGCCCTGTCTAGCCTAAATTGGTAGAATGCCCCTCCCGAGTGCCCCCCCCCCGGGGCATAGGGGAGCCCGGTTTAATATCAATAGAAGGAAGTGGATGCAGCTGGTTCCCAATCGGGTGAAGGGCGGTCGTCATGGACACGCCACCCAGGGATCTGCGTTTGAGTGTGCGGAGGAGGGTGAACATGGTGCAGGTGCCTGTTTTTCTTCCCTGTCTTTACGTGAGGAGTCTGGAGGAGTTGGTCGAGGGGACTGGGATGGAAGGACTTAAGGGGGGTTTGGAAGGAACCACCCCCCCCCCAGACCAGGTAAGATGGCCGACGGAGGTCGCTCTCGAGGAGCCCGCGTGGAGGTCCTTCACTTCCGGCGGCCGGGGGAGAGTGCCGAGAGTGGCAGCGGCTGCCTCCAGGCTCCCTCCCACTCGTTGCAGGCATGCAGCGTCTCGGGCGGCGCGTTCGGCCCGCCCGCAACATGGCTGCGCCCATCGTGCGGCTGGACATCGGAGGAGGATCGTGTCGGCAGCAGTTGCAGGGAGCCCGGTGGCTGGGGACGTACCGGTACTGGTGCAGGGGATATCGGATGGAGTATTTCAATTCGTAATGGACATTCTCAACGCTCTCAGCCGAGGAGTGTCTTGGTGGTCTTGGTGGCAGGAGATGGAGGTCGGTGAAGGGTGCCGGTTACCAGTGGAGGTGCTATTCCTGGGCGACCATCGCTGGGATCACCTTTGGCTGTGATTCTGGGGCTCCGGGAGGATCCCCTTGCTGGCTGCACGGGAGTCGGATTTTGGGGGTGCAGCGTTTGGATCGCTCGGCCTTTCGGGGGGTTAATGCGTCGGGTGGTGCTGGTGGTGTAACGACGGGGTTGCTAGAAGCCCTGGTTGCTGCTCTTAGACGCTGGCAGGATGGGTCGGAGGACGCGGCTAAGGGGAAGTCTTCGCTGAGTGTGGCGGGACACGTCGTTTCGGGGAGCGCGGTACCGGCGGCGGTTCTTGCGCCTAGCTCTGCTGCGGTTGGGGTTCCCGCGTCTGCGTGCACATCTGGGGCAGCGCCCGTGCCGGTTTTGGCACAGGTCGGGTCAGCAGGGGATTTCCGAGGCTGGCGCAGTTTTGGTTTCGGGGTCAGGGGGAATGACTGGGCCTGCAAGTTAATTGGGGTCTCAGCGGTGGGTGCTGGGGAGGTGTCTCCCGTTGGGGTGCGGGCATCTCTTATGGGTCCGGCGAGTTGTCCCCAATGGGTTGCGGGTCACTGCAGGTTACGGGAGAGGGTTTGGAGAACGAATATGTGGATGTGCTTACACTACTTTCTGGGGATAGGGAGACGGTGGACCGTCCCAAACGGCCTGACCGGTTCATGGAAAAGAAGGAGAAGTTGAAGAAAAACGCTTCCTCCCACTTTTGGGAAGGGGCTACAGGGTTTCTTGGCTTCTTGTGCTATCGGGTGCGAGCGATTCCCGAAGCGCAGGGTTGTATTGTTTGCGTATGTCGACCTGATTTAAGCGTTGTATTGCATCTTTGGGGCACGTCCCGAAGCAGTTCGCGCCGCATTCTTTTCGGATAGGCGCAGCGACAATGGCGGTGGAGGCGGGTGCGTCAGACGACATGATTAGGCGTGTGGGTAGATGGCGATCGGATTGTTGTCATTCCTATGTGCGCCCTAACCTCTTATAATTACAGGTTCATCCCCGACGACTGTTTGGATCATCGGACACTCGTATATACACTGGGTGGCCAAGCGGGCTGCACAACGGCCGCTTGGCAGGAACCTGAGTTTTCCAAAGGACTTGGCTATGATTGGACTTGGCTACGTTTCGGTGGATTGGCTGCAAGGGTTTGCGTTGGGCCCAGGTGGCTGGACAACGCAGGGTGGACTAGACAAGCGGCTAGGGATGTGGTGTTAGTGGTACATGGTTTGGATCATCGGACACTCGTTTATACACTGGGTGGCCAAGCGGGCTGCACAACGGCCGCTTGGCTGGAACCTGAGTTTTCCAAAGGACTTGGCTATGATTGGACTTGGCTACGTTTCGGTGGATTGGCAGCAGGGGTTTGCGTTGGGCCCAGGTGGCTGGACAACGCAGGGTGTTGGCTAGACAAGCGTCTAGGGATGTGGTGTTCGTGGTACATGTTGTTTGGATCATCGGACACTCGTTTATACACTGGGTGGCCAAGCGGGCTGCACAACGGCCGCTTGGCTGGAACCTGAGTTTTCCACAGGACTTGGCTACGATTGGACTTGGCTACGATTGGACTTGGCTACGATTGGACTTGGCTACGATTCGGTGGATTGGCAGCAAGGGTTTGCATTGGGCCCAGGTGGCTGGACAATGCAGGGTGTTGGCTAGACAAGCGGCTAGGGATGTGGGTTAGTGGTACATGCAGGGGGAAACGATCTTGGGGTGGTCCGATCGGTAGACTTGGTTAGGAGGATGAAACGTGACTTAGCCAGTTGTTTCACCATTTTCGGGGTTTATCACTGGTGTTTTCAGAGATAGTCTCTCGCCCCAGTTGGGAGGAATTTGCGGCTCCCAGGGCTATGGACAAGGCTCGGAAGCGGGTTAACAAGGAGATCTCGAGGTTTGGGGGTGATCTGGGTGGAGTGTCAGTTAGACATACGGGGCTGGAGGGGGACAATAGGAATGTCATTAGAGGGGATGGGGTCCATCTCACGGATATTGGGTTGGATATTTTCCTGGAGGGTCTGCAGTCGGGCATAGAGGAGGCGCTGTCTGCGGGGGGGCGCAGGGGCGGACGCTGAGGCGGCCCCTGGCGTTGGCGGTTTCCCTGGACAGCAGTGCTTAATGGAGGTTTTAGCCGCCATCGGGTGAGGCCTGGGGGGAGACGGACCTCGCTTGCGGGGACGAGCTCAATGGTTTGGTAATGCCTATTGCATGGAGCGATAGGGCAGTTTGAGTAAGCACTGCAAGGGATGGTTATATATATACATGGTTATATATATATGGTTTAATAAAGCTGTGGCCCATGCACATTCCAACTGACATATACGTGTTTGTGTTTATTCAGGTTATTGGGGTATGGGTTGGGAAGGGGTTATTGGGGTATGGGTTGGGAAGGCCTCAGGCTTAAGCAGTCAAGAACCCCCTGGACCTTCAGGAAGGGGGACATGACTGATGGCCTGGGCCTGTAGGTTAAGGAAAGATCTGGAAGGGTTTAGAATCCCTGGGGCCCCTCAGGGAGGGGGAAGGGGGGGGGTCGGTTGGAAGCATGGGCCTGTCAGTCAAGGAAAAGCTACGGTGTTATTGGTGGAGTGGTTGCAACAGTGTTGCTTAACTGGACTATATATGCTGGTGATGGGTGCAGGGTTCTTCCTCTGTTCCTGCCAACGTGAGAAGTGCATCAAGGTGAGACCCGCCCACCCACCCTTGGATTTCGTCAAGTCATGTCACAGCTGAAGGTTGGCGGTTTCCCTGGACAGCAGTGCTTAATGGAGGTTTTAGCCGCCATCGGGTGAGGCCTGGGGGGAGACGGACCTCGCTTGCGGGGACGAGCTCAATGGTTTGGTAATGCCTATTGCATGGAGCGATAGGGCAGTTTGAGTAAGCACTGCAAGGGATGGTTATATATATACATGGTTATATATATATGGTTTAATAAAGCTGTGGCCCATGCACATTCCAACTGACATATACGTGTTTGTGTTTATTCAGGTTATTGGGGTATGGGTTGGGAAGGGGTTATTGGGGTATGGGTTGGGAAGGCCTCAGGCTTAAGCAGTCAAGAACCCCCTGGACCTTCAGGAAGGGGGACATGACTGATGGCCTGGGCCTGTAGGTTAAGGAAAGATCTGGAAGGGTTTAGAATCCCTGGGGCCCCTCAGGGAGGGGGAAGGGGGGGGGTCGGTTGGAAGCATGGGCCTGTCAGTCAAGGAAAAGCTACGGTGTTATTGGTGGAGTGGTTGCAACAGTGTTGCTTAACTGGACTATATATGCTGGTGATGGGTGCAGGGTTCTTCCTCTGTTCCTGCCAACGTGAGAAGTGCATCAAGGTGAGACCCGCCCACCCACCCTTGGATTTCGTCAAGTCGTGTCACAGCTGAAGGTTGGCGGTTTCCCTGGACAGCAGTGCTTAATGGAGGTTTTAGCCGCCATCGGGTGAGGCCTGGGGGGAGACGGACCTCGCTTGCGGGGACGAGCTCAATGGTTTGGTAATGCCTATTGCATGGAGCGATAGGGCAGTTTGAGTAAGCACTGCAAGGGATGGTTATATATATACATGGTTATATATATATGGTTTAATAAAGCTGTGGCCCATGCACATTCCAACTGACATATACGTGTTTGTGTTTATTCAGGTTATTGGGGTATGGGTTGGGAAGGGGTTATTGGGGTATGGGTTGGGAAGGCCTCAGGCTTAAGCAGTCAAGGGTCAAAGCAGGGATCTCTCACTAAAGGATGCGGTCACACTAGTGCACTTCTCTGTGTCATGAGCACCCCAGGCAGATGCCAAGGGGGGCCCTTTATGCTGAGTGTCATTAAGCCCTTTAGGCAGGTTTGTTGCTTGCATGATACGGTCAGGGAACCTACCCCCTCGGGGACCAGCTCCGCAGCCTGGACACGCCGACCACGGCTCTCGCCGCGCTCGGGAGCCGTGCGCACAGAGGGGGTCAATCCGCAGACCACCACGCTTGCCCCCCTGGTCGGCTCCCGCACCCCCCTCTCTGCCATACTGTTCGGCATCCCACGTGGTATCCAAGATGGCGCCCGAACACCGCACATCCAATCAGACGCTACCAGGAAGTCAGAGTCAGCATGGTCGCCGTTGACTACCAAACCGCATCTTCTCTCGATTGGTGGATTCACAGCAGGCGCCCTATTTAAATCCCAGACTGCCCTTGATTCAATGCCAGGTTTTCCCTGTGCCCCTACCTATTATCCTGTGTCCCAGTATAACCTCTTGCTGTCCTTTTGCTCCCTATCCCACTCCTGTCTGCCGCCTGGATAACGACCTTTGCCTGATTTAAATGACCATTCTTGTCTGCTGCCTGGATAACGACCTCTGCATGGTATAACCGACAACTCCTGTTTGCTGCCTGGATAACAACCCTGATTGGAGCGATCCTACTGCACCAGGTACTGAAAACTAATTTTACAAAAACCCTAGCCTTTTTGTGAAGTTCCCTATGGTTCCAGTATTTTACTGGCTTCTGAAGCTCCATAAAAATGCTGAGAACCCCCCTTGTCACCCAATCATAGCTGGCATTGAATCTGTGACTAGTCACCTGTCAAGGTATATTGATACAATCTTACAACCATGGGTAAAACTGATACCCTCCTATTTAAAGGACAGTATCAGTGTTCTACAGATTTTGCAGAATTTCAATTGGAAAAATGGATATGTAATGGCCACTTGTGATGTACAATCCTTGTACAGTATTATACCCCACCAAAGGGAATGTAGTGTGGTCCGTAATTTTCTGGAGAATCATTCCACTGTTCCACAGGAGCAGGTCAATTTCCTCTTGGAGGGAATTGACCTTATCCTGAATAATAACTTTTTCAGGTATGAGAGCCAACATTATATACAGGTGAGAGGAACTACAATGGGAACCAGGTTCGCACCCAGTTATGCCAACCTGTTCATGGCAGACTGGGAGAGCCGGTTTGTCTATGGCGGGCATAACTGGGTGCAAAACCTGGTCCTATTTAAGAGATACATAGACGATATTCTGATTATATGGGAGGGTGATACAGAATCCCTGAACTAATTTTTTCACTATCTAAATGATAACAACTGAGGTAGTGTTTTGGATTCAAATATAAGAGCTGTATCCATCTATTTTTTTTTTTTTTATCTTAATATTTATATTGAAGACTGCCAGATCAAAGCCAGAAACTTTTTCAAACCGGTTGACGTCAATAGTTATATTGACCCATCCATCTGTCATGCCAAACACTGGTTGAAAGGGGTCCCTAAGGGACAGTTTAGACGCCTTAAAAGGAACTGCACAGAGGAAGATCAATATCTGCAGCAAGCTCATAGATTGAAAAAAGACTTTCTGGAGAAAGGGTATGGGGAGTCTAGTCTCGATGTAGTCATTGAAGAAATTAGAGCTCAGGACAGACAAGATACCCTCACATATAAACCCATCAACGAGAGTTCAAATGATGAGATCATGTTCATAAGTGATTATAATCAACATACAGGAGCAGTACACCAAATAATAAGGAAGTATTGGTCAGTATTACAAAGGGATCCAGCTCTTAAGGGCATCATAGGCGACAAGCCTAAACTTGTTAATCTGGGAGCCCCAAATATGAAAAAGATTCTAGTAAATAGTCACAGAAACCCATTGAAAGATAGGAATCTGTTTAATTTAAAAGAGGGTTTCTATCGATGTGGGTATTGTCCAGCTTGCAAATATTTAGGGCTTGGAAAAACTTTTAAGCCCAGTTTCACAGATAGGAACAATAGGGAATACAGAATTAAAGGTGTAATTACGTGTAGAACGAAAAGTATTATTTACAGAATCACTTGTCTGTCTGGGTTACATTACATAGGACATACTATCAGACCCTTGTGCACTAGGAGTAGAGAGCATATCCATAATATTTGTAAGGGGTTGGAGACCCATTCGGTCCCAGTAACATTTTAAGGAAATACACGGACAATCTCCTAAAGATTTGTCATTTATTGCCATTCAGAAAATAGGTCTCCATTGGGGATGTGGGGATTTTAATAAGAAAATAAACCGTTCTGAAATGAAATGGATACATACACTGGGCAGCTTAACCCCTTCGGGTCTAAACCTGGATTTTGAATTGTGCCATTTTTTATAATCCCAGGTCTAGTTGGATATGGCTACATTTGGGTAGACGGTTTACATACAGTTTCAAATTAGATTTTAGAAAGCATTATAAGGGATAATATTTTAGATTTGATTGCCATCTTTGGGCTGCAGCTCCCTTCTCCATAGGCATTGGTGACAGATAGAGCTGCAGTGCAATGATAATTTATATGATGTATAGGAGTACATTCATCCTCCTATAGTTTTAAAGTTTTAGATTAACAAAATTATATATTTTTATACCTTTTTTTTCTTTTTTCTTTTAGCTCTATTATACCTATTAGGTTAACAAAATGATTTTTTTTTCTTTTAGTTTTATTATACCTATTAGGTCAACAAAATGAAAGGGATTATATGATTGGTAGGGATGAAATCCCCGCCAAAAAGAAGACTCCTAATTGGGTAACCATTGAGAGATTAGGGTATTTAATGGGAGTAATGGTCATTTGATCAGTAAAACCATCTGAGGAAGCCACTGAGGATATCTCAACGGGCGAAATGCATTCTGGTCACTAATTATTCCCTTATTTTATATTTTTGTTGTATTTTATGCTGTGTTTTATTAAATTTTTGATTTTTACTCCACCGCATGGGGTTTTATTTGAGGTTGTACCCTACAACAACTTCTGAGCCTGATTCCTAAGGACCTAGGTTAGGTCCAAGAAAGTGTGAGTATATTTCTATTCCACTTTTCTGTTTTCCATAGTATTACAGTCTATGCTATGCCCTGTCTGTATCCATATTTAAGGGTGTAAAGACTTGAAGTATCAAGACTACCTGTACCGAAAAGGGCAATTGGGTAGCCGTTAATAACCGAGAGGCGCATCATCCAGAGCCAGGAAGGCTCTATTTCACGTGAGTGTGCTGACGCTTCTTTGGTTTATCCATGTGGTATACATCAGATCGCACAATGATGTTTTTCCTTTTTTGAGGTTACCCTAGGAAGAAAGCTCTCTTCAGGATCTGGGAAATTTACTCCTGGGACTTAAAGAAAGGAACATTGTTTTCGCTGCACTCCATCCCCTTGGACTATCAAGAAGGGAAAGTTTGATTTATGATTATTATCCTGTCCCATTACCTTTGGTCCCTTAACAAGCGGGAGGCACATCTGCAAACTGCTGTAGGTCCTACACCGTTCACCTGAGTTGGATGTACATACCCTCAAATTAAAGCTGACAGTCTGCAGTTAAACACATTGTGTTTGTTTCATTCCAACTCCATTGTGGTGGTGTATAGAGCCAAAGATATTAGAATTGTGTCGATGTCCCAATATTTCTGGACCTGACTGTATTCATAACATCGCTAAATGATCTATATGATGACGCCTATCGGTTTGAATCTTCAAAAGCTGCCATCAGAGATTTTCGACAAGGTAGAAGACGTGGGGAAGATTACATTGCCGAATTCAAAGCTCGATCCCTTGAAACAGGCTGGAATGAGACCGCCTTAGTGAATCAGTAAAAAATTGGTCTCTCCAACAATATTAAAGACTACCTAGCACATGGACCAACACCATTAAACTTGGAACCTCTGATACAACTAACCACTACCATAGATAGGCGCCTACGTCAGCGTAGAAGAGAGCGCGCCATGGACACTCCCCCTCCTCGTCGTGCCCCTACCTCTTCCCACACTAATCACCCCCCCCCCACCTTTCAAAACTATCACCAGAGAAGAACCCATGCAAATCTGTCTGGTTAGGGGGCATCTATCACCAGAAGAAGTAGCATGCCGTAAATCCAACCAATTGTGCCTATATTGTGGGAAACACAACCACACCGTCCGGGATTGTCCTATGAAATCCAGACCCCGTAGCGGTAAGAATGAGAGCCCCCCCATTAAACAGCCCTCCATGTTCCTTATCGCAACCTTGATCTATCTTCCTTTTCTTACAGTGGAATGACCATCTGGTATCCGTATTCGCCATGGTGGACTCAGGCGCTATTAGCTGTTTCATGGACTTTACTTTTGCCATGTCCCTTGGAATTCCTTACATAAATAAAAAATCACCACTGAGCATACAATGTGTTGACCGCTCTCCTTTAATTTCTGGCCCAGTGACCCTGGAAACCATCCCCCTACAGGTTCAGATGGGGCACAGCCATAAAGAATCGCTCCAATTCGAACTGGTAACATCACCCCTATTTTCAGTAATTCTTGGTATCTCTTGGCTCCGCACTCACGATCCAGTCATATCCTGGGCCTCAGGGACATTCCCTTTTTTCTTCCCAATACTGTACGAATTTATGTCTACGTCCCGCTAAACCCAAAGGCTACATCTCCTCCGTTCTCGATAAGGAAATGAAACCCTCCAACATTTCTCTTCCTCCAGTATACGCCGAATTCTCTGATGTGTTTGACAAAAAGGGGGTCGAACACCTACCCACCATCGCAAATACGATAGCCCTATAGACCTACCCGGAGCCAACATACCCTTTGGGCATATCTACCCCCTATCGGAACCAGAACTCTGGGTGCTCAAAGAATATATACAAGAAAATCTTGAAAAAGGATTCATCAGACCTCCTTCTTCCCTAGCCGGTGCAGGCATCTTTTTTGTAAAAAAAAAGGATGGTGGCCTCTTACCCAGCGTAGATTATAGAGAACTCAATAAAATTATCGTCTAGAATAGGTACCCGCTACCTCTCATACCTGAACTGCTGGAACAACTAAAAAACGCTACGGTCTTCACCTAACTCTCACCTCAGGAGGGGCCTATAATCTATTGCACATCCGCAAGGATGATGAATGGAAGACCGCATTTAGAGCCAGATACGGTCATTACGCATATAATCTGTCTGTTTTCAAGGCCTCATCTCAAGGCATCCAGTTCTGTGTCTAGATTAGTGTCTGGTCTGTTCCTAGTTTCTAGTCTTGTCCAGTCTGTTGCTGAATTCATCTACTGTCTTGTATCCTGTCATGTATCTGTTTTCTTGGTGGCTATACATAAGCCTATCGCTGATAACAGGCCTGCCTGCAGGCTATTGAACTGTGTGTTCCCCCTCTGTATAGCTGAGTTCATACAGAATCCAATCCTAGATTGTAGGCCTTCCCTGCAGGCTAATGAACACAAGTGTTCCTGCTTTGTATGTCTCAAAAGTAAGTCTTGCATCAGCAATCTTGTTTATGTTTTTGTATCACGTTATGTCTGTGTCAGGACACAGATAGTTAATGTGTTTCCACCCAGCGACCTCCTGGCCACGAAGCCATTTGGACCTGAGGTGATAATTAGGTTTCTTGTAGTACCTCCCTGGTGTGGGATTCAAGGTATTACAGCCTTTCTTACTGTCTGTTTTCAATATCTGTATTATTCTAGGTATTGTGTGACTGCCCTGCAGTCCGCACAACTCCTTAACCATTGATATCCAGCAATCTTGTTCACGTCTGTTCATGTATCACGTCATGTCTATGTATCAGTGCACCGATAGTTAACGGGTTTACACCCAGCGAACTCCTGGCCAGGAAGCCATTTGGTGCTGAGGAGTTAATTAGGTTTCTTGTAGTACCTCCCTGGTGTGGGAATCAAGGTACTACAGCCTTTCCTGCTGTCTGTGTTCAAGAATCTGTCCTAAAGAATCCAAAGAAACGCTACTCCAGGGTAGCGCCATTAGCGCACCGTTACACAAAAGATGTGATAATGCCTTTCTGTTGTTCTCCAGCACGTGCGCCCCCTCCTGCCGGCTCCTGAGACGGCTGCCAGCGACTATTCACCCTCACCTAGTGTGTCACCCTCCTCCTCTTAGATTGTAAGCTCTCGAGCAGGGTCATCTCTCCTACTGTTCTGTGTGTGTGTACGGTGTATGTATTTTTTCATTCAGTCTCCCATTGTACAGCGCTATGGAACTTGTTGGCGCTTTATAAATACTTGTAACTAACTATAGTTTTGTACAAGTTTTCCTCTGAAATGTGAACTATTATCACTCTGATTTTGCAAAGGCATTCCATAATATAAGGTGATAAGATCTTAATGGTATTGGGCCCTATTACATTCTTCACGCAAAAATGTATGCGCAACGTGTGAATTTGTGCACCCAGCATTAAACGCTAACGCGCGTAAATCAACGCTGGAATTACAATCCTCGCGCATTTTTTCATACGTCAAGCAATAACGCGCCTAAAACAGACGCGCAAAAACATGCGTGCAGCAACGTTGCGCACAGAAATCAGTGTGCGGACTGTTTTTTTCATGCGATTCAGCCAATCAGAATTAAGAACCACAATTGTCTCACGTTAAGTTTTTGCACCTGTCAAAGTCAATCTGCGCATATATGCTGCATCAATAAAAATGCACACACAACTTCTCAATTTTATTGGTTTGGTATGTTTAGAATGTGTAACTATACTTTGCTGCGTATTTTTTTTGGGCTGGTGTATTTGGTTTCGGCCAGGTTGATAGGAGTTGCTAAAATTATGCACGCAAAGGCTGTGCGTTACAAACTGCGCATAGATTGTAATACCATCCGTGTACCAGCGCGCAA
Organism: Leptobrachium leishanense; assembly: GCA_009667805.1. Lineage (NCBI taxonomy): Eukaryota > Metazoa > Chordata > Amphibia > Anura > Megophryidae > Leptobrachium > Leptobrachium leishanense. The sequence continues at coordinate 131,175,224 of CM019068.1, forward strand.
ACGCATTTGCGCTCACAATGTTAAGTATAGGACGCGCGAAGTACAGTAAGCTCGCGCAGCGTTTGTGCAGGTTCACCTATACGTGCGTTTGTTGCGCTGAGATTGTAATACGACGTTCAGCGCAAAGGGTTTTGCCCCTCACGTTAATGCGTTTTTGCGTGGACACAAACATATGCGCGAAGATTGTAATAGGGCCCTATGTGTCCACAGCAGTGCGCACATACTGACACCCTCTGCTATCTGCCATATCTGTCCTGGTAGCTTTCCTCGCCCCAAATGACCATGCACTATGTGCGGAACAACAGGTCTGTTCTGCGTATGCTGATAAACTGGACATTGCATAATTATTGTTTTGATTACATCTAAGGGAATAGAAATCCCCCTTGTATTGGCCCATCAGTAAGTTGCCTTTTCACCAAGATGCCCACATTTCTAAAAATTTTACCAGGAAGGATACATTGAGAATTCTCTCATTTTCAAGTATATCCTGGGTAGGCAAGGCCTAGGCTGGCACTTTCCAGGGGGGGCAGCAAAAAAAACACCACTAAAGGAAATATTCACAGAGCACCGAAATGACGCAGACATTTCAGTGTTCTGTTGTTCCCTGCACTTCAGGGAATCAATTTTCCCTGGTGAATTTACCACAGGGTCCCTGAAGCGCAGGGAATCAGCCACCGAATGCCACCACAAACCCATCCCCCGCTGTTTTCAAAAAAACTACTGAACGAAAATGTCTGGAATTAACATATAAGATCCTATGAATGATAATAAAAAGGGCTGTTACAGAAAAAAAATGCTATTAGAAAGAATTTTTTTTATTTTTTTGAAAAATGCCTAATAGATACTAAGAAAAAAAAATCAACAAATAAAGAGACTAGGGATGTGCACCAATTTTTTTTTCTCGTTTCGTTCGTAATTCAACAATTTTCATTTTGGACCGTTTCAGCCGATTTCTGTTTCGGCTACTTTTTCGTATCGACTTTTTTTTCCCGTGAAATCGGAAATTTTCGTGTATTCGATGTGGGAAATGTTTTGCCCCATAGACTTAAAACGGGAATATTTTAACATTTGAATTCAATATCTAATAAATCGTTTATTATTATATTCTGTAGTAAAGAATCTCTTTATATTTAGATTTTTTTAGGATCTTTTAAGCATTTTTTGAAAATTACCGAAGTGGAACCGAAATTGTGAATTGAACGAAAATGATTTCCGATTCCGAATTTTTTTTGTTTCGGATCGGAAATCGTTTAGTTTCAGACGTTTTCAGATCCGATCCGAATCACCGAATTGGGGCGATTCATGAAAAAAACGAATCGGTCTGAAACGAAACGCACATCCCTAAAAGAGACTTTTTACTACAGATTAATGTAATAAACGTTTTATTAGATATTGGGTAAAAACGGGAATATTTTTAACATTGAAACCTATGCAGGATTATTCAGAGAAGGGTGTAAACCTTGAGAATGACTGTAGAATTGAAAATTCTAGGGCAAAATAGTCAAACCAGAAAAATTCTCCCATTTATCTCACTTTACAAATTGGCTATTTGGTCTAGATTGTTCATTCTCCTGGCAATTCTCAAGGTTTTCACCTCTCTGAATAGCCCTGATGGTGTTCACCTGAATAAACCTGTCTAATGAAACCACTGAACATCAGGACATTTCTCTGCTGTTCGATGTCTCTGAACAGATTTACCATTACTTATCTATGGGGACTTTCACTGCCGTCAAACAGGCACCGTACTTGCTGGCAGTTCGCCAGAATTTGTGTGTGAGCATACGAGAGAGCTGCACAGCAATAAACCTCACAGTAATGTGCGCTGTGTATTACGAGCATTCAGTGTTATATGGGAGCACTGCTTTATGAGTAAGAGTAGTTTAAAAAAAATAAATGAAAAACTCGGTGACACCATGAGTTACGCTACCGAGTGACGCCACTGTTTGGCAGAACCATCAGTAAACCAAACATGTTCATTTTGCTCAAACGTCAGCTGAGCAAACGGCTGTCCCCACCTTATAGGAGACTGTCATCATTGAATCTTGAGTCGGAAACTGAGTAGTCTCTGTATTGCTGAAGGGGATCTGAGTAACCTTCTCATGTAAAGTAGCAGTTCCCCCCCAACACCAAGTTTGGCTCTATCCTGTATGTACCATTTCCACTTAATGATACTGGCTTCTTGTTCTTGTGTATGTCCTATTCTAGGAGTTTTGGGAGAACTCCTTACCCAATGCATAATCGGAATCTCTGGTCTTAATGCTACCGTGTGTCCTTTTGCAATTTATTCTGTATCCACAAGGGCCCAGTAGCATGCAAACAATTGGTTCTCGGAGTATACCGAGACCAGTGGTGTATTAGGGCGGCACTTTCCAGGGGGCGGCAGCCCGCACCAGGTGGCCCCACCCCAAAATGTTTTAATTTTTTACTTTTGCAAAGGATACATTGAGATTTCACTAATTGTCAAGTATGTCCTGGGTAGGCAAGGCCTAGGCTTTCACTTTCCAGGAGGCAGCAAAAAACCTCACCACTAAATAGGTTACTCAACAGAGCACCGAAATGACGCCAACATTTTGGTTTTCTGTAGTTCCCTGCACTTCGGGGAATAAAATTTCCCCACCCTGCAGTGAATTCACCATTCACCGCAGGGTCCCCAAAGTGCATGGAGTCAGCCGCTGAATGCTGCCACCACAAACCCGTGGCCTGCTGTTTTCAAAAGAACTACTGAACGGAAATGTCTGGAATTTACATATAAGATCCTATGATTGATAATAAAAAGTTCTGTTAAAGAAAAACCACTATTAAAAAAAAGGGGGGGGATTTTGACAAAAAAATCTGAAATTACTAAAAGGTACTGAAAAAAAATCAATAAAGACTTTCTACTGCAGATTAAAATAATAAATGGTTTTAGATATTGCATAAAAACGGGAATATTTTTAACATTGAAACCTATGGGGTTCGCCTGAATAAACCTGCTGATTGAAACCACCGAACATCAGGGCATTTCACTGCCATTTCTCTGCTGTTTGGTGTTCTCTGAATAGATTAACCATTACCTCTATGGGGATTTGCACTGCCTTCAAACAGCACCGTACTTGCTGGCAGTTCGCCAAACTTGTGTGTGAGCATATCACAGAGCAGTGCTGTACTTAGGGGAGTGGCAGGGGGCGGGCCGCCCCAGGTACCAGTGATTATTGGGGTGTCATTAGGGGGTACTAGGAGGTGCCACTGTCACTGTGTGTCAGCTTTGAGCTGTGTTCTCAAACAATGAGCAGCGGAGCAGGGCGTTTGCATACGGAATAAAATCAAATAGAATAAAAATCCCCCTCTCCTCCCCTGCCTGCAGCAGCTCTAGGAGAGGGGAGGGGATGTGATTTATGTACAGAGAGAGATGACCGTAAACGGCAGGTAAAGGGGGGGGTATCAGCAGAATATGTCTGCTTACTGCTGTTTAAAGTGGACCTTTCCTTAACCAGCACTGCAGTGATAGAAACTTGTCATTGAGCTGCCTGGCTCCTGGTGAGGCTGCGTGCGTGTAGGTCACGCGGTCCGGCCAGTCAGGTGGTACTGAGTCTCAGTACCACCTGACTGGCTGAACCACGTGACACGCACGCACACAGCTGCCCGCCCTTTCGTTAACACGTACTCTCACTCTATTCTGGACTGAACACCCACCGGGAAGGAAATCAAAGCCACGGTGCACCCTCTGGCAGTGGCACCCCACTGCTGACAAGATGGCTCCACGCACAGGCACAGCCGCGATCCTAACGTGGCCTGGAGGGACCTCCTGCTGAGTCCGTTTACGGAGGCCAGTAAATATAGAATAAATAATTGTGGTGTGCTCATATTCACTCGGTTTGCTGGGAGTTTTATTGCAGTGGATTCCGATGCACTCATTCATACACACCGCACATTGCATTGCTGGGAGTTTTATTGCTGTGTATTCTGTGATACACACTGCATATTACTGTGAGTTTTATTGCCCTGGAGCTCTGGGATACGCTCATACACACTGCACATTACTGTGAGTTTTATTGCTGTGCAGTTCTGATATGCTCATACACAATGCCCATTTCTGTGGGTTTTATTGCTGTGCAGCTCTGTGATCCGCTCATATGCAGTGCACGTTTCTGTGGATTTTATTGTTCAACCAATTAGAGCGGCCGTGATCCAGTATACTTGACATGCGTGGCTGTTCTTGCTTGAATTTAAACATTTCATAATTTTATTTATGTCAATAGATACATTTGAAATGGTATACAAAATATACAAGTAGGCACTTGGTATCCACTTTTAATATAAATAGGAAACGATGGAGCTTAAAGAGGAAGGGTGGGGATTAACCAGGAAGAGGTGTGCCCTTGACAGGAAGGGGTGCCTCAAATTTAAATTAGGGGGTGCACGAGTTTAGTCAGGCCTAGGGCAGCACAAAACCTAAATACACCACTGACTGAGACCATGCATCTGGCAACTTCCTGGTCCAAAATCCTAAGGGCACTTTCCTCTTACCCTGTCTCTGCAATAGACTACAATTAGTCTATTGTTCTTGTACTGACACCTTAAGCTCAAATTCCCCATGCTGAATTAGCCACAAATCTAGTGCTTGCTGAATGTCAGCATAAGATCCGATATGCCTGGGGGTTCCCCTTCAAGATTATTGTAATGAAACACAACCGCAGCCACGCATTTTCCTATCTCTACCAGGCCAAAGACCTGCTCAAGTTACTGGATCTCCCTATCCCACCCGCTTTGGCAGACCTGGGGCCTCCCCAGCCGTTACCCCGTATGGAGCTGGACTGGTGTACAGTGGCAGACTGATCATGGGGCGCTTGCCCTTGCTCCTCTTCGTGCCTCAGAGGAGGCTTCTGTTTCGTCGACCCTTTACCGGACTATCTCTGGAGGTCCCGCCACAGGTAGATAGGGAAGATGTTCGCTGTCACATACTTTTGCACAGGTCTCAGGACCTGTAGGGTTATTACTTCAGCTATTTTTCATTTTTCATGTAGGTGACATGTTATGCTATATACGTTATTGTTAAGTTTACATGCTGGCGGGTGGGCCTCCCCATTTCTGTGGTTTCTGTTTCTTACCCTCACAGAGAGGGTGATGGACTCACCAATCCCGATTCTCCTTTCCCCCCCCTACTGGCCTCCCCTTCGGTATCCCTTTTCGGGTGGCTTCCCTTTTTGCTCCCCCGTGACTGCCCACCACGGGGTTCTCTATCTCTATCTTTATGTTCTTTTTTTCTTTCCTTTTCTTCTTCTGTCCCTTTTTTGGTCTATCTTCTTCTGATAACTTGCTCTGGCTTCCTCCGGGCTTCCCATCCTGGCTTCCCCTCGAGCGCCATGCTCTCCGGGGGTGGGGGGACAGGGGGGAGACCCTAGTGGTTCCAGATGCTCATGCTCTTACCTATTTACCCATGGCCCCAATAAAACTGCTGTCCCTTAATGTAAAAGGCCTTAATTCACCCCGCAAATGCAGGCTGCTTTTTAGAGAACTGAGGCGTCAATCGGTAGATATCGCTCTGTTACAGGAGACCAGAATCCCCAAAAAGGCTGCATTCTGCCATATTGACCCCAAGTACACCAGGGCTTCCCTCTCCTGTGCCACCCCTAAACGAAACGGAGTGGTGATCCTGTTTCACTCATCCTGTTCTTTACAGGTGACGGCATCTCATGCGGATGATCTGGGACGATGCGTAGTGGTGGTGGGGAATGTAGCAGACCAATATTATACTTTTGTCTGTGTATATGGACCCAATGTCCCTGATGCAAATTTTTGGTCGTCTACGCAGGAATTTATTGCTTCACATGCTAGGGGGAAAATACTGGTGGGAGGGGATTTAATGCTACTCTGTGCCCTCCTCTCGACAGATCCTCCCATCATGGAGACTCCTCTTCCCATATCCCCTCCTCTCAAGATAAACAATTTTATGAATTCGTCCGAGACTCATAATATACATTGATGTCTGGAGGACTCACCACCCCTCAGTTAAAGATTATACTTATTATTCACCCCCTCATGACACATACTCTAGGATTGACTCCATTTTATTATCCCCTGATGCCCTCCCTAACGTACTGTCTTCCTCCATTGGTTCAATCTCCTGGTCTGACCATGCTGACGTTACGGTGATCCTCTGGCCTTTTGCTCCCCAAAGCGGCCGCCGATGGCGCCTAGATCCCTTTTTACTACAAAAACCAGGGGTACGGGATGCAGTGACTAAAACGCTGGAGGATTATTTCCTGCTTAATGACACGCCTGACATCTCCATTCAGACACTATGGGCTGCGCACAAACTGGTGGTGTGCGGGGCTCTCCTAAGCTTTGCAGCTCATCATAAACGTGCTAAACTGGCTGACATACACGCCCTTCAGGAGAGCCTACGTGATCTTGAACTCTCACATAAATCCTCCCCTTCCCCCGAGGGATATGCTGCTTTAGTCCAAACCCGACAGGACCTGAACAGACTGCTTCTGGACGATATAGGACGCTCCCTTCTCTGGTCTTAGCGTAAATACTATGAGAGGTCCAATAAAATGGACACTCCATTGGCCCGATTGATAAAACCCAGACCTCAAGCTCAGGCTATCCCAATTATTAAGGCCGAAGGGGGCCCTCCTCATACCACACCGACCGCTATCAGGGACGCTTTCACCACATATTTTAGTTCCCTTTACAATCACACTCCCTCCCATGCTCAGACCGACCCCTCCCTCCTGGATCATATTGACGATTACCTCGCTCGTGCCGCGTTACCTTCATTGACAGAAACCCAATCCGCGGCCCTGGCCCTCCCAATAACGGCGGAGGAGATGTCCTTGGCGTTAGGTTTGATGAAGCCTCACAAAGCACCAGGGCCAGATGGCTTGACATACCACTACTATAAAACATTCCCTAAAATTCTCCTCCCTCACCTCCTAAAATCCTTTAATAATCTACTAGAGGGTGGACCCCTCCCGCCAGAATCGTTATTGGCCTCTATTGTACTTCTCCCGAAACCAGGAAAAGATCCTCAACGAGTTGAGAACTACCGCCCTATATCCCTCATTAATGCCGATTTAAAACTCTTGGCAAAAATCCTTGCCTTACGCCTTAACCCCATACTGTCCACCCTTATACACCCGGACCAGGTGGGTTTTATGCCTGAACGACAAGCCTACGAAAACACAAGGAGGGCGGCAGACCTGGTGTGGTGGGCCTCGGAGACTCGGACGCCTTCTGTTTCTGTCTCTAGATGCAGAGAAGGCGTTCGACAGGGCGGAGTGGCCTTTTCTTTTTTCCCTTTTACAGCGGCAGGGTTTCCCCTCCACCTTCCTTCCGGCCATAAGGGCTTTGTACTCCTCCCCCTCTGCACAAATCCTTATCCCGGGTACTGACCCCTCCCCCTTCCCAATTTTCAATGGTACACGACAGGGTTGTCCCTTTTCCCCGACATTGTTTGCACTATATTTAGAACCCCTCCTTCAGCATATTAGGGCTACATCAGAGATACATGGTGTTACTATCCGTTCGGACACCTTTAAGGTTTTGGCCTATGCGGACGACATACTCCTGTCCTTGACGCGACCTTTAACATCCCTACCCAGACTACTTTTCTCTCTCAACGAATTTGCTTGCCTCTCGGGATACAAGATTAATATAGCAAAATCCGAGGCCTTTGTTACTCATGTTCCAATGGAGGTCGAAATACTGCGTAACACATTCCCGATCCACATATCTTCCTCTTTTAAGTACATAGGGATCACACCGACGAACGACCCCCATGCCCTCTACGCTTCTAATTATACAACTTTAAGACGTCAGCTTAAACAGGACCTAGAATGTTGGGATAGATACATGATTTCCTGGGTATTAAAATGAATATCCTCCCACGTATATTATATTTTTTCCAAACTATCCCAGTGGCGGTGGACCCGGAAGATCTGCTTGTCCTCCAGAAGGCTATAGACTCTTTTATATGGAAGGGCAAGAGGCGTAGAGTGGCGAGGGCCACCTTATACAGGCCCAAAGAGGCTGGAGGCCTAGGTCTCCCCTGTTTGTTTTCGTACTACTACGCAGCTCAACTGGCCCAGATAGTGGCCTGGCACGCCCCTCCTGCTACTAGAAGATGGGTCGATCTGGAGAGGGGCCTCATGTATCCTGATCAACCTCACTTCTGGATCTGGACCCCCCGAGCCCACCGTCCCCTACTGAAAACGACCTGCCCGGCTATACTCAATTCTCTCAGGCTGTGGGACAAACTGGCTATGAAGTGTGATCTAACCTCACTCCCCTCTCCTTTAACACCGATAATCAGGAACAAAGAATTTCGTCCGGGCTTGAACTCTTTACCTCCGGACGGCTGGCAGGGTTTTAAATTATTTAGGCTATACCAACTCTACGCCAAAGGGTCCCTGCTGACTGCGGCGGATCTGCCAGTTGCTCTACAGGACCGACTCTCCCATCCTTTGCCAGTGATACAATTACGAACATTTGCCTCCCAGACGACACATCAAATCGGCGGCCCTTACTCCACCCTCTTATTTTGAAGCAACATGCCTTCGGGGCTCCTATCCAAAAGGACTTATATCATCCATATACCACTCAATAACGGCCTTGTTAGATTGGAAGGAACTCCCTTACATCCAAGCCTGGGAAAAGGACCTAGGGGAGACCCTGGAAGCGGAAGAATGGGGCGGTATATGGGAAGCTATGAAATCTGTTTCGATATGCACCACTCACCAAGAACAACTAATCAAAACTATCCTCCGCTGTTACACCACACCGGTTCAAATCGCTCACATGTCCCCGGGAACGCCGGACCTTTGCTGGAGGGGCTGTGGCCTGCGTGGATCCTATGCCCATATGTGGTGGTTCTGTCCCCACGTTCAGAATTTCTGGAACCAAACTCATACTCTGATTCAAGCAGTATTCTCACAAGAGACCTCAATGGATCCATGGACATATCTCCTCTCCAGACCGTTCTCAGAATTATCCCGCCCGGAAAACAAACTGATATCGAAAATTATGCTAGCGGCCCGCAGAGTACTGGCGGAACACTGGAACTGCACCAAGATCCCCCCATTCGCAAAATTTACCCCAAAATTAGGGACGTACAACTTATGGATGAGCTATCAGCGATCACTAACCACACTTTACCCTCTTATTACAAGACATGGACCCCCTGGTTAGACCAAATGGTTTCGACGTGATTTCCGCTTCAGAGGATGGTTTCTTTGATGTTGGTTGTACATTCTGATGCACTTTGTTCTGCGGTTGGGGTTTAATGGCATTCTACAGTTGCATCTGATTATGTCCCGTTAGGTTGATACTACCTTCTCGTTCAGTCTTTAGTGTCCCTTCCCCTTCCTCTGTCTCTCCATTCCTGCTGTCTCTTTTCTCTCTTTCCTTTTCTCTTTGGGTTTGGGCAACCCTCTTTCTCTCCCTCCTTTCTTTTATTATACGGATTGATCTGCACACATGCTATAATTTTTTTTGATGTTATGCTTCATGAAAATTTAATAAAATATCATTTAAAAAAAGAAAATAATAAACAGTTTAAGAAATATTTAATAAAAACGCAAATATTTTTTTACATTGGAAACTGCTGGGAAAAAGCCTTGTTTCTTTAAAATATGTTAGGAAACCTAAACTTTCACCTAAATATTCCCAAAAAATGCCGAACAAAAACTAAAAAATATAAATGAGACTTTCATTTTATTGGTAGTAATCTGTTTTCTATTCAGAAATAACCAATAAAAAATTAAATAACTCATAAAAATGAAATACAAATCAATCCAAAAACAAAATAACCCATTGAAACAGAATGCCGAATTGATCAGAAATTCTGAATCGATCATAAATGCTAAATCGATCCGAAATCCCGAAACGAAGCCAAAACCTGTCCGAAATTACCTGAAACGAAAAAAGAACCGAAACCAAACGAAGAAAATCTGCGTGCATGTCTCTAGTATCTGTATATATGTATTCCATGCATGTATCGGTAATTGACTGTATTTTTTTGTCTTATTCCTGTGGCCTGTCTTGAATGAAGTAAATAAGGCATGGACGGACCTTGATAACGTTTAATTTGAAGAAAACACAGAAAATAAGCTGCAATTGTGTGTTTTTGAATGTGTAATAAAGACCGCTTCCGTATTGGTTGACCACATGCTTGCCCCGTGTGGGGAGGTCCGCCCCCTGTCCTTGTTAGGTTTGCTCCCTTTAATGTGTACTCTCTGTGAAAAATTTCCCTTCCCGACACTCTACCCACACCATATGAAGTTCATACCACCCAATCATAGACATTCGCCTGATGTTCATGCCCTTCGGCATTGTATTTAAAGCAGACGTCACATTTTATGCAATGTCTTATGTTTTATGTTTTTCTTTAAAGCTACATTCTGCACTGATGATATTGACTATGTATGTTCTTTTAATTTCTCAATAAAGCACAATGTTAAAAAAAAAAGACTGCTTCCGTGTAATGTGTGACGGTGCTCAGTAATAGCAGATAATTGTAGGCGCATTGCAAGTGACTAGTCCGAAAGGAATGGACATATGCAGTGGCGACTCTAGGAATAATATTTAGGGGGGCACATAGGATACCGCAGTCAAAACTAGGGGGCACTAATAATTTTCACCACTAAATCATACCACTGAATAAAAACGAAGGGCCCTATTACCTGGTGTGAGCTAAAACACCATCGCTAAAGGAAAAATTTAGCGCGAGTCGCTAAAACGTAGTGCCTGACGACCTACTAACAGATCACCTTGTCCGCGGTAGTCCATGAACAAGGTCGTTTAGCGCACGTTAGGGAAACTAATGCGGTTGTGTACAGGATAGAACTGTTTTTTTTCCAGTGCAGAGTGCCGGGCCAAACCTATCCCCCGCCCTCACAAGCTTGAATATGAACACATTCAGTGAATAACTTCACACCCTGCATTATTAAAATCCTCCACTGTGGTCGTATCATCCATGTTTTGATGCACACATATACACTATATTGCCAAAAGTATTCGCTCACCCATCCATATGCGAGTCAAGGCAGGTGAGCGAATACTTTTGGCAATATAGTGTATTAAAGCTGATGGGCATTGCATGATAAATGCCTCCCGACAGCATGTAGAATCATTACACCGCATTTAATAGATCCAAAAGGAAGGACAGGTGAGCGACACACATTTCCCTGCTGCAGCATATAAATAATACATGTTTCAGGGCAAGACTTATTCATGTAGAAATTCATGTGTCCCTTTAAACATGGTCCACACGGTCACCCTAATAATCAGCTGCTTACATAATATGAATAACCCCCAGCATAAAATGTTTAGAATTAGGCAATATATTAGAATTATGATATATGTGGATAAAGGATACATTTATAATAGAGCCTACTGCAACAGCAACAACATTGCTGACCAGATCCATTACTATGGTGTATGGGGCCAAGAGAACACCTGTGCTGCATTCCTTTCATTTGCCTGTTAATTTTGGGCGAGGATCTATTTTTTTCAGTTTTTTTGGAGTTAGCACCAGGGTTGAGCAGTAGGTAAAATGTTGCAATTAGCACCCCTCAAAAAATTAGCGCTGGCACCAAGTGAACTGTTAGCTGCAAAAGCGCTAGATATCTCTAGCTCCCCATGTTAAGTAAAGGACGTGGAAAGTACAGTAAGCTCGCGGTACAAATCGCTAATAGCAACGCGCCAAGTGATTTTTCCCGTTTGTAGCGGTAGGCAAACAATCTGTTGGTCAGGAGCTAGACTCCATTAATCTGGTGCTAACGCAAAGCCAAGCCGACGCAATGGTTAGCTCACACCAGGGATGCCCACCCTGCTGAACATCAGCATTAGCTCCTTGGCTATATTCTTAGAGGAGGTGTTTCGTATAGGTACCGCCTCAGGATACCGTGTGACATAGTCTACAATGACTAAGTTATATTGGTGCCCCCTAGCGGACTTAAGCAACGGTCCTACTAAGTCCATACCAATTCGCTCAAATGGTACCTCTATGACAGGTAGGGGTACAAGAGGGTTGCGGAAACCCTTACTCGGAGCCTTGAGCTGACACTCTGGGCAAGAGTTACAAAACCTTTCAATGGCAGCAAAAATACCTGGCCAATAGAATCGCTTCAGAACCCTTTCCCTTGTTTTATCCACTCCGAGGTGACCTCCCAACACATGGTTGTGGGCTAGCTTCAATACCGTATTCCTGTGTGTCTCTGGAACCAACAACTGTTCCAGCTCCTCAGCCCCCTTTTGTTCCACCCTGTAAAGCAAATTATTTTTCACCTTGAAATAGGGGAAACATAACAGTTTATCAGGGTTAACCAGATCATGCACTATGACTTGTACACTGTCTCTGGCCATAGCCAAAGTTGGGTCCTCCCACTGGGCAGCTCGGAAGTTGCCAGGATGGACTACAATATCATGAAGCTCCACTTCTCCAGGATCATCATTATGGGGGCGCATCCTCCTCATTGCCTAAACATACCAAGGGAGACTCTGGCTCTCTGCCATGCTCCCAATCAATATTAGAGAAAGGAAAAATAGCATCTGACCCTTCTACCTCCTGCTCCTCCTCAGAGCACGGTTTCTGCTGTAATGAGAACTTTTCCCATAATTGACAGAACTGAGGGAAGTCTCTTCCTATCCCCACATCATAAGGCAATACAGGTACTACCCCAACTTTATTTACAACTTTCCCCACATCAGTGAGTATTTCTACATCCGCTGTGGGGTACGAATGGGTGTCCCCATGTATACATACAATACTAACAGTTTGTCTGCAATCAAGTTTTTCAGGCTGGAGCAGAGTGCCCTTTACCAAGGTGACCTCGCTCCCAGAATCAAGGAGCGCTTTAACACCCTTCCCTTCAACCCTCACAGTTCTTAAATGGTTAACGTTCACAGTACTTGTTACCACACACAGTTTTTAACAGGTTAACACAGTCTTCTGCTGGTTCGTGTGCCTATGTCACACTGCATGGCTCATCATCACCCTGACGGCAATTGCGGGCTATATGTCCTGGCAAATGGCACCTGAAACATACTATTTGCTCCTCGGTTTGGTCTGGCACCCATTGCCGCTCTCTTTGGTACCTTTTACCACCGTAGTCCTATAACCACGCTGGGCACAGGGCTCTGTCCTTTGTTGCCAGGTTTCCTATTGGCCCGGCTGTTAGGTGATCTGAACTTAGGCTGACGGTCATGGGTGTGCAGTTCCTTAGCAGTCACGTATCGCTCAACCAGACACATCATCTCCTCAGGATCCTTTGGGTCTCCTTGGCTGACCCATTGTCACAGGGCAGCAGGCAAATTCCTGAGAAAACGGTCCATGACCATCATCTCCATGATTTTTGTGGACGAGTTTGTCTCTGGTTGTAACCATTTCTGAGCAAATCTCAGCAGTTCATACATCTGAGTCCTTGTAGGTTTTTCCATATCATAGCTCCACTTGTGAAACCTTTGGGCCCGTAGCGTGGGGGTTATTCCAATCCGGGGCAGGATCTCTCTTTTCAAGTGTATGTAGTCCTGAGCTTCGTGGAAAGGCAGATCCTCATAAGCTTTCTGGGATTCCCCGCTCAGACATGGAGCCAACAGTCCTGCCCACTGTTCAAGGGGCCAATTTTCTCTGTCAGTGACACGCTCAAAGGTTGTGAGATAGGTCTCCACATCATCTGCCTCAGACAGCTTGTGCAGAAAGTCAGTCGCTCGAATACGCCGCTCCCTGTCTACAGGAGGGCTCACTATACCAGGCTGTAAGGCTTGCTGCAAAGCGTTTGTGAAGATTGCTCTGTCTTCTTGCTGAGCTTCCCTTACACTTGCCACTTGTGCCACCAATAAGCGGTTGATTTCTTGCTGTACCTCAGTGGCTTGTACCAAGGCTTTCACCAACTCCTCCATTATCACAGCCAAATGGGGAGAAATGAGTCTTCACAGGAATTCTGTTTAAACGTGCCAGGAACACACTTTTAAGCCTTCAGCTGTTCACCACAGTTTCACAAGGTACTTTTAAAACTTCCATGCCCACAGACCTGTTGGTGCTAATTGCCCGCATTCTCCACCATATTTGTCACACGGGGGTGCTATAGCGCGGTCCTCTAGGGCAAGTATGTCACAGAAACAGTCTCTTTATAGCTGAGTTTTATTGTGGCACTCCAGCATACAAACAAAACAAAACAGAAATCAAACTCGTCTGAGTCTTACTAGCAAGTAAGCAAGCAAGCAAGTATATGTCCCTTACTAACGCAGGTAAATAACAAAATAATGGAACTCTTTGCCAACCTTTTCTTTTGGGACGCTGCCAACCATAGCACTTCACCAGCTCTGCTGCTAGTCTGTGTCTCTCTCAAAATTAATCAATCTCCTCCACCTCTCCCTGGTTCCTCACACCAAGGAAACATTTAAGGGCTTTTAATTAGCAGGTGTGGAGACCTTGCAGCAGAGAGGAACAATTTAAAACACATATTTTCCTTCTGCCTACAGCCCACTGCCCTCTCAAAAACACAGGGGGAATGTACACACCATCGCACACAATTGCCTTCACCTTATCACAATATATATGATTCCAAAACCCCAGAGTAATGTGATATAATGATACCTTTTTGTTGTATTAACCTGATGCTTAAATTCAATATTGTATTTGCTGCAATTCTGAGGTTTTCGCTGAATTTCTGATTGCTGCTTCAGCGACTCCAATTTTAGCAAATTACAGTGACCATTCGCTAAATAGGGAATTCACCTTATTTTTCGGCTAAATAAATTCCCTGAAATGTGATGAAAAGCAGAGGATCTAAAGATCATTAGACACTTTAGATTCTAACTTCCATAATAACCCCTAAAATGTCATAAACCCAGGGAAATACAATAAAATTAATAAACAATGTGGTATTTATCCTACCCCTTAACCTCTAATAGGCAATTGATCAAGAGAAAACATGAAATACACTGTGAGGCATGTAGCTACATTAACCCCTAAAATGCCATTAATAAAGGAAAAAATAAAATGTATACTGTGAGGGATGAAGCCTACCCATTAACCCTTAATATACAACTAAAACCAAGGCAAAAACTAACATAATACACAACGTAATGTATAGTCTGAACATTAACCACTTCACTGCTGAGCCATTTCAACCCTGTGAAAATGTTTACATTAAGTGCACGTTTTTATTTAATGTTTTATGACTTTTACTTTACACTGAATATGGTCATTTTGGATATCATTGGAAAGGCCAGAATCTGCCCTTTTCAATGATACATAGAATGTCCATATATACGATGCACATGAACGGAGATACCGCGGTCCGAAAAGTGTACGAAGCTGGATGCTGATTTTTGGTGGGGCGGCAAGGAATAACCTAGGGGGGCAATTGCCCCCCTTGCCCCCCTGTAGAGACACCTATGGACATATGTTTTGTGTAACTGGTATTAGATTCCCATCACCCACAGCTAGCAAACCTGTTTTTTGTTCTGCGTTCACTGGAATCTTCAGCCTCCCCTTCCCCTCCCTCTCCCATCTCCCTCTCCCACCTCCCTCTTCCCCCTCCTCCCCTTCCCCCTCCTCCCCCTTCCTCCCTCCCCCTCCCTCTTTCCCCTCCCCTTCCCTCTTCCCCCTCCCTCCCTCCTTTGTGCTTTTGTGCGGCAGGACCAAAAAGTAACAAAAAAT
Organism: Leptobrachium leishanense; assembly: GCA_009667805.1. Classification (NCBI taxonomy): domain Eukaryota; kingdom Metazoa; phylum Chordata; class Amphibia; order Anura; family Megophryidae; genus Leptobrachium; species Leptobrachium leishanense. The sequence continues at coordinate 131,190,873 of CM019068.1, forward strand.
CAACCCTGGACTTCAACCAGATGTCAGGGCTCAGCGGGCGCCGCCGACCCGGCGTCCCGCCAGGCCGCCGACCCGGCGTCCTCCTTCCCGGCTCCGGGGTCGGCGTCCTCTTCGCATCCTGTGCGTGCGCTGTATGCGAGCGCGCCGCCGACGGTTCCGGATTTAGCCCTCCGGCGGCGCGACGTCACCTATCCCCATGTGACCGCGAAGGACCAATCAGCAGGCAAGGCGCCAGATTTAAACCTGCTTTTCCCATTCCTCAGTGCCCTTTCGTGGTTTTGCTTGTCTGACCCTTAAGTGCTCATTTATTTCACTCTGTACGAATTACTGTGTATGACCTGGCTATCTCTCTCGACTTGTGTACCTCTATACCCCTTGACCCGGCTTGTTACTCGACTCTGTTTTCGCTTATACCTAATTGGTTCCTGATATACTATCCGTGCTTATCTGCGTTTACACCAGCCACTCTAAGGACTGGTTCCTGTCCTCCTCGTGTGTCTCTGCCTTATAGGTTCACCTACTGTTGTTGCGTAACCCAGCCATTCTAAGGACTGGTACCGCATTGTGTTACTCTTGTTATACTGGCACTACCGTTACGTACCCTTGGTTTGTGTTGGCCTGACTACAGGGCAGCCCTCGCTATTTGCTTTAACCCAGCCATTACAAGGACTGGTATCTCTTTATAGCACTCGAGGCTCCTGTTTATCCTTAAGGCTAACCGTTCGTCCACCCTCGGGTACGTGAGCGTGCCTGACATCACGAAAGGGCCATGGACCTTGCAGGGACCGCTCAGCAATTCTCTAGTCTAGAAAGCCGTTTGGAGGAGCAAGATCACCGTCTTGATCAGTTCGCCCAGGCCCTCCAAACTCTGCTTAACCGTACTGCTCCTACCCAGGTAGAGGTTTCCCCTCCAGTGAATCCTCCCCCTTCTGAACCGTTCTCTGTGCCTACCTCGTATCCTAACTTGCTACCTCCGGTACGTTACGGGGGCGATCCTAACGCCTGCCGAGGTTTTCTTAACCAGATTTCCATTCATTTTGAATTAACCCCGTGGTCTTACCCTACAGATCGTTCCAAAATCGCCTTTGTCATCAACCATCTTACCGACAAAGCGTTATGTTGGGCCAACCCTCTTTGGGATACCGAGAAACCGATTGTGTATAATTATCGTGAATTTATGTCGGCCTTTCGTAGAGTGTTTGACCCTCCCGGACGTAAAACCAATGCTGCAAGATCCTTGTTACGCTTGCGCCAGGGTGCGAAATCCCTAGGTGACTATGCTCTGGAATTTAGATCATTGGCTTCTGAATTGAATTGGAACAATGAGGCTTTGATAGCCGTGTTTTCTGAGGGTTTGAACGATGAGTTGCAGGATGAGATAGCGGCCAGAGATCTCCCAGGGGACCTGGAGGACTTGATTACCTACTTGTCCTTTATCGATGAACGCCTTCGCCATCGTCGACTTACTAAGGAGAGGTCTAAAAGACCACCGGTTAGGCAGCCTCCCCGGTTTTCTGTACCTTTGCTTCCCGAGTCTCATTCTCCCCCCGAACCCATGCAATTGGATAGCACCAAGACCCCCGATAGTGAAAAACAACGTAGACGACGGGAGGGTTTATGCCTGTACTGTGGATTGGGGGGTCACTTCCTTAGGGACTGTTCCAAACGCCCCCAGGGTCCATCGGGAAACTGTCATGCCTAAGTGCCTCTAGGGGACAGCTCTTGGGCGCTTTTCCTTCGTCCCCCAAACTGGAAAATAGACTCCGGGTTCCGGTTACTCTAACCTGGGAGAGTTCCCGTAACCCGGTACAGCTCTATGCCTTAGTTGACTCTGGTGCTGCCGATAACTTTATTGACATAAGTTTTGCTCGTAAACATGCCATACCCCTTGTTGAAAAAGAAACACCATTACTCGTACAGGCCATCGATGGCAGACCTCTCGAAACCCCTTTTGTTTTGTTTGAATCTCAGAATATTACTGTTGGGATAGGACTGTGTCATAAAGAAAGAATGTTCTTCCATGCGATTTCTTCTCCTTCCTATCCTATCGTACTGGGTTACCCCTGGTTAACCCGCCATAACCCTGTTATTGACTGGCGAGCTCGTCAGATCGCGAAGTGGGATGATGATTGTATGGCTTCCTGTATTGAGATTCCTTTATCCGTTAATGTCTTGAATGTGCCTACGGCCCCTCCTCTGACGACTACCATTCCTGTCCCCTACTCGGACTTGGCACCTGTGTTTGACAAAAGAGAGGCCGATAGGCTACCCCCCCATCGTTCTTACGATTGTGCCATCGACCTTCTCCCTGGTACCATGCCTCCCAAAGGGGCTGTCTATCCTTTGTCCGTGAAAGAACATAAGGTTTTGGAGGAGTACATTAAAGATTCCCTTAAGAAAGGGTTTATTCGTCCTTCCTCCTCTCCCGCTGGGGCAGGGTTTTTCTTTGTGCAGAAAAAGGAGGGTGATCTTAGACCCTGTATCGATTTTCGAGGGTTGAACAAGATCACCGTTAAAAATGCCTACCCCATTCCACTCATCCCCGAGCTGTTTGACCGCCTGAAACATTCCAAAATCTTTTCTAAACTGGATCTCAGAGGAGCGTACAATTTGATAAGAATCAAACACGGGGATGAGTGGAAGACTGCGTTTAACACCAGGTTAGGGCATTACGAATACTTGGTTATGCCCTTCGGTTTATGTAACGCTCCAGCAGTGTTTCAGGCGTTTATCAATGATGTGTTACGAGAATACACCCCCTGTTTTGTCGTGGTTTACCTTGATGATGTGTTAATACATTCCCCTGATTTGAATACCCACCATGTACATGTACGACTCGTCTTATCTAAGCTATTGGCCAACGGCCTCTACTGCAAGCTAGAAAAATGCTTATTCGATGTCCAACAGGTACAATTTTTGGGTTATGTTATATCCTCCTCTGGTTTCATGATGGATCCCAAAAAACTGGAGGCCATCATTCACTGGCCTCTTCCCAAGGGCCTCAAGGCCATTCAAAGGTTTATTGGCTTCTCTAATTATTATAGAAGGTTTATCAAGGGCTTTTCGTCCATTATTGCACCCATTACAGCATTGACGAGAAAGGGAGGTGACACTCAGAATTGGTCCTCCAGTGCCCTGGAGGCTTTCGAAAGGTTAAAAGAGGCCTTTTCCACTGCTCCTATCCTACACCACCCTGATCCCAAGAGACCCTTCGTTTTAGAGGTTGACGCATCAGAATCCGGAGTGGGAGCTGTCTTGTCCCAACGTCCAGCTGACGGCAAGCCTTTGCAACCCTGTGGTTTTTATTCAAATCAAATCAAATCAAATCAAAATAAGCTTTATTGGCAGGACCAAATACATTTTAGCATTGCCAAAGCATATGGGGAGGAGGGGGGTAGTGGGACATATATATGGGGGGAATGGGCAAGTCCATGGACATTATCAGGGGTAAGGGATAATGTGAAGGGGGATGGGGGCGAGTCCGTGTTGGGGATTTATAAGTCCAGGATCTCTCATGTTCCTCTCAGTCTGTGACATTCTGCGACGTATTGGGCAGATATTTTCACCGCCGGCTCCTCTTCTCCCAATATGATGTGGAGTTTCCTCGTCTCTTCTATAGAGGTGAAGTCCGGGATGAGAGCGGAGAGTCTCTGGAAGTGAGTTTCCCTCAGTGCTGTGTACTTGGGGCACTGTAGGAGGAAGTGGACCTCATCTTCCAGGGCCTCCTGGTCACAATGCTGGCACAGTCTATTCTCCCTGGACTTGTAGGTCTGTCTATGCCGCCCTGATTCAATTTCCAGGCTGTGGGCGCTCAGTCTGTACCGGCTCAGGATCTGTCTGTCCTTGGGGTCTTGTAGTACCTCCAGGTATGGGGCCAGTTTGTATTCCCTCTGTAAGGATTGGTAAATGGTGAGTTTCTTGGAGTTTGCTATATCATGTCTCCATTCTCTGATATAGTTTTCCCTGGAATCGTTAATTAGGGCCTTTATTTGATATTTTGTCAGGTTGCCTTCATGGGGGTTTTGGATGATCAGGGTGGATATGAGTTGTTGCAGCCCACATGGTTTTGGATGGTCCTTGTTGGCCAGTAGGGCTTTATGGTGGTATGAGTTGAGGCTGCTGATGTTTAGATGGTCCCAGTATGATAGCGCCCTCTTCTGTACTGCAAGAAGTAAGGGGAGTCTGCCCAGCTCGGCCCGGCAAGCATTGTTAGAGGTGCTCCGATGGACTTGGAGGAGGTGCTTGCAGAATTCCAGATGGAATATTTCTGTTGGGCTGGTGTCCCATTTGGGTTGGTCAGGGTAGGTGATGGGGCCCCATACTTCACTGCCATAAAGGAGGATTGGAGTGATGACACTATCAAAGATTTTAAGCCAGACTCTTACAGGCGGTTCTAGTTTGTAGAGGTTTCTCCTGATGGCATAGAAGGTTCTACGCACCTTGTCTCTTAGGGCCTCTATGGCTGGTTTGAAACTTCCTGATCGGTTTGTTTCTAGGCCGAGGTATGTGTAGCTGTTGGCTTCATCAAGAGTGCAGTCATTAAGTGTGAAACAGGAACTCTTGGTTTTTGCGTTCTTCCTTTGGAAAACCATGACCTTTGTTTTCTTTTGGTTGATGGGTAGTGCCCATGCCGCACTGTATTTTTCCAGCACTTCCAGGCTGTCTTGTAGACCTCTCTCTGTTGGTGACAGTAATAGGAGGTCATCTGCATACAACAGGAACTTCACCTCGGTGTCATGTAGAGTTAGTCCTGGTGCTGAGGAGGATTCTAGAGCTTCAGCCAGTCCATTGATGTAGATGTTAAAGAGGGTTGGACTTAGGCTGCAGCCTTGTCTGACTCCACGAGCCTGCCGGAAGTACTCTGTTCTCTTCCCATTCACCTTTATGCTGCAGAAGTTCTCATTATATGAGCTCTTGATGACGTCATATGTTTTCCCTCCTATTCCACTCTCCAGTAGTTTGAGGAAAAGGCCTGGGTGCCACACTGAGTCAAAGGCCTTCTTTCTATTCTAGAAAATTGTCCCCCACCGAGGCCCGTTACGACATTGGGGACAGGGAATTGTTAGCCATTATTTTGGCCTTAAAAGAATGGCGTCATCTCTTGGAGGGGTCCACCTGTCCGTTTTCCATTTTCACTGACCATAAGAATCTGATTTACCTGTCTGAGGCTAAAAGGTTGAACCCTAGACAAGCGCGATGGGCTCTTTTTCTCACCAGATTTGACTTCCTCATTACGTACAGACCCGGGTCTAAAAATGTTAAGGCCGATGCACTCTCCAGACAATATGAACCCCTAGCAACTCCAGTGTCTGTACCTGTGTCCATAGTTCCCGAAAGGAAAATCTTAGCCTCTCTGAGTACACGAGTCGAATCTCCTTTCTGGAACCTCTTGCTCTCCAAACAGGCTCTTGCTCCCCCGTCTAAACCACAGGATAAGCTATTCGTTCCTCCTGTAGAGGTACCCACTGCTTTACAGCTCTTTCACGAATCTAAATTCGCTGGACATTTTGGGGTAAATAAGACTCTTGACTTGATCAAACGACACCTTTGGTGGCCGACACTTACTAAAGATGTAAAAGATTACGTAACCACCTGTTTTGTTTGTACCCGTTCCAAATCCTCCCGTCTTTGTCCTGCTGGCCTCCTCCAACCCCTACCGGTCCCTGAGCGCCCTTGGTCTCATTTAGCTATGGACTTCTTAGTGGAACTAACCCCTTCACTTGGTCATACTGTAATTCTTGTGGTTGTCGATCGCTTCTCCAAAATGGCACATTTTATTCCGTTAAAGAAGCTCCCCTCCTCCTGCGAGCTAGTACAGATTTTTACTAAAGAAATATTCAGACTACATGGTATTCCTAATGTTCTTGTCTCGGATCGAGGTTCTCAGTTTATCTCTAAGTTCTGGAGAGGCTTCTGTCACCAGTTAGGCATTAAACTGTCCTTTTCGTCCGCGTATCACCCGCAAACGAACGGTTTAGCCGAAAGAACTAACCAAACGCTTGAGACGTATTTAAGGTGTTTTATTTCAGACGCACAGGATGATTGGGTTACTCTGTTACCGTGGGCAGAATTTGCATATAACAATGCTACATCGCAGTCGACAAAATTCTCTCCTTTTGAGATAGTCACTGGTATGCATCCCACTATTTTTCCCTCCTCGTTCTCTCCCCAGAACATTCCTGCCCTGGAGGAACACCTAGGCAATCTCCGGGTTATTTGGGAGCAGACTAGGTCAAATCTGGAATCCGCTTCCTTGAGCCAGAAGCGGGCGGCTGATCGGAGGCACAGACCTCCACCAGTGTACCATGTGGGTGACAGGGTTTGGCTCAGCACACGCCACATTCGTCTGAAGGTTCCGTCTATGAAATTCGCGCCTCGTTTTATCGGTCCGTATAGAATACTCCGATGTATCAATCCCGTAGTATACGCACTGCAATTGCCCGTCTCTTTGCGTATTCCGAACTCCTTTCATGTCTCTTTATTGAAGCCGCTCTCCTGCAACCGTTTTACTCGCCCTGACTCTCCTCCTCCCCCTGTGGTGGTTGATGGGACTCCCGAGTATGAAATTGAGTCCGTTTTGGATTCCCGTTATGTCCGCAATCGGTTGCAGTATTTGGTTCATTGGACTGGCTATGGCCCCGCGGATCGCACGTGGGTTTCGTCACGTGACGTTCATGCTCCTCGATTGGTCTCCGCCTTTCATCGTCGTTTTCCCGATCGCCCGGCTCCTAGCCGCCCGGTGGGCGTTCCTCGAGGCGGGGGTGCTGTCAGGGCTCAGCGGGCGCCGCCGACCCGGCGTCCCGCCAGGCCGCCGACCCGGCGTCCTCCTTCCCGGCTCCGGGGTCGGCGTCCTCTTCGCATCCTGTGCGTGCGCTGTATGCGAGCGCGCCGCCGACGGTTCCGGATTTAGCCCTCCCGGCGGCGCGACGTCACCTATCCCCATGTGACCGCGAAGGACCAATCAGCAGGCAAGGCGCCAGATTTAAACCTGCTTTTCCCATTCCTCAGTGCCCTTTCGTGGTTTTGCTTGTCTGACCCTTAAGTGCTCATTTATTTCACTCTGTACGAATTACTGTGTATGACCTGGCTATCTCTCTCGACTTGTGTACCTCTATACCCCTTGACCCGGCTTGTTACTCAACTCTGTTTTCGCTTATACCTAATTGGTTCCTGATATACTATCCGTGCTTATCTGCGTTTACACCAGCCACTCTAAGGACTGGTTCCTGTCCTCCTCGTGTGTCTCTGCCTTATAGGTTCACCTCCTGTTGTTGCGTAACCCAGCCATTCTAAGGACTGGTACCGCATTGTGTTACTCTTGTTATACTGGCACTACCGTTACGTACCCTTGGTTTGTGTTGGCCTGACTACAGGGCAGCCCTCGCTATTTGCTTTAACCCAGCCATTACAAGGACTGGTATCTCTTTATAGCACTCGAGGCTCCTGTTTATCCTTAAGGCTAACCGTTCGTCCACCCTCGGGTACGTGAGCGTGCCTGACACCAGACCAGCCCACTTTTAATATGCAAACACACTCATATAATTATTTATCCCCCCAGGGCAGGCCCATATCATTAATTCCCCCCACCTGCCCTGGGGGGGGGGTGATAATAATATGGGCATGCTCTGGGGGGGATAGTGAATTATAAGGTGTTGTCTTGGGGGTGGGAAATTAATGATATGGGCCTGCCTGCCCTGGGAGGGGGAATAATAAAATATTTGGGTCTGCCCTGGGGGGGGATAATTAATTATATGGACCTACCCTGGGATGGATAATTAATTATATGGGGCTGCCTGCCCTGGAGGAGGATAATTATTTATATGGGCCTGCTCTGGGGGGATAATTAATTATATGGATCTGTTCTGGGGGTTAACTAATTATATGGACCTGCTCTGGGGGGGTTAATTAATTATATGGACCTGTTCTTGGGGTTATTTATATTGGCCTGCTCTGGGGGCCAAAATAATTATATGGGCCTGTTATAGGGGTTAATTAATTATATGGGTAGATATACGTGTCTGGTAGCGCGATGATAATCGCTTCTCGGGATTCAGGTTGTTCTCACAATTTGCATCATCCACATGGATTTTATATAAAAGAAGCAAAAAAAATACATATGATAGTGCAGAGTGTATAAATCAGATTTTGGTGCAATACTGTTAAACTGTTCCACTCACAAATGTAGAGCCCTATCACTGGCTCTGAGTGGTTAGACGCATCTGGGTCCTTTTTCTTCTTATTATTCTGAAGGTAACCCACACCTATCACAATCGATAACTCCTCTTATTCATCAAATATAGGAGAAAGCATAGAGACAGAAAAACTTTCTTGTGCAGATCCACCAATCAATATTTGAAGTATTGCAAATAAAATGTCAACGCACATTTGATGGAGCATTTAGCCAAGCTCTAGGTGATAATGCCTGTGGATTTGTTAATGGGTCAAATCCACGAAAACCTCGACGAATTCCAGGACATAGGGACCAAATTGTAAAAAAACCTTTAATTAAAACATAAAATAATACAATTATATTAAATCTGGGACAGCCAGATAGCCAGGACGCATTTTGCCGCGTGCTGCGGCTTCCTCAGCTGGTTTACAGAGTAGTGTATGGTGCCAATATATATATAAAATGTTTTTTTAGGATTTTTTTAATATCTTTCACTTTGTTGTTATAGTCGCAAATAAAGAGAATTTCTTCTCCTTTCCCCATTTTCGGTTTATATTTGAGCAGTTCATCACGTTCTTCTTGTATTACATTGGAAATGACTTGATCTAGATCTAGTTCTTTATGTCCCTTTTCCAAAAAATCTTTTTTGAGGGTATCTGCTTGTTCTTTGAAAATCTCTATGTCTGTACAATTCCGTCTTAAACGGATAAACTGCCCTTTTGGAACCCCCTTGAGCCACATAGGATGGTGGCAGCTTGTATGATTGATATATGTATTGGTATCGACCTCTTTAAAAAAGGTTCTAGATTTTATGTTTTCACCCTCCCTATAGATCTCTAGATCTAAAAAGTGGACTTTGTCAGAACTCCAACTTTTTTCAAATTTAATGCCCCATTCTACACTATCCAGACCTTCTAGAAAAATACGCAGACTATCCTCTCCTTCTCTCCAAATAAAAAACACATTATCGATGTATCGCCTATAGGCCAGCATGTCTCCTTGCGCTCAGCTACGCGAACCGTACACAAACCTGGTTTCCCAGCCTGACATGTATAGGTTGGCATAGCAAACTTTGTGCCCATTGCTATGCCTTTAAGTTGAATATAATAATCCTCTTCAAACTTAAAATAAATATGATTTAATATAAACTTGACACTTTCTATAATGAAGGATCTTTGGTCACTTTCTATTAAGTTGTATTTAGATATTTCTTCTTCTAATATAGCTAACCCCATACCATGCGGTATACTGCTATAAAGCGCATTTACATCACATGTTACCATGCTATCACCATTCTGCCAGCCTAGTTCTTTCAATGTTTGTAACATGTTTAAAGTGTCTTATATCTTTGATGGGGTCATTTTTCAGTCTACCATAGGTTGTATCGCCATTCAATATACGAAACACCTCCTCATTATACTGTTCTTTCGACAGCATTACAGTCCCGCCGCCCTTATCGGCGGGTTTGGTAACTATAGTCTGATCTTTCTGGAGGTCTTTAAGGGCTTTATTCTCCTCTTTAGTGAGGGTGTAGTTGTTGTTTTTTTTAGTTGACATCTTTTCTACATCTCTCATTACCAGGGTTTCAAAAACTTTTATTTCATCTGAGACCATATGGCGTGGAAAAAATTTGGAGTTATTTTTTAAATTGGTGTGGACCGTGGGGGTAAGGTTTTGTACAACACTTCTTTCTATCGGTTGTTTCAGGAAGAACTTTTTTAGGTTAAGTTTACGTTTAAACCTTTGTAAGGCGATATAGACTCCAAACTTATCTAGACGGTTGGTGGGGGCTGTTAAATTCTATAATTCTAATATAATTACCATAAACCTTTTTCAAGTTTCTTCTTATATATCAAAACTGAAGTAAGGCGCTGCGAGACTCTGATCAGAGGAGACGATAGAAACAACCACACCGAGCTATGGCAGATCATCATCTGATCAGCTCGTGGTCTGTCAGATCCGTTTATTATTTCAACATCCAATAGAAATGTTCGTTATAGAAAAGAGCTTCCTGTCCACGCCTAACACACATAGGAATGTGATATAACAGCCAATCAGAGCAGATACATTTCTACATCATGTAACAAAGATTTTGCGGGCATTTCTAAGTTAACACAGGATATCTATTTCAATCACCCCGCTGACTAGCCTCGAGAGGAAACAAAACTGAACAGACGCCGTACTGAAACAAGAAGGAAGGGGGGGGGGAAATTTCACACTAATGCAAGAATTAAAAAACTACCTATCATATTAAAATACCTTTCAATCGTCTCATTGATCACATATACAATTGTGATCACTAAAATGGATAAAACAAACTAGGCAATTAAACTAATTATACCTGGGGCCATAGTATCCTCGCCTTATACCTCTAGATCATTCTAGATGCTCAGAGGGGAAGAAAAAATCTGGTAATTACTTTTAAAATACCTCTCTACCTTTTATGATATACGAAAAGGATTCTCCAAGGAGGCCCTTTATGAGCATAAGATACACTTATCTATCTAGATTCACTCTTCCAGCGAACCACACTTGGAGCCTGGGCCAAAATACGTAATCTAGACATTAAATAACTATTTATTCCCATTTCCCAAAATATAATTCACCGAACAAGAAAAATATAATAACTTGAATGTAAAAAGTTCATTTATCTAATAATAAACATGAGTCAGATCTATATCTGTGTGTTTTCCTATGTTCAGCTTCACTCCACAAAATGCATACACACCTGCATTCACACACACTCAAATACATTCTGATTTTGACAAATCAAAGCCTTTCTCACAGTTATCTAGGGGATATAATAAAATAAAAATAATAATTCATAATCTAATACCGAAGTCGAAAGTGCGAGATCAAGGTTTGGTCTTTTTCAACATCCCAGCTTGAGATGCATAATCATTGACTGTCATCAGAGCTTCTGCCATAGGGACTCTTGAACAAGCTGTCTCTTTGTGCTGGTTGCTTATTACCTGTGACCTTGACACAAAATGTCCATGATTCGTTCCATATGCAGTCATTGTGACTGTCAGGTTTCTTGATGATGAGATACGGTTTTAGCAACAATAAAGAAAATAAAAAAAAAGAAAAGAAAATATGGTATACCCCGCTAATCATATACATCCATTCATTCATTGTCACTCTCAAGTGCACAAAAACAATAAAAATGCTAATTTGAACAAGAGACACAGATAATAAATTTTAAAATTTCCCCGCAAAGCCTATGGGCCTCACGTAACAAAAAAAGAAAGATCATTCTAGATCCGACTCAACTTTGGCTCAAAAAGGAAATAGCCGAAGTGCATATTCCACCCATTTAAATATCAAAAAATATTTAATTACTATCCTATTCAGTCTTGTTCGGTGTTTTGAAACAAACCTGCAGGGTTATCCAAAGAGATTCGAAAAGTCACCGCACGTTCGGTGACTTTTCGTTCTCTTCAATTTGGTTCCTTTTGCCGACTGCATTTCGGTGACCCTGCGGTGTATTCAGCAAACAGCACAGGGCCCCCGAATTGCAGGGAAAAGCTGCCGCAAACCTGACAAAAACTAACCGCAAAACCCACCGAATGCACGCAGAAAACAAGCAAAAACATCTGGATTAACCTTCGAAAAACCCGAGCAGGAGCCGAACAGGAGCCGAATCACACAGAGCCGAAGCAGCTGAGATGCAGACAGAGGGAGGTGAATAAATTAGCAAAACCATTTGTATGAATCTGGGAAAATGAAACGCTGTTTGCAAAGAAACTACTGAGCGAAAATGTCTGAAATTTTCACAGGAGGTCCAGGGAATGATAATAAAGAGGGCTGTTACAAAAAAATAAGTAAACTGAAGAAAAAAAAAAAAAAAATCTGAAAAATGCTTAAAGTATCCTAAAAAATCTATAAATAAAGAGACTTTTTGCTGCATAATTTTATAATGAACGCTTTATTAGATATTGAATTAAAACGGGAATATTTTTAACATTGAAGCCTATGGGATTCTCCTGAATAAATTTGCCGAATTAAACCACCGAATGGCAGGGCATTAGGGGAACCTTTCACTGCTGGTTTGTGTTCTCTGAATAGCCGAAGCAGTGCTTTTTCATAGGGATTTCACTGCCCTCGAACAGGCACCGAACAGGCACCGTATGTTCAGGCAATTCTCCAGGATTTGGCGAATTGCCTGCTCTCTGGATAGCCGAATGGTCAGGAAAGGTAACCGAATGCTGATTTTCAGCGTTCGGTTACCTTTCTCAAGCAATTCGGATCTCTTTGGATAACCCTGCTGGTGTTTATAAAACACACCAATCCTCAAATAAAATCCAAAAAATAAAAAATTTAATTTTACCGAATTAAAACTTTCCATTTACCACTATATATGTCATGAAACGTATTTACGCAAATGCATTAAATTATATGTTCCTAAATACATTGATTAACTAATTTTAATTGGATGTGATCTTCAATAATCCTAAATGTGTCAGGGAATTTGAACAATATGGATTGTAACCGAACAACAAAAATAATAAAATATAAAATAATAAAAGACACAAAATAATTATCACTTAGACAACACAATGATAATCCATCAGCATATAAAAAATACATTATCTTCTTCTTTCTTTGTCTTCTGTCTTATTGGTTGAAATAAGATATGTCAGTTTTACAAAACAGTTAAGTTTTATTTCCAAATCAATGATCTTCTTTAATCACATGATTTAATCGATGAGTTGTTGATAAATTAGAATATTTATTGCCTCGTGCCTGATAATTCCTTATTATCCAGTTGATGTAACATTGTAATGTGAAATGATAATGTGTTTGAATAAATTTCCATCAATTCCAATAGCTGTATCAATATTGGTATTCAATAATCTTCCATCTAGCTTGAGCAAAGTTGGCATGCATGGGTAATTTTCACCTAAAGTAAAAACTTAGGTTAATAATAAAAAATTTTCCCCGTCAAAAACTTTAAAATTTATATGGTTAAAATACTTTAACCACTTGAATGCTAAGGACGCGCTCAGCGCGTCCTCAGCATTCCCGCTGGTATGCGGAGGACGCGCTCAGCGCGTCCTCGCATCGGGGTCAGCGTTCGGTCGGGTTCCGGCCGATCGCTGGCCCCTCCGGTGCGGGCTGACATCCTGGATGTCAGCCCGGCATCCGGACCAGCAGCCGCCAACATTAGGTGTCATCGCGGGGGCGCGATGACACCTAATTCAGGCGCCCCCCCCGCATGTGCGGAGGAGGCGCCTGAAAGGGAGGGGGGGGAGGTCCTTCGGACCTCTCTCCCTCCCGATCGGCGGCGCACAGGGGCTTAACCCAGGCATCATTTGGAAGGGCACAGCCTGCCCTTCCAAATGATGCCTGGCATTAACCCCTGGGGAGCTGGATCGCAAATCGGCGCTGAAAAGCGCCGATTCGCGATCCTTCCTGGGAGCTGGCCGACATCTTGGATGTCGGCCAAGCTTCCGGGAACTCCCCCAGAGGACTGGCGTCATCGTGCGTAGCACGATGACGCCAGTCCTACAGTTAACCCCTAACTGCCACCAAGTGTGGAGATAGGGAGTTCCAATGAACTCCCTATCTCCCGATCCGTGGCAGCTAGGGGTTAAATTTTGGTATCGTTGGATCGGCCAGAGCATGGCCGTTCCAACGATACCAAACATGAAAGTTAAAAATTTTGTAAAAAAAAAAAAAAAAAGAAAAATAAAAATAAAAAAAAATTAAAAAAAAAAATAATAAAAAAAAAATAAACACTTTTTTTTTATTTTTTTTGGTTTGTTAGTGTAGCAATATTGTTCCCATTTCAATTATAATGTGAACAATGATGCTGCACTAACGATTTTTATATGCGGTGCGTTTGTTAAAAATAGTGTCATTTTCCCCAAAAAAAAATGTAACGAGACCCCATCTCTAATTTTTTTAACAAGCGCACCCCATACAAAATATAACCGCAATTGCTCGCATGTTAAAATGTGAAAAAAAACACTTTACACATTGTAAATTATTGAAAATACATATTTTATTGCATTTTTTGTTATAATATACAGACATGACATAACGTATACATATAATAATGACATATTATGAATCTACCGAGTCTGACGGAAAGAACGATATATAATATGTCGGTGTCATATACTAAAATAAGCCTTAAAAACACGTTTAAACATGATGCGCAAAACAGGTAAAAAATGACCTCAGCACAGGGGCGGGAAAAGCCTCAGCAGCGAAAGGGTTAAAATGGAGAACAAAATGCAACAATTTTTTTGGACACAAAGAAAAAGGAGTGGTTATGAGAGAGAGAAAATGGAGGGGCTAGGAGAAAAATGTGAAAACGTTTTTTTTTTTTACTTTTGCAACGGTCCCCAATTTTTTTAAAATGCTCTTCAAATAAAAAAACACATAACAAAAATATCAAACTGGGAAAGAAAGTACAGAAGGGCATGTTTAAAACTTGACGCGTTAACTAGCACAAAGTTCTCAGAGGAAACTCAGAGAAAAAGATTCTTAAAAACATCTAAAACAACAATCTTTATTAGGATATTGGTTAAAAACAAACATTCAAACGTGAGGTGTTTGTGCAGCTATTTTACAACCTGTTTTATTCCCTCCAAGAAAATTCAATGGGGGCACAGTCATACGTTGTTGCACTTCACACCAAAAGACAAAAACATCAGACAGCAGAAAATAAAACTAGACATATGGCTACCAATGCAGAAAAAAAGAAAACAAACAATACTCAGGATACTAAACTACAACCTTCCATCTCCCTTAGTCAACAACAAAAAAAACACCTTCTCTCACCTGAAATCTGCCTAATTTCCTTTGTACAGCGCTACAAAACCTGTAGGCACTTTCCATTAAACTTTCACTCAAATCCTTCAGCTTTATATCACTTCATCCTCTTAGATTGCAAACAATCAAACATTACCTCTTTGCTTACTGTATTATGATGAACCTGCATATATATTCCATTATACAAGTTACAAAACCTGTAAATGACCTCAGTCAGCCATTTTGGCAAAACATATAACCTATATTAAAGGTGTGGTCAATCCCTTTGTGCTGGACTCAAACAAAGACCAGAGGAAAATAACCGACCACGCCTCTTTTGGGAAAATTTATAATTTATATTAAGGCATATTGACGACGCCCATCACCTTGATACACTAGTTTTTTTATATATATATCATACAACTTATATCGTCCATTTACAGTAAATCCAGCTCCTATAATTACGTTCTTATTTCACATCTGTCTCCATAGAATCTTGGAATCATCCCAGCCATCCAATGCGCTATATACCAAATAAAATACACATTTGAATCACACGAAAATACCCAGCACAAACAGCTACAATCACAACTCCCATTATAGCATGAAAATTATACACATTCCAGAACTCACAGCCAAATAAATCTTTCCTTTGTACATCATTTTAACTACTACATATTGCAAATAGAAAGAACTATTACTTAAAAACAAAGATAGAAAGCTTTTCCTACAAATTGTTATGAGAAGAAAAAAAAATAGCAAGCACGATTGAAAGGTGCTATTGTCTCCATTTCCTGTTTGTTTTTTTGTTACTCAAGGCAAAGCAGTAAAAACACATTCGAAGCAACCTGTGGTAAAGAAGGCAGTCCCTATACGTAAATTGTATATGAAAAAACACAATATCAGAACTAGGAAATACAAAACATCAAAGATAAACACATACATTAATAATTAGTAAAGACAAACATTTAAATAAACAGACGTAATCAATGGCAAGAAACAAAGGAAAAAATAAAACAAAACGAACATGCAATCTGAAAGAAAAAACAGTTTGCAAATCCTTTAGAATCAGTAAAATTATAAAATAAGACAGCGCGAACATACAGCAACACAAAAAAAAAAGGCAAGAATGCAAAAGAAAAATTGCTCTCAATGGAAGCAACGCTATTTTGTTTTCTATCTTGCTATATAAGAAGAAACCAGACCTAATCAATTGAAATAAAATGCTCAAAATTACAAGCAGATATGGACGAGCCAGAAACTCCAGAACTCAAAGGAGCTACACTATGGACACAAAGACAAACACATTTACTAAACGCTAGAAACATCTTTGTTTCCCGGGTGAGTGACATAACGAATACTCAGCACTAGAACTTTTCAGGGTATATCAACATAACGAGTGAGTCACCGCTCATTAACCACTTCGCTGCGGAGGACACAGGAAGGGTTGGCTGCGGAGGACGAGCTGAGCGCGTCCTCCCGAAGCAGCCTGCGATCAGTCGGATTCCGGCCGATCGCTGTGCCCCCCGGTGCGGGCTGACATCTTGGATGTCAGCCCGTCACTCCGGGACCGCTGCGGGTGCAATAGATGTCATCGCGGTGGCGCGATGACATCTATTTCAGGCGCCCCCCCGCATGTGCGGAGGAGGCGCCTGAAAGGGAGGGGGGGAGGTCCTTCGGTCCTCCCGATCGCGGGGGTCCTGAGCTTAATGCCGGAAAAGCGCCGGTTCGTGATCCTTTCCCGGAGCTCCCCCTGATGACGCCAGTCCTGGAGTTAACCCCTAGCTGCCACCAATGGTGGAGATAGGGGGTTCCAATGAACCCCCTATCTCCCGATCCGTGACAGCTAGGGGTTAAAGTTTGGTACTGTTGGATCGGCCAGAGCATGGCCGTTCCAACGGTACCAAATACGACTGTGAAAAAAGTTTTTTTTTAAAAAAAAAAAAAATATATATATTTTTTAAAAAAATTATAAAAAAAAACAAGTTTTTTTTCTTTTTTTGGTTTGTTAATGCAGCAATATTGTTCCCATTTCAATTATAATGTGAACAATGATGCTGCACTAACGATTTTTGTATGCGGTGCGTTTGTTAAAAATTGCGTAATTTTCCCCAAAAAAAAATGTAACGAGACCCCATTTCTATTTTCTTTAACAAGCGCACCCCATACAAAATATAACCGCAATTGCTCGCATGTTAAAATGTGAAAAAAATACACTTTACACGTTGTAAATTATTGAAAATTCATATTTTATTGCTTTGTTTGTTATAATATACAGACAGGTCATGACGTATACATATAATAATGACATATTATGAATCTGCCGAGTCTGACGGAAAGAACGATATATAATATGTCTGGGTCATATACTAAAATAAGCCTTCAAAACACGTTTAAACATGATGAGCAAAACCGGTAAAAATGACCTCCGCACAGAGGCGGGAAATGCCTCAGCAGCGAAAGGGTTAACAGTTCTCTATCGGGCGAGTTAAGATAAACAAACAAGCATAATATAACAGCAAGTGTAAACAAAGAAAAACAAACAGAGTGTCCTACAACAACACAGTGGCTCTCACAGGCAGTCTCCCCATGGAAGCAAAGATTCTTTTATCTATATAGGCAATTGTTTAACATGAAATAAATCATATCAGACAATTGAATTATTAAATCTAATTTCTGGCACCAACTGTTAAATTCTATAATTCTAATATAATTACCATAAACCTTTTTCAAGTCTCTTCTTATATATCAAAACTGAAGTAAGGCGCTGCGCGACTCTGATCAGAGGAGACGATAGAAACAACCACACCGAGATATGGCAGATCATCATCTGATCAGCTCGTGGTCTGTCAGATCCGTTTATTATTTCAACATCCAATAGAAATGTTCGTTATAGAAAAGAGCTTCCTGTCCACGCCTAACACACATAGGAATGTGATATATCAGCCAATCAGAGCAGATACATTTCTACATCATGTAACAAAGATTTCACGGGCATTTCTAAGTTAACACAGGATATCTATTTCAATCACCCCGCTGACTAGCCTCGCCTCGAGAGGAAACAAAACTGAACAGACGCCGTACTGACACAAGAAAGAAGGGGGGGAATGTCACACTAATGCAAGAATTAAAAAACTACCTATCATATTAAAATGCCTTTCAGGGGCGAAGTTTAGGCCTTTATTGAGGACACTAATTTCTGTTCTTGTAAGTGTTCTGTTACTCAAATTAAAGATGCCTGTCGCAGGAATTATCTCCTTTCTCGCTTTTCTTTTCTGTACATGCTTTCCTGCTCTCTTTCCCCTTCTGATCTTTCCCAGGGTCTTTTTTGCCCCCTCCCCTTTCTAGTCTTACATCTATATCCCTGTACTCCCCCTGTCTGTCATCTCTGCTCAGGGGGTCCTTCCAAAAAACCTCCTCCTCCTGATTCTCCCTTAATACGGCAAACCTGTTGGTCAATGGGATATTATTCTCCATTTCACCTCTCTCTCTTGCCTTTGTGGGCCCTCCATTTGTAACTGAACTCTGTTGTCTGTTCATATTAGGACCGTTGTTGCGGGTCTGTGGTCTACCCGTCTCATACCCATTGTTGTATGGTGTACCCCATTGTCTCCCCCTATGGTCTCTATTGAATGGTCTTCTGCCAATAGGGGCATTGTAAGGACCCCTCTGATAGGAAGTCCTGTAGTTTTCATTATTCCCTGGATGCGGATTCTCCTACCTTTTGTTGGTTATTACGTTTCCAGTCACTCTGGTGATCATTCCTGTTGTTTCTTTTGTTACCCCATCGCCAATTACCTCCCGTCCACTTGTCTACACGGGGTTCTGCCTCTTTATGGTCAAAAAAGTGGGGTTCCATCAAACTTTCCTCGTAGACCTTGTGTACAGTACCTCTCCTATACCTTTTATCCCAATTAAAGGGACTATATATATATTGGCTATATATAAACCAGCTGAGGAAGCCGCAGCATGCGGCGAAATGCGTCCTGGCTATCTGGCTGTGCCAGATTTAATATAATTTTATTATTTTATGTTTTAATTAAAGGTTTTTTTTACAATTTGGTCCCTATGTCCTGGAATTCGTTGAGGTTTTCGTGAATTTGACCCATTAACAAATCCACAGGCATTATCACCTAGAGCTTGGCTAAAAGCTCCATCAAATATGAGTTGACACTCTAGTTGCAATACTTCAAATATTGATTGGTGGATCTGCACAAGAAAGTTTTTCTGTCTCTATGCTTTCTCCTATATTTGATGAATAAGAGGAGTTATCGATTGTGAAAGGTGTGGGTTACCTTCAGAATAATAATAAGAAAAAGGACCCAGATGCGTCTAACCACTCACAGCCAGTGATAGGGCTCTACATTTGTGATTGGAACAGTTTAACAGGATTACACCAAAATCTGATTTATACACTCTGCACTATCATATGTATTTTTTTTGCTTCTTTTATATAAAATCCATGTGGATGATGCAAATTATGAGAACCACCTGAATCCCGAGAAGAAATTATCATTGCGTTAGCAGATACGTATATCTACGCTTGTTATCACATTGGTTTGGGGGAAACCTCTATAGATCTGGTTTGGCATTGGGATACTGGTGGTGGTACAAATTTGGGCGCTGACCATTTCATTTATTATATGGGCCTGCTCCCGAGGGGGTAATTATATGGGCCTGCTCTGGGGGGGGGGGTTGATTATATGGGCCTGCTGGGGGGGGGTTAATTAACTGGGCCTGCTCTGGGGGGGGGGGTTAACTAATTATATGGGCCTGCTCTGGGGGGGGATCATTAATTATATGGGCCAGCTCTAGGGGGAATAATTAATTATATGGACCGGCTCTGGTGGATAACTAATTATATGGACCTGTTCTGGGGGTTTATTAATTATATGGGTCTGTTCTGGGGGTTAATTAATTATATGGACCTGTTCTAGAGGTTAATTATTATTATTCTGTATTCATAAAGTGCCAGCATATTCCGCAGCGCTGTACAATGGGGGAGTGCAGACATGAGAAATACTAAAACACACTAAAAAAGGAACAGATGGCCCTGCCCTTAGGATAATTGTCCTACTGATACAGCACTTTACACAAGTGCTCAGCTGGACATCCCGTGAGTTTACAATCTAAAGGACAGGGGTAGGTCAAACAGAAGGGAGCTGGGGAGTGTGGATCTGGTGGCCAGAGAGAAAATAGCAAGCCACAGGTTGATTACAATAAAGTGGCTGCAGGTGGAGGGTATTGAATGAGTTTGGGCCTAGGACTGGGTGGGCGGGTGGCACTGCAGAGTGTAGAGTCCGGAGTGCTGGCTGTGTGTGTTGAGCTGTAGGGAGGAGAGGCAGTGGTTTTAGGAGAGGATGTCTCTATGTATTAAAGCAGTTAATGACATGCGAGGGGGTGAGGTGGAGGAGGAGCAGAAAGTGGAAACATGGTGGTAAAAAAGTTTTTGGAGCTATCAAAAATGGAGGGAAGGCATTAAAGGGAAAAGTAATCAGCCTGGGAATAGTACATAAAAGGTAGACTATGAAAATGACAGAAATGAAGTAGTGGAGTGGCTTGAATGACATCATGGTCGAGTGCAGGATACCTTTGGAGTCCTTAAGAGTGTAGAGTCTGGCGTGCTGGCTGTGTGTGTTGAGCTTTGGAATTAATTATATGGGCCTGCTCTGGGGGTTAATTATATGGGTCTGTTCTCGGGGTTAATTATATGGACCTGTTTTGGGGATTAATTATATGGACCTGTTTTGGGGGTTAAAGTCTCGCTGGCTGCCTCAATGAATATTTTTGTTCCGTCTTTGCAGAAGAAAAGGAAGGAAAGGGACCTCAGTTAGGAGGAAACACTAAAGGAGACATTTAATATGAGTTTACAGAGGAGGAGGTTCTACAGCAGCTGTCTAAAGTAAAGACAAATAAGTCAATGGGGCCTGATGGGATCCACCCTAAGTTATTACACCACTGAGCTCTTTTAATAGCAAAACCGTTAACGGGAGTCGTCCCAGAAGACTGGAAATTAGCAAATGTTGTGCCCATTTACAAGAAGGGTAGTAGGGAGGAATCGGGGAACTATAGGCCAGTTAGTCTTACGTCAGTAGTGGGGAAATTAATGGAAACCATGTGAAAGGAAAGGATTGTTGAACATCTAAAAACACATAGATTACAGGATCAGAAACAACATGGGTTTACCTCGGGAGATCATGCAAAACTAATCTTATGGATTTTTTTGATTGGGTAACAAAAATAATAGACAAAGGTGGTGCAGTAGACATTGCTTATTTAGATTTCAGTAAGGATTTTGATACTGTTCCGCATCGAAGGCTTAATCAATAAATTGCAATCTTTGAGCTTGGATTCCAATATTGTTGAATGGATTAGGCAGTGGCTGAGTGACAGGCAACAGAGGGTTGTGGTAAATGGAGTTTATTCGGCGCAAGGTCTTGTTACCAGTGGGGTACCTCAGGGGTCAGTACTTGGACCCATTCTCTTTAATATTTTTATTAGTGATATTGCAGAAGGTATTAATGGTAAAGTATGTCTTTTTGCTGATGACACAAAGATTTGCAACAGGGTTGACGTTCCTGGAGGGATCAGCCAAATGACAAATGATTTAGAAAAACTAAAAAAATGGTCGGAGCTGTGGCAATTGAGTTTTAATGTGGATAAGTGCAAGATAATGCACCTGGGACGTAAAAACCCAAGGGCTGAATATAGAATATTTGATACACTCCTAACCTCAACATCTGAGGAAAGGGATTTAGGGGTTATTATTGCAGAGGATCTAAGGGTAAGTAGTCAATGTAATAGAGCAGCAGGAAATGCTAGCAGAATGCTTGGTTGTGTAGGGAGAGGTATTAGCAGTAGGAAAAGGGAAGTGCTCATGCCACTGTACAGGGCACTGGTGAGACCTCACTTGGAGTACTGTGTGCAGTACTGGAGACCATATCTCCAGAAGGATATAGACATCTTAGAGAGAGTTCAGAGAAAGGCTACTAAAATGGTGTATGGCTTGAAGGAGAAAAGTTACCAGGAAAGGCTTAATGATCTTAACATGTATAGATTGGAAAAAAGACGAGACAGAGGAGATATGATGATAGAAACATTTAAATACGTAAAGGGAGTATATTTAAAAGGAAACAAAGTAGCAAAACAAGAGGACATGGTCTTAGATTAGAGGGGCAAAGGTTTAAAAGTAACATCAGGAAGAATTATTTTACTGAGAGGGTGGTGGATACATGGAACAGCCTTCCAGTAGAAGTGGTAGAGGCCAAAACAGTGATTGAATTTAAGCAGGCATGGGATAGGCATAAGGCTATCCTAAACAAAAGATAAATCCAGGTAACGTATCCATGTAATTGGGCAGACTAGATGGGCCAAAAGGTTCTTATCTGCCGACATTTTCTATGTTTCTATATGGGCCTGCTCTGGGGGGGGTGGGGTTAATTAATTATATGGGCCCATTCTGGGCATTAATTATATGGGCCTGTTCTGGGGGTTAATTAATTATATGGATCTGCCCTGAGGGGGTGAATTAATAATTTTGGCCTGCCCTGGGGGGGGTCGACAAATTAGTTAGTTATATTTGCAACACATATAATCCCTCCTAGGACAGGACCATATAATTACTTTGTACATCACCCCTGCAAAAAAAAAAAAACACACAACGGAATGGCTGATCATACTCACCAACCTGGCTCCTCTGGTCCCCCTGCTCCAGACTATGTCGGCCTCCTCCACGTGTCTCCAGGCATCCACCATGTGTCGTAGTGAGTCACGCTGGAGGGGGCGGTGCCTGCAGTGTGCTACTCCCAGATGCATGCTATGCGTATGGAAAGGGAGACACGCTGCAGCTCTGGGGCCACGGATCGCGGTCAGACCAGCTCCAGATTCAGACTCAGAGTCCGAATCTGGAGCTGCTGATGAAGAAACTGGCGGCGGCCCACTGAGCCATCGGCCCACCGGGAACCTCACGGTTGTCCCGATGGCCAGTACATGCCTGCTAGGGATACCGCTGGGGGAAAAAAAAAAAAAAAGACCGCCATGGAGGGTAAACAGCATACAAATACACCGAGTATTGTTTCTTTCATGGAAACTGCATAAGTTTCAAATCTTCCACTTCAAAGAATTAACTCCAGATGATATTTGTTTGATGGATATTTCCAGTTACAATATGTCTACTGATGCAGTTATAGCTCTTGTTTTTGCTGTTGGTTCTCACTACAATATTTTATATCCTGGTAAATTGGCAACTGTAAGGGTTATTCAGAAAAAGGTGAAACTTTGGAGAAGTGAAAATTCTAGGTCAAAATAGCGATTTGGAAAGTGAGATGAATGGGAGAATGTTTCTTGTTTGGCTATTTTGACCTAGAATTTTCATTTCTCCAAAAGTTTTCCAGAGTTTCCCCTTTCTTTGAATAACCCTGTTGGTATCAGTGTTTGGGTCTTAAGGGAAATGGTTTATTGGATATGTGTTTTCATCCTTGTTTTCTTTACATGTTGGGAGATTTTTAAATTTTGGTCTAAAAGTCTCTAGACAAACTATGAATATTTCAATTAAAGGTAATTCACAGGGTGTTTTAATAAATGTATTCAGTTTAGGCATAATGATTGATGTAGTATCAGAACGTTCTCTATTGAACATTGTCAATGTAAATGTAAATTATGGTATGTGTTTATTATCTGTGTAATTTTCCTTATGATACGAACACTTATTTTTATTTTTCAGTGTTCTTGTCTGAGTGAATGAATGTTGATTTTGTATATAAAGTGTGTAAATACACCCTCTCAGTCCTCTTCCAATCTTTTTATTGATATTCTCATTTTGTCATCATTGCTGAAAGTCTGATGTTTGTCAGGACACAGTGACGGAGTCCTCAGAGGATCATGGAGATTTCAAGTGTGTACCTGAGTCAATGCTAACAGACACAGGTAATGTGCAAACAGCAATTTGTCAAAGGAATGCAACCAAACTCACCAGTACAAACAAGACATATTGTTGTGTCGCTATTCTTTATCAATTACCAAGTGTCCTTCTTGGACAAAGATTTCCTACTGAGACTCAACAATACAGAGAAATATCTATTATTTTTCTTTAAGACTATCCTCATTATTTTATAGACTTTGTTGAATTGTTACTCAGAGGCTGAGAGGAGGGTGTTAGAGGAGAACGCATCTCCTGAAAGTGTGTGAATGCAGGTGTGTATGAACTTTGTGAAAGTGAATATAAACAAGAAAATACACAGATATAGATCTAATTTATCATAATTATTAAATAGATTTATTTAGAAGTTAATATTTTTCTTGTTTTATGAAATTCGAGAAATGGGAATTAATAGTTATTCATTGTCTAGATTAGGTATTTGGCCCAGGTTCCTAGTTTGGTTCACTGGGACAGTGAATCTAGCAGTGTTTCCCAATCCTGTCCTCGGGACCCCCAACCAGGCCAGATTTTGCAGATCACCTTGGGGGAAAGCAGACTGAATCCTGCAATCCCTGAGCAGCAAATCATATCACCTGTGCTGTGCTTCAGCTATCTGTAAAACCTGGCGAGGTGGAAGGCCCTGAGGACAGGTTTGGGAAACACTGATCTAGACTCTTAATTTAGATAGGAGTATTTTATGCTCATAAAGGGCTTCCTCTCCTGGATTGGTAAATCCCTTCAGTACACCGTAAAGGTATCGAGGTATTTCATTAACGAAGCACTGTAGCATAACGAAAACACTGACATGAAATATCGGAACGAAAAATTATCTGAAATGAACAAAATGATCCAAAACATAAAAAAAAAGGAACGAAATGATTTGAAACTGATAAAAACACATTTTTCCCCCCATAGGTTTCAATGTAAAAAATATTCCTCGACTTTATCAAATATTTATTCACCCGTTTTATTTTTTTCACTTGCAGCAAAAAGTCTATATATTAAGATTTTTTTAGGCATTTTTCAGGATTTTTTGGTTAAATTTTATGTTTCTTAATTTAAAGCAACAAAGCTTTTACGGCAATAAATGAATACTATGCTTCAGCACCAAAGATAGCTCTGGAGCCCCGCGGGGCTGCTGTCAATGGATCTGAAACATTGTATTCATTGCTGAATACAGATGGACTAAAAGAAAATAATACAACAGCGTTCATCAAAAAAACAAAACCTTGTTGCGTTAAAATGAATTAGGAAACATAAAATTTAAGCCAAAAAATCTGTTACATCCTCAGCCCCCGCTGTGCCCCCTGGGGGGTCTGGGCAGGAAGGGGGACCATTTCTGCTGGCATTTCTGTGTTTATCTAGAAAGTATTGTTGCCCTTAAGGATCTTAACTCCGCTACTCTTGGAGAAGCGATATAGCTTCCATTCAGTGGCGTAGCGTGGGTTGTCAGTGCCCGGGGCCAGCCAAGAATTGTACGCCCCCCCAACCTGTGGACACGTTAGCATGCCCCGATTCCCTTCCACCATTAGGGCATTGAACCCCTTAACTGTGATACAATGTAATGTGCAGAGTGTATGAGCGTATCACAGAGCTCCACAGCAATAAAACCCACAGTTAAGTGCAGCTCACACATGGATATATATATTGCCCCCAGTAGCTCAAACATGAATATATTTGCCCCCAGTACCTCAAACATGAATATATTTGCCCCCAGTACCTCAAACATGAATATATTTGCCCCCAGTAGCTCAAACATGAATATATTTGGCCCAGAAGCTCAACCATGAATATATTTGCCCCCAGTAGCTCAAACATGAATATATTTGCCCCAGTAGCTCAAACATGAATATATTTGCCCCAGTAGCTCAAACATGAATATATTTGCCCCAGTAGCTCAAACATGAATATATTTGCCCCAGTAGCTCAAACATGAATATATTTGCCCCAGCACCTCAAATATGAATATATTTGCCCCCAGAAGCTCAACCATGAATAGATTTGCCCCCAGTAGCTCAAACATGATTATATTTGCCCCAGTAGCTCAAACATGATATTTGCCCCAGTAGCTCAAACATGAATATATTTGCCCCCAGTAGCTCAAACATGAATATATTTGCCCCAGTAGCTCAAACATGAATATATTTGCCCCAGCAGCTCAAACATGAATTTGCCCCAGTAGCTCACACATGAATATATTTGCCCCAGTACCTCAAACATGAATATATTTGCCCCAGCACCTCAAACATGAATATATTTGCCCCCAGCACCTCAAACATGAATATATTTGACCCCAGTAGCTCAAACATGAATATATTTGCCCCCAGTAGCTCACACATGAATATATTTGCCCTTAGTACCTCAAACATGAATATATTTGCCCTTAGTACCGCAAACATGAATATACTTGCCCCAGCACCTCAAACATGAATATACTTGCCCCAGCACCTCAATGAATATATTTGCCCCCAGCAGCTCAAACATGAATATATTTGCTCCCAGTAGCTCAAACATGAATATATTTGCTCCCAGTAGCTCAAACATGAATATATTTGCCCCCAGTAGCTCAAACATGAATATATTTGCCCCCAGAAGCTCAAACATGAATATATTTGCCCCAGCACCTCAAACATGAATATATTTGCTCCCAGTAGCTCAAACATGAATATATTTGCCCCCAGAAGCTCAAACATGAATATATTTGCCCCAGCACCTCAAACATGAATATATTTGCCCCAGTAGCTCACACATGAATATATTTTCCCTTAGTACCTCAAACATGAATATATTTGCCCCCAGTACCTCAAACATGAATATATTTGCCTCAGCACCTCAAACATGGATATATATTGCCCCCTCCCCATCATAGTGGGCCCCCGCTGGTTTCCCTGTGATGGTCATCAGTGACATTGCTCTTAACAGGCAGCCAGTGGCGCACTCTGTAAATGCCACGGTGGCACCTGCAGCCCAGTCTAAGTACGTTGCACTGGCGCCGCCCCTCACGTGACACATCACGTGAGAGGGCGGCGCAGGCGCCACTGCGGCATTTCCAGAGTGCGCCGCTGGCTGCCTGTGTGCACTGGGCATGGAAACCGGGCAGGGAAATCACAGGGCAGGGAAACCGGCAGGGGCCCACTATGGCGCCCCCAAAAAAACTGCGCCTGGGGCCACCGCCCCCCCAGCCCCCCGCCACTGCTTCCATTACATTACAACAGGGCCAAATGGATCCGGCAACTGTATCTGACCTAATGTCTAAGCTGAGTAATATAATCTGTATGCAAGAAAATCAAGAGCAACGTTTGGATCAGTTTACTAGTCATATCTCAGGTAAACAAGGCCTCGCTGCCTCCCCCTCCTACGATTGACAGGTCCACACAAGCAGTTTCTGTGATCACCACCGAGGTGTCTCATGTTCACTTAAAGACACCCACAAGTTTCAATGGGAGTACTGAGTCTTGTAGAGGGTTTGTGAACCCAAATAAACATTAATGTTCGAATTAGAGCCAAGGTGTGATATTTAATCAATCACCTGACTGATAAAGCTCTACTGTGGGCAACCCCTTTACGGGATCTGGACAGACCAGTGATATACAATTATGCTGAGTTTATGAATAGCTTGAAGCGTACTTTTGACCCCACTAGAAGGGCAACAGGGGCAGCCAGAGCTTTATGGCCTATTTCCCAGGGTAACCGCCGAATTGCTGAATATGCTATAGAGTTTAAAATGTTGTCATCAGAAGTTCTCTGGTCGAATGCTGTGCTTGTCACAGCGTTCCTTAAAGGACTCTCAGAGACTATGATGCATGTTTTAGCACCTCTATTGTTACCTGAGGATCTGGAAAACCTCATACATTACTGTATAGCACTTGATGATCAAATACGTGACAGGAGGTCTGGTTGTAGCAACTCACATAAGCCTGCCCAGGCTGCCCTGTTCTACTCCCGGGTCGGTTCATGCTGTCTCCCCTCCCAGACCTGTACCCTCTAAACCAGAGCCTATGCAATTGGGTCGGCTGGCATATCTGGGGAGGAGAGACAATATCACCTCAGAGAAGGCCTCTGTTTTTTCTGCGCAGACAGAGGGCATTTTCGTTTGCACTGCCCAAAGCGACCTAATAGGCTTAATGTGTCACAAGCAAACATGGTATCTCCTGAGAGACAGGTTCTATGTACCACTAGCGTGTCTTTTGTATCTGATAAGAAAAGAAAGAAAAAATCTTGTGTGGTAGTGCCTGTAACCATTGGTTGGGAAAAGGTCAAAATTGACATAGAGGCATTACTGGATTCTGGGTCTGCAGGAAATTTCCTGGACTCTGGGTTTGTGGCCATCCACCAAGTACCTCTGGTTGAAAGAGAAGTGCCACTTCTCAGAGAGTACTGATGGTAGGAGGCTTACAAAACCCAATGTCATGCATCAAACGATTCCTGTTTCTTTAAGGACGGGTGTTCTGCATAAAGAAAACATACAGTTTCAGGTCATCGAGTCCCCTACTGTGCCTATCGTATTGGGTTATCCATGGTTGGCTAAACACAACCCAGTGGTGAACTGGGGAAAAGGGGAGTTGGAGTCATGGGGACCAAAATGTTGGTCCAGGTGTCCGGGCATGACCGCTACTGTAGGTAGTCTGAACGTTGCTACCGCACCTGAGGTACCTGAGTGGTACAAAGACTTAAAAGGAGGTGTTCGATAAAGGCAAATCAGAGGCCTTGCCACCTCACAGGCCGTATGACTGTGCCATAGAAATCCTACCAGGCACCATGCCTCCAAGGGGTCATGTATATCCACTGTCTCAGAAAGAGAATGCTATTATGGAAGAATATATACGTGAAAACCTAGCCAAAGGGTTCATACGTCGTTCTTCTTCTCCTGCGGGAGCGGGGTTTTTCTTTGTGTCCAAAAAGGAGGGGGACTTAAGACCATGCATTGATTATAGAGGGTTAAACAGAATCACTATACGTAATGCCTACCCCATCCCTTTAATATCCGAGTTGTTCGACCGCTTAAGAGATGCCAAAATATACACAAAGTTGGATCTTCGTGGGGCGTACAATATGGTGAGAATCAAGGAGGACCACGAGTGGAAGACTGCCTTTAATACTCGCAGTGGTCATTATGAGTATTTAGTTATGCCTTTTGGTCTATGCAATGCGCCTGCAGTCTTACAAGACTTTATAAATGATGTCCTGAGGGACTTTTTGCAAGTCTTCGTGATCGTCTATTTAGATGATATTCTGATTTATTCCCCTGATGTTGAAACACACCATGTCCATGTGAGGACAGTGTTACAAAGGTTGTTGGAGAATAAACTATACTGTAAGTTAGAAAAGTGTCAGTTTGACTTAACTTCAGTACATTTCCTGGGTTACATCACACACCAAATGGGTTTGAGATGGATCCAAAAAAGCTATCTGCAAATCAGAGAATGGCCACTACCTCAAGGTCTGAAAGCCATACAAAGATTTCTTGGTTTCACAAACTATTATAGGAGGTTTATCAAAGGGTTCTCTTCTGTTGTGTTTTCCATCACGGCCATGACTAAGAAGGGTGTTCAGAATCAGGTTTGGAGTGACCAGGCCAAGCAGGCATTCCAGTCACTTAAAGAAGCGTTTGTCTCAGCACCTATCCTAAGGCATCCAATACCAGGCCTTCCATTTTAGCTTGAGGTTGATGCATCTGAAATAGGGATTGATGCAATTCTGTCTCAAAGAGAAAGTCCTGAGGGACCGGTACATCCTTGTTGCTTTTTTCTCTAGAAAGCTGTCACCTGCTGAGAAAAACTATCGCATAGGGAACAGAGAATTACTAGCAGTTATAGCGGCCCCCAAGGAATGGCGCTATTTGCTAGAAGGCACTAAAGATCCCGTGATAATTATCACCGACCATAAGAATCTAGTGTACATGGGAGATGCCAAACGCCTGAATTCCAGGCAAGCCAGGTGGTCACTGTTCTTGTCAAGTTTCAACTTTTTGTTAACTTATCGTCCTGGTTCTAAAAACACAAAAGCTGACGCTTTATCTAGACAGTTCGAGTCATATGACCAGCACACATTTGACCACAGTCCAATCATTCCTCACGAGAGGATCTTGGGTACCACGGTCTTGACAGTGTCTTCTCCTTTGCTGGAGAGAATCCAGGCTGTTCAGGGTGTTGCTCCTCTTGAAAAACCTCCTGGGAAAATGTTTGTACCTGAGGAGGAGAGAACACAGTTGATGATGATTTATCATGATTCCAAGCCCTATGGGCATATGGGAATAAACAAAACAGTGGCCACGATTGGGAAACAGTTCTGGTGGGTTGGTATGCGAAGGGATATTAACCCCTTAGTGACCGGGCGGTTTTACACAAATCCGTCTTTTAGTGACCGCTGCTGTTTTTATGTTTCTGCGCTGTTAGTGTTTAGGTCAAATTTTCCTCTTACTCGTTTATTCAACCCACACATATTATACACCCTTTTTCCCGCCATTAAATGGACTTTCTAGAAATACCATTATTTCCATCATATCCAATAATTTACTATAAAAAAAATATGAAATATGAGGAAAAAAAATGGTAAAAACACACTTTTTTGTAATTTAATCCCCAAAATCTACAACCACCCAAAACGACCCCGGCTAAACAGGTTCAAAATTTTGTCCCGAGACTAGAAATACCCAATTTTTACATGTGTTTGCTTTTTAACCCCTTCACTGCTGAGACAGTTCACCTATGTGCGCTGCGCTCATTCTGACCATTTTGTGCTAATTATTTTTAGATGACAGCCTAGGTTCTATTTAATTAAACCCCCCCAGACAAAAAAAACTTAAAAAAAACACATTTTTTTATTTTATTAATTTTTTTTATTATTTTCTTTTTATTTAATTTTTTTTAAAAAAAAATTTTTAAAACCAAACCTGGTCATGTTTGGTATCATTTGAAAGGCCATAATCAGGCCTTTCAAATGATGGCAAATATGACCGTCTAGCTGCCATGGATCGGGAGATAAAGGGATCCTTAGGATCCCCTTATCTCTACATGGCAGCTAGATGGTTAACTGGCCCACTGACATCCTCACACATATGGTGAGGTTGTCAGTGGGTGGGGGGGACCTGGAGACTTGGCTGACATCCAAGATGTCAGCCCCCCTCCAGGTTTGAATCGCGTTTTGGTGCCATTTGGTGCCGCAACGTGATCCGGTGGCGAAACGGTTAATGCCATACACCGCTGGAAAGGGGAGGCTCTCCCCTCTCCAGCGGTGCAAACGGCATCTCCCTAGCTTCAATGGTTGGGGATATAGAAGGCTCCGAAGGAGCCCCCCCTCCCCTCCATTGAAATGCATGGGGACACCTGCTGATGACGTCACCACGCAGCGTGGCGACATCATCAGCCTCGCCTGCCCATGTAAATCACATGGGCAGGCTTCCTCCCTGCCAGATCGCCGTGGGATCCAGCGAGGGAGGTGAGTATCGGGCGGGAGGGGGATTAGGCGCCGCTGACGTACCCTGTACGTCCACGGGTCTAAGGGAGACCCGAGGACAAGACGTACAGGGTACGTCAGCGGGCCTTAAGGGGTTAAGGACTACATAGCCACATGTGACGTGTGCTGTAGAAGTAAAAATCCCTGGTCCTTACCTGTTGGTCTCTTACAGCCTTTACCAGTGCCAGAGAGACCTTGGTCCCACCTCTCGATGGACTTTATCACAGATTTACCACCTTCAAAAGGCCATACTGTAATCCTTAGGTTCTCTAAGATGGTACACTTTATACCACTGGTAAAGCTTCCTTCGGCCAGTGAGCTGGTACCAGTATTCATACAAAATATTGTTAGAATTCATGGGGTTCCTCTGGGAATAGTATCCGACAGAGGAACTCAGTTCGTGTCTCGTTTCTGACGAGGATTTTGTCATAACCTCAGGATTGAGTTGAGCTTCTCCTCTGCTTATCACCCACAAACTAATGGGGCAGCAGAAAGAGCCAACCAAAGTGTTGAGCAGTACTTGCGTTGCTTCGTGTCTGAAAGACAAAACGTGTGGGCAGACCTGTTACCTTGGGCTGAGATTGCTTTAAACAACTCAGTAAGTGATACCACAGGCCACTCACCTTTCCATGCCGTTTATGGTTATGATCCCCCTATGCTACCTTCTGAGTTCCAGGCAACTGATTTGCCGGCCTTGGATGACCATCTGAAAGACCTGAAAAGGGACATGGGAGAAAATGAAAGAGATTATGAAGGCCAATATCGATAGACAAAAAATCAAAGCAGACAGATGCAGAGCTCCTGCACCGGTGTATACGGTTGGGGACAAGGTATGGCTTTCAACTAGGAACATCAAGTTATTGGTACCATCCATGAAGATGGCTCCCAGATTTATTGGGCCTTATAAAGTGTTAAAATGTATTAATCCTGTCTCTTATGTGCTGGCTTTGCCTTCTTCTCTACGTATACATAACGTATTTCATGTCAGCCTCCTGAAGCCTCTTACCTGCAATAAGTACACCAGAGTTGCTGTTCCCCCTCCGCTTATCAAGTCTCGGGGTGAGGAGGAGTACGAGGTCCGTGCCATCTTGTGGTCCCATCTGGTCAAGGGTGTCCTGCAGTACCTGGTGGATTGGGAGGGTTATGGTACGGAGGATCGTTCCTGTCAAGATGCTTGCGATATCCATGCGCCTCGTCTGGTTCGAATGTTTCATTTTTTTTTTGATTTGAATGTAAAAGTTTTTTTATTGGAGTTCACACATATAATGATACAGCATTGCAGAAATGATGAAACTTCGGAGATCAAAAACATAGATTCCTATCATTGACAATAGGCAATGCAAATGAAGCATCAGTGTTATCTGATATAAGGTCATTAGTGCGGTCTCCATTTTCCACAAACAGATATAATCCTAAACTAACATAAAACACTAAACACGGCAGCACTACAGTCGTACACAGTGAAATATCTTATATCAAGGTTCCTGACTCGACAAACACCCTCCACCCCTCCCATGTATCCTCAAACTGGCACATTGAGTTATTCGCGATGTGGAACATTTCTTCATATTTACAAACACTTTCAAGGGCCATCATAACTTCTTTCATAGATGGGCAGAATGAGGAACGCCAATGTCTTGCAATGACCGTTTTTGCTGTTCCCAGTACCATAGAGATAAACCTCCTATGACGGATCTGAATAGTAATGGGTATGATATGTAGGAGATACATTTTCGGGCATAGTGGGAGTCTAAGTAAGGTGCAGTGAGAAATTAGTCTGATTTTAACCCAATAACCCCCCAATGCGGGGCATAACCAAAAAGGTATGTAGTAAGGAACCGAGGCCGGTAAGGCATCTCCAACAGAAGCCGGTAGTCCCCGAGATATGGGCCAAACGGGTTGGTGTTAAATACCATCTACACAGTAATTTAATATGGGCCTCACGTAGATTGGTGCTTCTAGAATATTTGTATATTGTGTCCATGGCATATGACCAGTCATCGACGGAGAGCGTGAAAGTTAAATCTTTTTCCCATTTAACCATATAGCGTAATTTTTTAGGTGGGTTCGGGGTTAAGAGGCTATTGTAACAGAGAGATAGCGGTTTCATTTGACATTTCTTCCCCATACACAGTTTGTGAAAAGCTGAAAGGTTCGTAGGTGTAAAAGAGGTCAGGCCCTTCTGGTGTAGGGCGTGCTTCACACGTAGGTAAGAAAAACAGTCACTCAATGGGATGGCAAACTCCTGTACCAAGTCTGGAAAGGGTTTCAGGGAGTGGGGTGTAAAGAGCTGCCACACATGCGTCAAGCCGCGCAAAAACCAAGAATCTAAGTTTAAGTCTGGAATATAGCGGCACAGCACTCTGAGCGGGGCGAGATATAATAAGTCATAAGGCCGTACCAACGGGCGACCCCACTGACGCCAGGACGTGAGGGAAAGCATCGAGGCAGGTAGTAGACCCATGGTGCTATTTCTAGGAAGGAGTGGAAGCCACAACAGGTCATGAAGTTTGTATGGGAAAATCATGGCGTTCTCCAACTGTAACCATAGAGGTGTTTCTTTGAGATGCATCGACGACAACAATTGGGCTAGTAGGGCTGCTTTATAATACGATTGTAAATCCAAAAAACCCAACCCTCCGGTACGTCGCGGCGCAATGACTGTAGAGGCCGATACTCGAGGGGGCTTCCCTTTCCAAATATGCGCATGCAGCAGTTTTTGCAGCCGGAGCAATAAATGCGCCGGTATGAAAACTGGAATGTTTCTGAAATAATATAAAATTTGGGGTAAGATACTCATCTTTATGGCCGCCATACGTCCCAGCCAGGAGGATTCGTTTGTGCTCCATGTAGAGAGCTGCTTCTCAAAGGAGTTCAAAAGTGGCATGAAATTTTCCTTTAGGATGGTGCCTCGCGATTTAGTAAGG
Organism: Leptobrachium leishanense; assembly: GCA_009667805.1. Taxonomy (NCBI): domain Eukaryota; kingdom Metazoa; phylum Chordata; class Amphibia; order Anura; family Megophryidae; genus Leptobrachium; species Leptobrachium leishanense. Next base: position 131,225,104 of record CM019068.1, read on the forward strand.
GAGATTCCAAGGTATTTTAAAGAGGTAGAGCGCCAATCAAAAGGGTACGTGCTACGCAAGGAGCTAAGGGATGAAGCAGCAATATTTATGGGGAGAGCTTGTGTTTTACTCACATTATTTTTATAGTAAGATAACGCGCCAAATCTGTCAAGGAGGCAAAACAGGGGAGGGAGCGATATCTCCGGGGTGGTCAAAAAGAGCAGTATGTCATCTGCGAAAAGTGCCAGTTTGTGCTCCCCATGCGGGGTCGGCATACCTTTGATTGTCTGGGAGATTTTAATCTGCAGCGCTAAGGGTTCTAGGGCCAGGATAAATATTAGCGGGGATAACGGACAGCCCTGTCGGGTGCCATTGGTTATGTTGAAAGAGGAGGATAGAAATCCCGATGCCAAAACTTTCGCCAATGGAGCGGAGTAGAGGGCCATAATACTGTGTACAAATTGTGCTGGCAGACCAAACTTTAGTAACACCAGCCGCATATACCCCCAGTGTAGGCGATCGAACGCCTTTTCGGCGTCCAATGCCAGCAGGAGTCCGGAGGTATTAGTCCTATGGGCCAAATCAATTATATCATAAAATCGTCGGGTATTGTCACACGTCTGGCGGCCTGGGACAAAGCCGGTCTGTTCAGTCGCGATCAATGATGGGAGTAGGGGGCCCAGCCTAGTAGCTAGTAGTTTAGCATACAATTTGGCGTCTACGTTCAACAGGGATATAGGGCGGAAGTTGGCACAGTGTGTCGGGGCTTTACCAGGCTTGGGCAGGGTTACTACCGTTGCTTGTAACATCTCCGGAGGGATGATGCCAGTGTTCTTAATGTCATTAAAAAACAGGGTAAGAGTCGGAACTAGTGAGGATGCAAATACCTGATAATACAGATTTGTAAAACCGTCGGGACCAGGAGCTTTATTTTTTGGAAGTGCCTTAATAGCCTTAAGCACCTCCTCCTCTGTAAACGCAGCAAGCAAATCTGTAGCCTGAGAGGGAGAGAGGGAGGGAAGGTGCGCCGCTTGGAGAAAGAGATCTATGTCAGCCTGGGTAGGGGACGGTACGGTGTGATCCAATCCTAGGTTGTACAGGGAGGCATAATAACGTTCAAATTCATCAGTAATGAGGGCCGGATTATAAATTTTGACATTATTAGCATCCAATAGGTACGGTATGTTGGTTTGCATTCTTTTCCCTTTCAATTTAGACGCCAGCAATTTCCCCGATTTATTCCCTTGGGTATAATGAGCATAGTTAAGCCGTCTAATTGAGCGTGCCGTGACCTGGAGCATCAAGTGCTCCAACTCGCGGCGCTGCGCAGTCAATTGAGCGGTAATATGAGGGGTGGGCGAGGCTTTATTCTGGGTTTCTAGGTCAGTGATGCGTCGTGTAAGAGCAGTCATCTGAGCATTTAGGCGTCTTTTACGCTGCGCTCCTTTCTGTATAAAATGTCCTCGCATCACTGCTTTGTGGGCCAGCCAAACCGACGCTGTTGCAACGTCCCCAGTTACATTCGTCATGAAATACTCCTGGAGGAGTTGTAACGTTGTTTGCACGTCCTCTCTGTCTACAATGAGTGAGTCATTATGTCTCCAATTCCCCATCCCCCTCGGTGGAAAAGCAGCCTCAAAAGTGAGCGTAAGCGGAGCATGGTCAGACCACGTAATGATGCCAATGGTCGCCTCCAGGAGACGAGACAAGGCTGAGCTATGTATCAAACACAAGTCAATTCTACTATATGAGGAGTGGACATGAGAGAAATAGGTGTAGTCACGTGTGTTGGGGTGACATATCCTCCAAGTATCATATAGGTCAAATGAGTGCATGAATTCCCGTAGTTGTTTACTAGAGGGCGGGGGGGAGCGGGAATGGGGGCGGGGTTGGCTCGTCTGAGTGTCAACTTCGGGGTCAGGAGTGCAATTAAAATCCCCACATAGGAACATCATACCACTAGACATTTTTTTCACTCTACAAAAAGCTTTCCGCAGATAAGAAACCGGGTTGTCATTAGGGAGGTATAAATTAGCTATAGTGACTGGTAACTCGTTCAGCGTACCCACAAGAATCACAAGGCGGCCCAACGGATCAACATACTGAGCCGAACACACAAAGGTCCAATCTCTATGAAACATAATCGAGACGCCTTTGGACTTTGTCGGAGCAGCGGAATGGTAGGCCTCAGTGTACATACACGATTTCAAAAATGGAGGACGCCTCTTACAAAAATGAGTCTCTTGCAAACAAACAATAGCCGGTTGAGATTTATGCAGGTCACGAAATAAAGCATGGCGTTTGTACGGAGTGTTCAAACCCCTGACATTTAAGGAATAAATCTGGAATTGGGGTTTACTCATTTGTGGTTACGCCCAGCCCTCTAGAACTCACAGCGGACAGTGAAGACAACCTCCTCAGGAGAATGGAGGGATTCCCCTGCACATAATAGCACCTGTAACCGTGTAACATAGTGCATGCCAAACAAACAAACAATACATACATTACATACATAGGTAGAACCAAAAGGAAACAAAAAGAAAAATAAAAAGCAAGAAAAAAAACCGACCAAACTTCAGAGAAAAAAAACTGCATTCCATGAGCGCAGCTGAATGGAGTCAATCAACACAGCAGATTGGTATAAGTAGAAAACAAAACTGTCAAGAAAACTCCAGTAGGGGAAACAACAGTCCCAACTCTACCTGAGAAGGACCGCGCCAATTCACAGGCCATTGGAAGGCCTCGGGGCTTGCCGATTAAGAGACCAGAACAGGCCCCCATGAGCGCCCCTTTGAGTTAGATCAAAAAAAAAAAAAAAGGGGTCAGTCCAGCATCCGTGGAAGAGTTCTGACACCCAAGGAGACGGGAAGCAGCATGGCAAAGTGGTAGAAGCACGCCCCAGTGTTGGATCTCACAGGGCCAGAGCCTCTTTTCGGTCGAACCCGATGCCACTCCGGAGAAACCTTCAGCGGCGAAGATGATTCCTCCCGGGGGGGGGGGGGGGGGGAGTAAACTCAGACACAACTTTCCAATCCGTCAACAGACGCATGCCAGTGAGGGGGTCAGGGATAACGTGCAAGACTCCCTCCCGCCATAACAAGATCTTTGTGGGGAATCCCCAGCGATACGCCATGTTGTGATCACGTAGAATTTTCGTGAAAGATGAAAATTCCCTTCTTTTAGACATGGTAGCAGTTGACAGGTCAGCGTAAAAAGAAATTTCAGCATACGGGGATGGCAGAGGCATAGATTTCCGTGATGCTCTCATTAACGCTTCTTTAACATGGAAAAAATGCACCCGGACTAGAACATCTCTAGAAGCTGAGGGCGGCAGGTTCTTAGCGCGTGGTAATCTGTGTGCCCGATCTATCAGGAAATCCTGTGATGAGTACGTTGGGACTAGGATCTGGAAAAGTTCCAAAATATAGGGCTGAAGGTCAGCAGGGTTTACTGCCTCTGGAATACCCCGGATCCTTACATTGTTACGCCGCGAACGATCCTCCAAATCGGCCAATTTCGTTGCCATGGCGTCATGTGCAGACTGCAAAGCTATATGACGGTCCACTAAATCGTTATGGGCCAAACATAGTCCAAAGAGTCTGTCCTCTCACCCAGATCTTGTACATTGCGCCTCAGCTCCTGCAGCGCCTCTTTAAGATCCGTTTGAATAGTAGCTCTAAGTTCTTGCAGCATGGCATGGAGTCTGCTTTCTGAAGGTGGTAAGCTGTCAGACATGCAGGGTGGGCCTGCTACGGCCGCTTCCATGGTGAAGGAGGAAACAGAGGAAGGAGATCCGCCATCTTGGGCCTCACGAACCCGGTCTTTTTTTGCCGATTTTGCCGGTTCCAAAGCTCGTTGCGCCTTAGGGGGCACCATCTGGAGGCTAGGAGATGTCACCCAGCTGTGGGTGAAGTTTCAGCCCCGGGGTTGCTGTAAATTAGCCGCAGGAGTTAAAGTTTAGCGCCGGTCACAGGAGCTCTCCTCACATGCGACCGCGCGCTGCAACGTCCGGCCACGCCCCGGTTCGAATGTTTCATGAGGCCCATCCTTCAGCGCCTGTTGGTCGTTCTGAGCCCGACCGTAGATGGGGGGGAGGTTCTGTTACATCCTCAGCCCCCGCTGTGCCCCCTGGGGGGTCTGGACAGGAAGGGGGACCGCTGGCTGGCCGGGTGCCAGCACTTTCTGCTGGTAGATCGGCATCTGAGGGGGCGGGGTCAGGTGTGGTTACCAGGAGCCACAGGCTTTAAACCAGGGCTCGAGGACTTGCCTCATTGCCCTGTTGTGGAGTTTAGTTCACGCACCGCTAACTCCTGTATCTGATTGCATTCCCTGTTGACGACCCTGCTTTGTATGAGATTCCTGCTCCTGTTATTTGACCCTGCTTGGCTTTGACTATTCTCAATCTCTAGCGTGTGTATTACGCTGTTTGCGTGGTTCTGTGATTTAACCCCATGCTGGTTGCTGGGTTGATCACTCGCTGTTTGGTTTCTGCAACCCTGACTGCCCTGCACCTTGCATACTTCACAAACTGTCGTTCATCGAATCATGTTTCTGAGCGTGTCCTAGGCTTTCTGTCGGTCTCAAAACCCTCGGAGCCTAGAGGCACTTCAGCTAATCCTTTGAGTCCCTTGGTTCTTGAGTTATAACCTGTATTTTATGCAATTTCTGTGTTTAGCTAGAAAGTATTGTTGCCCTTGGGGAAGCGATATAGCTTCCATTACAAAATCCTTGCAAATGCTTAAAAAAAATCCAAAGAGACTTTTTGCTCCAAGTGAGAAAAAAATAAACAGTTGAATAAATATAATAAAAACGGGGAATAATTTTGGGAATTAAGCCACATAGATTTTAATTTTGGGAAAAAAGGTCACGTAGCTTTTAATCCGTTTCATATTCAATACAACTAATACAAAATTAAATAACTCATAAAAACAAAATACAAATCAACCTGAAATCTGAAAAAACGCCTGAAAATAAGCGATGCATGAAACGGCTGTCTGAAAATTTGAATGGTACAAAAAATGTAATAACTCAAAAAAAGAAATACGAAATCAACCAGAAAAACTAAACTCATAAAAACGTAATACAAAGCAATCCGTCAAAAACGAAAACCTGACCTCTGAATTCTCGGATCAGTAGGAGAATACGAATCGCGGTAACAAACCAAATGATCCAAAACAAGAAAAGTGGAACGAAATGATACAAAAATGAAAAAAAAAAGCGGGCGTGCAAAAGTCTGGTTTAAATCATTGTAAAATGTAAATTTCTTTTTATATATTTTTTACAAAGCAAGCCCCCCCCCCCCCGTGAAAGGTGCATACGTGTGTAGTGCTCATCCCCGAAGGAGCCGCTGAATAAACCTAGGGATAGTCTCACCGCACTAGGAATTACTATACACCAGCACTGTTGTGGATTTTCTATTTTTGTACACTTTACTAGTCTCAATAAAGCAGCATAACATGCACATATACGGTGTTTAAATATCAGGAATTCGTAACGCGGGAAAAACACGCGGCGGAGAAGAAACGGTTAACCCCCTCAGTTCTGGAGTGTAAGTCCCGTGAAATGGCTCAAAATATAATATATATATATAAATAATGTTGTCTAGGGTACCCGGGTACTGTGTTCAACTGGCCAGTGAACGAAAAGAGCAATCTTCGACTAGTCACCGTTGGGGCCCTGCGAATTGAAGCAATATAACAAGCATTATATATAGAATATTTGATACAGTCCTAACCTCAACATCTGAGGAAAGGGATTTAGGGGTTATTATTGCAGAGGATCTAAGGGGAAGTAGTCAATGTAAGGGTAAGTAGTCAATGTAATAGAGCAGCAGGAAATGCTAGCAGAATGCTTGGTTGTGTAGGGAGAGGTATTAGCAGTAGGAAAAGGGAAGTGCTCATGCCACTGTACAGAGCACTGGTGAGACCTCACTTGGAGTACTGTGTGCAGTACTGGAGACCGTATCTCCAGAAGGATATAGACATCTTAGAGAGAGTTCAGAGAAGGGCTACTAAAATGGTGTACGGCTTGAAGGCGAAAAGTTACCATGAAAGGCTTAAGGATCTTAACATGTATAGATTGGAAAAAAGACGAGACAGAGGAGATATGATAGAAACCTTTAAATACGTAAAGGGAGTATATTTAAAAGGAAACAAAGTAGCAAAACAAGAGGACATGGTCTTAGATTAGAGGGGCAAAGGTTTAAAAGTAACATCAGAAATCATTATTTTACTGAGGGTGGTGGATACATGGAACAGCCTTCCAGTAGAAGTGGTAGAGGCCAAAACAGTGATTGAATTTAAGCAGGCATGGGATAGGCATAAGGCTATCCCAAACAAAAGATAAATCCAGGTAAAGTATCCATGTAATTGGGCAGACTAGATGGGCCAAAAGGTTCTTATCTGCCGACATTTTCTATGTTTCTAAGCGTGCGTTTTCATTTCGGAACCGTGGGCCTGGAGGCCTCTCACCCATCCATCGAACAAACTGTCCAGCACTCGATGCCTCGACCAAAGGATCTTTCTCCGCGTTTAACTGGGACTCTGTGCCAACGAATCTGCTCCCCGCTTGCCGAATCTCCGCAACTGGAACAAACGATCCGCCACCTGCACTCCCGATCGATCGTCGTGGCCTCCTAACTCGAGGTCCTGCCCGAACCAGCTTGTCCTCCAAATCTCTCAGCGCTGCATATGTAGGTCACAGCACGATCTCTGTCCCGATCTCCAGCATGAATGAGACAGCGTCTCCACTCCGGCCTGGTTGTGATCCTTGACAGCTACAACGTGCGTCCTACACCTCTCGCTGCTCCGCTCACACTCCTTGCGCCAAACACGAGGCTCCTGATGTCAATCCTCTGCTCCTTGACCCCACTTCCTGTCTTCATGCAAAGGGTGCTGGGAGATGAAGTCCGCTTTGTCCAGCATAGTCCACAATCTCTCCAGCACTATCTCCCTCTAGTGGCAGCCATAGTCCAGCACACCAAAGCACATTTTAAGGCAGCGCTACACATGAATTAAAAATCTGGCCCTGATTCCACGTCCCACACTATCGGTCGCTAGAACTTCCACATATGTTTACACAGCATTGACTAAAGTAACTTTAATTAGAAAACTCCAGCAGCTACACAGTTTGGTGTGATGGAGTAGCAGGACGTTTCCCCGTGGTTACACTTTCTTCCTCTGACATGTTTTTGGTCCGTATCGTGGAAAGGCTCCTGCTGGTGGAGCTGAGGCTGCGCTCACACGTCACGTCTGCGCAGGAAGACCATCATTACGATAATTCAGAACTGCATTCAGCTAACCTTAAGACAACGTGCCTGGACATCTCTGCAGAGACCACGAGAGGTATCATCCAGCCGGCTCACGGTGTTCAGTCCAGTCACAGCACCAGCAGGGTTAAACACCTTGTGTATGAGGCTGGGTGAAAGCCGATATGGTGATGTTTCCAGATTAAAGAATCATCTGAAATCCTGTTTACGAAGCTGAAGACCTCAGACACCACGTTACCAGACATAGAAACGGAAAATGTTGTGTGCTATGATAACAGATTGTATTGAGGGGTCACGCTTGGTTTGGGGTTGCAGAAAAAGCCCAAATGCAGGAGACAAGTGGTGAAACAGGCGGGTTTAAGGTGGTAATAACAGCCGGCAGGTTCAGGACAAGGCAGGACCAGAAGGAACTCATGATAGGCATACACAGCATAGGGAGAGGACACAAAGGGGAACACAGTGAGACCAGACTCTGGTAATTATATGCACACACAAAGCTCATGCAATGTGCTCAGAACACACCCTGCACACCTGATGTCGAAGCACCCGCTCACAGAGTGAACCCCCTTTCATAGCGGGTCAGGGATAAGCACAGTCCTGGACGGGGAAGCACCTATAGCTTCAGTCAGGGCAGCATGAAAACATGGGCTGGATTCACAAGGCCAGGAAAGTTGTTACTCAGGTTCAGGTCAGGATGGAACCGGTGTGGATGTGGGTCTTCTCGTGTCCCTTACCTGCGTCTGAGCTTGGTCCGTTACACAGGGAAGGATAATTAGGAATGGCGATGGTAAAGGGACGATTAAAAAGGTACATTTTAAGAGAAACTGGGAAATGTGGGTATTTATAGCCCAGGAGAGAAGATCTGCCAATTATTGCGTTAAGATTTCTCTTCTGGGGTCTATCTTTATCGTTATGGACACCTGCCAGTAACTGACACTCTGGATGACTCCCACTCTGGATGACTCCAGGAACATGTCTTCTCTCTAGAACCTGCTGAAGAAGCAGCATTTCATACAGAGAAATGTCTCCAAAACCCCATCCTTCAAATCCTTTAATTGGAAGTCCCGTTAGTCACAGCACACACTGACATTCTCCGTGGCCAATGAAAAGTGCTTTAATTAAAAAGACTAAACATCTCACAAGCTTAAATCAATAAAGTTTAATCACTTTACAAACACAAACATTATTAAATTCAGAGAATCATAATAATTCAGATAAAAAATAACCAGGTGGAAACAGTTCCATCAGTCCCATCCTAAAATAAATATCACCAAGGGGAAAGCCTGCTTCCTGCCGAGACTTTGTGTCGATTACGCCTTTAGTGTTTATCTCACACTATTGTTGCCGCTGCTGGCATTGCTCGGCATAGTCTGTCCACACTTTTTATGCTTTTGTCGACTTTTCCCTCTGAGTCATATTTGTAATTAAAATAACAGCAGATGACGGCGCTTAGTGAATCACTCCCTTCACATGAGGTAAGATCAGAGGACTGGACAAAGTATTTCCCACAGACAATATCACCTCTGAGTCCTCACACACTGAACAAAACTCTGCAGTAAAACATTTCCCATTAGGCTGCCCGTCCACTGGACCCAGTCGGAAAACTGACTTGGTCGTCCACCTATGGACAATGCGGTCTGCTGATCAGGTTCATTCACTGGAAGGGTCTGTGGAATACCCAGGTCAGCCGATGGACAGGCCGCCGAGTAAAAAACAGCTGCAGGAGAAGACCCTGTCCTTGGTACTGAAATATGGTTTCAGCACCAAGGACATCCTGTAGACTGCAGCCAAAAGGTAAAAAGCTTAAAAAAAAAAACCTTAATAAAGGCTGCAGGGGAGATGATAAACCTCTTGTCCCTGGTCCCATTCAGCACCAAGGACAGCAAAGCTGAGAAAAGAAACAGGAACCCAAAATTTCACCTAAAAAAATTCCAGAAAAATAAATGCTTGAATAAAAGGATTAAATAGAAACTATGTTTTACATTGAATCCTATAGGCTTCACACTGAATCACTTCTCTATGGGACAATTTCCCTGATGCGACACAGTGGTTTAACTATACAATTCATCGTTTTTCATGTAACTTGTACCAGGTCATCTAATTTCATCTGACAAATCCTTCATATTGGAAAGATCGCTAGTCTGTTGTAGTCGCAAAAAAATTGTCTTAAGGCATCCAATGGTGGCTGATTCACCTACATGTTGTGGGATCAGTCGGACGACTTCAGACGATATTGGATGATTGCACCATCACAGGATTACAGACCCAGTGGACGGCCCGCCTTAAAAGCACCGGAACGTCTTTTCACCGGTGTGAAGCTTTTTATGTTTTGAAAGAGATGCAACCTGGGTAAAACCTTTCCCACACTCAGGGCATTTAAATGGTCTTTCTCCAGTGTGAATAATTTTATGTTTTGAAAGAGATGAAGCATGAGTAAAACATTTCCCACATTCAAGGCATTTAAATGGTCTTTCTCCAGTGTGAATAAATTTATGTCTTGCCAAGATTGAGGCCTGGGAAAAAGATTTCCCACATTCTGGGCATCTAAATGGTTTTTCTCCTGTGTGAATCCTTTTATGGTATACAAGATATGTGGCATGGGTAAAACATTTCTCACATTCAGGGCATTTAAAAGGTTTCTCTCCTGTATGTATCCTTTTATGTTTTGAAAGCGATGAAGCCAGGGTAAAACATTTTCCACATTCAGGGCATTTAAATGGTTTTTCTCCTGTGTGAATAAATTTATGTTTTGCCAAGATTGAGGCCTGGGGAAAACATTTCCCACATTCTGGGCATTTAAAAGGTTTTTCTCCTGTGTGACTCCTTTTATGGTATACAAGATATGTGGCATAGGCAAAACATTTCTCACATTCAGGGCATTTAAAAGGTTTTTCTCCTGTATGAATCCTTTTATGTTTTGATAGAGATGAAGCCAGGGTAAAACATTTTCCACATTCAGGGCATTTAAATGGTTTTTCTCCTGTGTGAATAACTTTATGTGCTGCAAGATGTATGGACAGGGTAAAACATTTCCCACATTCAAGGCATTTAAATGTTTTTTCTGTGTGAATCATTTTATGTGCTGCAAGATGTGAGGCCTGAATGAAACATTTCCCACATTCTGGACATTTAAATGGTTTTTCTCCTGTGTGAATCCTATTATGAATTGCAAGAATGGCAGCTCCAGAAAAACATTTCCCACATTCTTTGCATTTAAATGGTTTTCTTCCTCTGTGAATCCTCAGATGATTTGTAAGAGCAATACTGTCTGTAAAATATTCCCCACATTCAGAGCATGAGAATGTTTGTCCTTCTGGGTGAACGTGTTGGTGTTTAAGGGCTGACTCTGGAGTAGAATTATTTCCACAATGAATAAGTGAAAATGGTTCTTCTCCCATATTAGTTTCATGTATCACAAGGTTAGACTCGTTATATGAGACTTTCCCCATTTCAGAAGAAGGCGCTGAATGTCCTTTATAAACTGAATTATGGGTAAGGAGATCTGTAGAATATATACTGTGATCTGGCTTTCTGGATTCTATTAAGGCCTCGCTATGGTTTATTTCCACTGGATCGGTTTCTAAATATTCTCCAAAATTATCAGGTGTATATTCTGTCTGTTCATCACACAAGGCCGGTTCCTCCTTAACATCAGGGGGTGAAGATTCTGTATGATTTGGGGGTTTATACATGTCTGTGTTTGTGAGGTTTCCTTCGTCACATGAGGCCGGTTCCTCCTTCATATCAGAGGGTGAATGTTCTGTCGGTTCTGTGGTTGGATAAATATATTTTTCTGGGAGGCGTCTGTCCTCGGCGGTCAGAGATTGTCGCTCAGTGTTGGCTGCAGACTCAGCTCGTCCTGGTGTTTGCCTGTTCAGAGCCTTTTCCTCATTATTGGTTTTACGTTCAGTTCCAGTATCCGGTAAAGAAGCCGGAATGTGAGATTCAGCGGATACAGATTGATCTATTGGGATAAAACACATTAACATGTGAGATGTTCATTCATGAACACGTCTATTTCTCAGCAGCTTCAATCCTAGCTCGGTTTATCCCTATCATGCCCAAGCTCTTGGTCTATCATTATGCAGTGTCTGCCATATTCTCTCTGGTAATCAGATCCACACTCCCCCTGCTTCCTTTTGTTTCAAGGTAGAGGAAGGGAGTAGATTTAAAAGGAAACAAAGTAGCAAAACAAGAGGACATAGTAACATCAGAAAGCATTATTTTACTGAGAGGGTGGTGGATACATGGAACAGTCTTCCAGTTGAAGTGGTAGAGGCTAAAACAGTAATTGAATTTAAGCAGGCATGGGATAGGCATAAGGCTATCCTAAACAAAAGATAAATCCAGGTAAAGTATCCATGTAATTGGGCAGACTAGATGGGCCGAAAGGTTCTTATCTGCCGACATCTTTCTATGTTTCTATGTTTCACTTGCCATAGTCCCTTAGATTGTAAACGCACGGGATATCTGGCTGAGCACTCGTATAAAGTGCTGCATTAGCGGGACAATTATCCTATGGGCAGGGCCATCTGTTCCTTATGTTGTATTATTTATTGTCACCTGTCCGTGCTTCCCCATTGTTAAGCGCTACGGAATCTGTTGGTGCTATATAACATACATGTAACTGTATTACACGGCACAGCTCACATTTCAGGGGATTATTTGAACACGTTGCTCTGGGATTGGACACAAACATTATGAGAATTGAAGCATCTCTTACCCAGTGTAATAACAGACTGGTGATCCTCCATCATGACGTCCTCATAGAGCTCCATGTGTCGCTCCACATACTCCCACTCCTCCATGGAGAGATAGACAGTGACATCCTCACAGCGTATAGGAACCTGACACACACAATGACACAGTCACCATCCAGACACATGCCTTAGTGTTAGCGTATAACGTCCCATTCCCAGCAGCCTCACCTCTCCAGTCAGCAGACGGATGATCTTATGGCTCAACTCCAGGATCTTCTCATGGTTTTGCTTATGGATTCCTGAGTGAGGTGGAGGCTCCGTATTGAAGCTTTGGCTCCTGCCGTGTCCTTCTGATATTTGGTGATGGCTGCTGTTACTGACCATCTCATGGATCTTCACCACCATATGACCCTAAACATTAAGAGTGACCCCATATAGAGAGGTAAAAACATTTTGGCCCCCTGGACCCCCATCCTTTTGTGTATGTATCAGTGTGTTATCTACATAGTGTGCTGTATGGTGTGCTGTAACCTTGATTTACACATGACAGGCATTAACATGAATCTACTTCTGATCTGCCTCTGAAATGTCTCCTGGGTCACACAGCTCCCGGGGGATTTAATATCAGCAGGAATATGGCAATCTCATGGAATCTCTTACCTCTCCAGTCAACAGAAAGATCATCTCCAGAGTTAGATCCAGGATCCTCTGGCTCAGCGGATCCCTGGCTGTGTGTGGATTCATTATCACAGGTTACCTGGACGACCGGATCTTGTGGAGGAACAAGTAGAGGAGCCGCGATGTGTCTGAGATTAAACAGGAATATTCTGCCAAGGTTCAGATAGAAGGATTTATTTTCACATAATGTCAGTGGAAAATAAGGGCACAAAAAAAATAGTTTATAAATATAGTCAGGTCCAGAAATATTGGGACGTCGACACAATTCTAACATCTTTGGCTCTATACACCACCACAATGGAGTTGGAATGAAACAAACACAATGTGCTTTAACTGCAGACTGTCAGCATTAATTTGAGGGTATGTACATCCATCTCAGGTGAACGGTGTAGGACTTACAGCAGTTTGCAGATGTGCCTCCCACTTGTTAAGGGACCAAAAGTAATGGGACAGAATAATAATCATAAATCAAACTTTCCCTTCTTAATACTTGGTTGCAAATCCTTTGCAGTCAATCACAGCCTGAAGTCTGGAATGCAGAGACATCACCAGACGCTGGGTTTCATCCCTGGTGATGCTCTGCCAGGCCTCTACTGCAATTGTCTTCAGTTCCTGCTTGTTCTTGGGGCATTTTCCCTTCAGTTTTGTCTTCAGCAAGTGAAATGCATGCTCAAATGGGATTCAGGTCAGGTGATTGACTTGACCATTGCATAACATTCCACTTATGTCCCTTCAAAAACTCTTTGGTTGCTTTTGCAGTATGCTTTGGGTCATCGTCCAGCTGCACTGTGAGGCACCGTCCAATGAGTTCTGCAGCATTTGACTGAATGTGAGCAGAGAATATTGCCCGAAACACTTCAGAATTCATCCTACTGATTTTGTCAGCAGTCACATCATCAATAAATACAAGAGAACCAATTCCATTGGCAGCCATACATGCCCACGCCATGACACAACCACCACCATGCTTCACTGATGAGGTGGTATGCTTAGGATCATGAGCAGTTCCTTTCCTTCTCCATACTCTTTTCTTCCCATCACTCTGGTACAAGTTGATCTTGGTCTCCTCTGTCCATAGGATCTTGTTCCAGAACTGTGAAGGCTTTGTTAGGTGTTGTTTGGCAAACTCTAATCTGGCCTTCCTGTTTTTGAGGCTCACCAATGGTTTACATCTTGTGGTGAACCCTCTGTATTTACTCTGGTGAAGTCTTCTCTTGATTGTTGACTTTTACACACATACACCTACCTCCTGGAGAGTGTTTTTGATCTGGCCAACTGTTGTGAAGGGTGTTTTCTTCACCAGGGATAGAATTCTTTGGTCATCCACCACAGTTGTTTTCCGTGGTCTCCCGGGTCTTTTGGTGTTGCTGAGCTCACCGGTGCGTTCCTTCTTTTTGAGACTGTTCCAAACAGTTGTTTTGGCAACGCCTAATGTTCTTGCTATCTCTCTGATGGGTTTGTTTTGTTTCTTCAGCCTAATGATGGCTTGCTTCACTCATAGTGACAGTTCTTTGGATCTCATCTTGAGAGTTGACAGCAACAGATTCCAAATGCAAATAGCACACTTGAAATGAACTCTGGGCCTTTTATCTGCACATTGTAATTGGGGTAATGAGGGAATATCACACACCTGGCCATGGAACAGCTGAGAAGCCAATTGTCCCATTACTTTTGGTCCCTTAACAAGTGGGAGGCACATCTGCAAACTGCTGTAAGTCCTACGCCGTTCACCTGAGATGGATGTACATACCCTCAAATTAAAGCTGAGTCTGCGGTTAAAGCACATTGTGTTTGTTTCATTCCAACTCCATTGTGGTGGTGTATAAAGCCAAAGATGTTAGAATTGTGTCGATGTCCAGACTGTATATAAAGAAAAATTCCACTCTGTGTCTATCACGGTGTGAGCCTGGGAATCTGTGTAAGAGAATAAAATGCTGCATATATAAAAAGGGAGAGGAGTCCTGTATAACAGGGCTTGACAAAGCCAGGCGCCTGGTAGCCACTGGCTCCTAGAATTTTACACCAATCTAAAAATAACTAGCTGGCTTCAACGTTTTCTTCCTGTCTCCTACATTTAATGTGAATATAACCAGGGGGGGGGGGGTGTGTGTGTGTGTGTGTGTGTGTGTGTGTGTGTTAGGGTGTCCAGTGACAACAGCGCAGAGATAATAAGTAAATAAAAGAATATCACAATGTACAGATGTTAACACCACAAATAATATAATAAGTGTGTATATATATATATATATAATGCAATGTCCAAAAAGTTCTGCACACATACCAGATTTTGCTGAGTTCTGCCTCGGTGCAAACGTCCCTCGTTGAGATATGTAGATTTCCAGTAATTGCAGGGCGCACTCGAGGACTTGAGTTGAAAATAGAAATTTTATTTAGCAAGTAAGTCTAAAAAACAACGTTTCGGCCTACGCAGAGGCCTTCATCAGGTATAAAAACAATAGTGAACTTGCTCTTAATATAGTATCTAAGTTAGGAGTTGACCAGTCTGTAACACATTGAGGTTAATTGCACGCCAACCGGAACCAATTGCAAGCCTCTTGATTCACGTTGTGTAAGCTACGTGCTGGGTGGGAGTTTCTGTTGCTAAGCAGCAAACGGGACGCTACCTTTAAGTTACGATAAAAATGTTAAGAGGCCCTAAAAGGTTAAAGTTTATCAGAGGTCCGGGAGGCAAGGGAAAAGTGTATGGGGGATGTAATGATGGAGATAATTGTCATTATCATTAGAGGAAATCTCTCAAAGTAAACGACATTCTATCACAGAAGGAGACTTAGTGTGTTGTGATCATCACGTCCCCCCCAGTTATACACACATATTTTTCCTTTGTATTGTTCATTTCATTTGTGATTATCTTTTATCACTCGCATTATCACCACACAGTAATCATAGCATTTTTTATATAATACACTTTGTTCCTTATATTACTTGTCTATTTAATATACTTCATATACATTTACATGTAGTATCTATTATAATCTACAGTACTTATACTTTTGTAAGCTCTTTTTCTATTATGCTCTTTCTTCTATCATGTTCTCTTTTATTGACACAAGTATCTGCAGTATTTTCTTTGTTACTATATCCTATTATATTTCTTCTCTTTATATCACTTATCCACTGTGATTTATTCATACTATGGGTTAAAGCTCTCTTCATCTACTCCGACAGTCTAAACTGTCTACTCTCACACAATGATTACCATATTGATTAAGTGTCCTGCGGCTTTCAGGCAACAGGAATTACTATTTGTTTGTTTTATTCACGGCTACACTGCTTCACTTCTCTCCACGATGGGAGGCTCCTAAGTGGGACACTTTGTTGTTTCTGCACTCCAGGCATAATGGTTTGAATCCATTTATCCATTTGTAGTTAGATGGGCTGTTTTATTTTCTTTTCTTTTGTTTACAGCGAGCGCTGCTTTGAAGACGTGCCCCGTGATTTCCTAGTCACGTGTACCACGGCTCTGTGTACTGAGAATTTCCATAATAACGCGTCCTTTAGTTTCTTAGTAACAGGAACACTCTGCTTAGGACGTGATGATCACAACACACTAAGTCTCCTTCTGTGATAGAATGTCGTTTACTTTGAGAGATTTCCTCTAATGATAATGACAATTATCTCCATCATTACATCCCCCATACACTTTTCCCTTGCCTCCCGGACCTCTGATAAACTTTAACCTTTTAGGGCCTCTTAACATTTTTATCGTAACTTAAAGGTAGCGTCCCGTTTGCTGCTTAGCAACAGAAACTCCCACCCAGCACGTAGCTTACACAACGTGAATCAAGAGGCTTGCAATTGGTTCCGGTTGGCGTGCAATTAACCTGAATGTGTTACAGACTGGTCAACTCCTAACTTAGATACTATATTAAGAGCAAGTTCACTATTGTTTTTATACCTGATGAAGGCCTCTGCGTAGGCCGAAACGTCGTTTTTTAGACTTACTTGCTAAATAAAATTTCTATTTTCAACTCAAGTCCTCGAGTGCGCCCTGCAATTACTGGAAATCTATATATATATATATATATATCAGAGCGGCCAAACGGCTATTCAAAGCATAATGAAGCACAATAACCACACGAGCAGAAACACAGGCCTTGGTTCGGATGACTGAAATTTGGTTGCTCACCGCCTCTTCAAATAGTCAGCCCTTTTCCTGTCTTGTCCCCACCAACCGTTCATATCTTCAGTCATGCTGCCGTTTACCTGTGATCACCCAATAAATCCCCATTGTACATTACTCACGCGTCTCCGGTCATTGAATTAACTGCATAGTGTACTCATACCACTGCCTCTCCATTCACCAGCGCCCCCAGCGCCTTAATTTTCCCCTCTCCCCTGGTAACCCCCCGTGCCCCCATTCTCCCCTGGTCACCGTGCCATTTTTCCTTCGCCCCTGGTCTCCCCCCCATTTTCGCCTCGCCTCTTGTCTCCCCCCCCGCGCCCCATTTTCCCTTCACCCCTGGTCTCCCTCCCCCCCATTTTCCCCCTCGCCCCTGGTCGTCCCTCCCCATTTTCCCCCTCGCCCCTGGTCGTCCCTCCCCATTTTCCCCCTCGCCCCTGGTCTTCCCTCCCCCATTTTCCCCTCGCCCCTGGTCTTCCCTCCCCCCCCCATTTTCCCCTCGCCCCTGGTCTTCCCTCCCATTTTCCCCCTCGCCCCTGGTCTTCCCTCCCATTTTCCCCTCGCCCCTGGTCTCCCCCCCCATTTTCCCCTCGCCCCGGTCTTCCCTTCCCCCCATTTTCCCCTCGCCCGTTGTCTTCCCTTCCCCCCATTTTCCCCTCGCCCGTTGTCTTCCCTCCCCCCATTTTCCCCTCGCCGTGGTCTTCCCTCCCCCCATTTTCCCTCGCCCGTGGTCTTCCCTCCCCCCATTTTCCCCTCGCCCGTGGTCTTCCTCCCCCCCCATTTTCCCTCGCGCCGTGGTCTTCCCTCCCCCCATTTTCCCCTCGCCCGTGGTCTTCCCTCCCCCCATTTTGCCCTCGCCCGTGGTCTTCCCTCCCCCCATTTCCCCTCGCCCGTGTCTTCCCTCCCCCCATTTTCCCCCTCTCCGCGTGGTCTTCCCTCCCCCCTGGTCTTCCTCCCCCATTTTCCCCCTCGCCCCTGGTCTTCCTCCCCCCTGGTCTTCCCTCCCCCCCATTTTCCCCTTGCCTCTGGTCTTCCCTACCCCCTGGTCTTCCCTCCCCCCCATTTTCCCCTCGCCCCTGCTCCCTCCATTTTCCCCTTGCCTCCCCCGCGCCCCTGGTCTCCCCCGCCCGCCCTTATTTTCCCCCTCGCCCCGTCTCCCCCACCCACCCTTTTCCCCTCGCCCCGCCCTTATTTTCTCCTCGCCCCGTCTCCCCCAGCCCCCATTTTCCCCTCGCCCCCATTTTTCCCCTTGCCCCTGGTCCCCCCCAGCCCCCATTTTCCCCTAGCCCCTGGTCCCCCCAGCCCCCATTTTCCCCTCGCCCCTGGTCCCCCCATATAGGCCCAGTTCACATGGCTATATATAGGCCCAGTTCACATGGCTACATATAGGCCCAGCTCACACATGGATATATAGTGCCCCAGCTCACACATGGATATATAGTGCCCCAGCTCACACATGGATATATAGTGCCCCAGCTCACACATGGATATATAGTGCCCTCCCCCCTGGTCTTCCCTCCTCCCCATTTTCCCCTCGCCCCTGGTCATCCCTCCCCCCCATTATCCCCTCGCCCCTGGTCTTCCCTCCCCCCATTTTCCCCTCGCCCCTGGTCTTCCCTCCCCCCATTATCCCTCGCCCTGGTCTTCCCTCCCCCCTGGTCTTCCCTCCCCCCATTATCCCTCGCCCCTGGTCTTCCCTCCCCCCCATTATCCCCTCGCCCCTGCTTCCCTTCCCCCCATTTTCCCCTCGCCCCTGGTCTTCCCTCCCCCCATTATCCCTCGCCCTGGTCTTCCTCCCCCCATTTTCCCCTCGCCCCTGGTCTTCCCTCCCCCCCATTTTCCCCCTCGCCCCTGGTCTCCCCCCCCATTTCCCCCCTCGCCCCTGGTCTTCCCACCCCCCATTTCCCCCCTGGTCTTCCCCCCCCATTTTCCCCCCTGGTCTTCCCCCCCCCATTTTCCCCCTCGCCCCTGGTCTCCCTCCCCCCATTTCCCCCCTCGCCCCTGGTCTTCCCTCCCCCCCATTTTCCCCTCGCCCCTGGTCTTCCCTCCCCCCCATTTTCCCCTCGCCCCTGGTCTTCCCTCCCCCCCATTTCCCCCCTGGTCTTCCCTCCCCCCCATTTTCCCCTCGCCCCTGGTCTTCCCTCCCCCCCATTTCCCCCTGGTCTTCCATCCCCCCCATTTTCCCCTCGCCCTGGTCTTCCTCCCCCCATTTCCCCCTGGTCTTCCATCCCCCCATTTTCCCCTCGCCCCTGGTCTTCCCTCCCCCCATTTCCCCCCTGGTCTTCCCTCCCCCCATTTCCCCCGCCCCTGGTCTTCCCACCCCCCCAGTTTCCCCTCCCCCCCATTTTCCCCCTCGCCCCTGGTCTTCCACCCCCCATTTTCCCCCTCGCCCCATTTTCCCCCTCGCCCCTGGTCTTCCCTCCCCCCATTTTCCCCCTCCCCCCATCGCCCCTGGTCTTCCTCCCCCATTTTCCCCTTCCCCCATTTTCCCCCTCCCCCTGGTCTTCCCTCCCCCCACTTTCCCCCTCCCCCCATTTTCCCCCTCCCCCTGGTCTTCCCTCCCCCTGGTCTTCCCCCCCATTTCACCCCTCCCCTGGTCTTCCCTCCCCCACTTTCCCCCTCCCCCATTTTCCCCCTCCCCTGGTCTTCCCTCCCCCTGGTCTTCCCCCCCCATTTCACCCTCCCCCTGGTCTTCCCTCCCCCCCATTTTCCCCCCATTTTCCCCTCCCCCATTTCCCCTGGTCTTCCTCCCCCCATTTCCCCTCCCCCATTTTCCCCCTCCCTGGTCTTCCTCCCCCCATTTCCCCCTCCCCCATTTTCCCCCTCCCCCTGGTCTTCCCTCCCCCCATTTCCCCTCCCCCATTTTCCCCTCCCCCTGGTCTTCCCTCCCCCCATTTTCCCCCTCCCCCTGGTCTTCCTCCCCCCATTTTCCCCCTCCCCCCAGTCTTCCCCCTCCCCCCGGTCTTCCTCCCCCCCCATTTTTCCCCTCCCCCAGTCTTCCCTCCCCCCATTTTCCCCTCCCCCCAGTCTTCCCTCCCCCCCATTTTCCCCCTCCCCGGTATTCCCTCCCCCCATTTTCCTCCCCCCAGTCTTCCCCCTCCCCCTGGTCTTCCCTCCCCCATTTTCCCCTCCCCCAGTCTTCCCCCTCCCCCGGTCTTCCCTCCCCCCCATTTTCCCCCTCCCCCAGTCTTCCCTCCCCCCATTTTCCCCCTCCCCAGTCTTCCCCTCCCCCGGTATTCCCTCCCCCCCATTTTCCCCTCCCCCCAGTCTTCCCCTCCCCCGGTATTCCTCCCCCCCATTTTCCCCCTCCCCCAGTCTTTCCCCTCCCCCGGTATTCCCTCCCCCCCATTTTCCCCCTCCCAGTCTTCCCCCTCCCCCCGGTATTCCCTCCCCCCCATTTTCCCCTCCCCCAGTCTTCCCCCTCCCCCAGTCTTCCCTCCCCCCCCATTTTCCCCTCCCCCGGTCTTCCCTCCCCCCATTTTCCCCCTCCCCCGGTCTTCCTCCCCCCATTTTCCCCCTCCCCGGTCTTCCCTCCCCCATTTTCCCCCTCCCCCGGTCTTCCCTCCCCCCATTTCCCCCCTCCCCGTCTTCCCCTCCCCCCATTTCCCCCT
Source organism: Leptobrachium leishanense (assembly GCA_009667805.1). Classification (NCBI taxonomy): domain Eukaryota; kingdom Metazoa; phylum Chordata; class Amphibia; order Anura; family Megophryidae; genus Leptobrachium; species Leptobrachium leishanense. The sequence continues at coordinate 131,245,480 of CM019068.1, forward strand.
CCCCCGTCTTCCCCTCCCCCCGTCTTCCCTCCCCCCCATTTCCCCCCTCCCCCCGTCTTCCCTCCCCCCATTTTCCCCTCCCCCGGTCTTCCCTCCCCCCCATTTTCCCCCCTCCCCCGGTCTTCCCTCCCCCCATTTCCCCCTCCCCGGTCTTCCTCCCCCCATTTTCCCCCCTCCCCCGGTCTTCCCCTCCCCCCATTTTCCCCCCTCCCCCGGTCTTCCCTCCCCCCCATTTTCCCCCTCCCCCCCATTTTTCCCTCCCCCTCCCCGGTCTTTCCCTCCCCCCCATTTTCCCTCCCCCCATTTTCCCCCTCCCCCCATTTTCCCCTCCCCCCATTTTCCCCTCCCCCCATTTTCCCCCTCCCCGGTCTTCCCTCCCCCCATTTTCCCCCTCCCCCGGTCTTCCTCCCCCCATTTTCCCCCTCCCCCGGTCTTCCCTCCCCCCCATTTTCCCCCTCCCCGGTCTTCCCTCCCCCCATTTTCCCCCTCCCCGGTCTTCCCTCCCCCCCATTTTTCCCCTCCCCGCGGTCTTCCCCTCCCCCCCATTTTCCCCCTCCCCCGGTCTTCCCTCCCCCCATTTTCCCCCTCCCCCGGTCTTCCCTCCCCCCCATTTTCCCCCCTCCCCCGGTCTTCCCTCCCCCCCATTTTCCCCCTCCCCCGGTCTTCCTCCCCCCATTTTCCCCCCTCCCCCGGTCTTTCCCTCCCCCCATTTTCCCCCTCCCCCGGTCTTCTCCCCCCATTTTCCCCCTCCCCCCATTTTCCCCTCGCCCCTGGTCTTCCCTCCCCCCCATTTCCCCCTTTTCCGGTCTTCCCTCCCCCCCATTTCCCCCTTTTCCCGGTCCTTCCCTCCCCCCATGATCCCCTTTTCCGGTCTTCCCTCCCCCCCATTTCCCCCTTTTCCGGTCTTCCCCTCCCCCCGGTCTTCCCTCCCCATTTCCCCCCCTCGCCCCTGGTCTTCCCTCCCCCCCTCGCCCCTGGTCTTC